>CM031239.1:873834672-874057172 GCA_018340775.1 Taxus wallichiana var. yunnanensis | reverse complement strand
TAGGCTCTTCACCCTCCGTATGGGGCTAGGAGATTTTATTTGCTGCACTAAATCTGCATCGTCTCTCCACCATACACCCTCTGTGGTGGGATGGTGCCTTTCCAGTATTATCCAGTTTTGGAAAAATACCATTTCCTAGGAATGAAATATTTATTTAGAATCTTTGATGGGAGTTGTGGTGTTGGTTATGATACAATTTGGGGAGTTTTCTTTTTTGAGTGGAATTGATCTTTTGTGGGGTTTTTTTGTTCTTGATATCATGGAGAAGGTTTGTGCTTGTGTTTTGCATATGTGTAGTTGCCCTCGTAGGAGCCAATCGGTGGTGGTGGAAGGGAGGGGAAAATGACAAGTTGATGGCTGGAAGCTGCAGACACATGTGAAGCAGCAGGCGCCATTAGGTGCAATTAAAGGTGGGGTTAGAGGGTCGTAAATTGGCTGTTGAAATGAATCCTATGCAAATTGGTGTGGGTTCAGGTGCAATGGGTCAGGTTAAAAGGATGTGGTAAAAAAGGACTGAAAAGCATTACTAAGCATCTACATGCAAGGGGATTGAATTGACTATTATGGTTATAGGATCGTTGCATGAAGAAATATGGACGTCAAATATTCTAGGAATAAAATGAAGTTGTTGTTTTCCTTCATTGAAACTTGTTTTTCCTGTAATTTCTGCTATGGTCTATTGTAAAAAAGGAAAACAAGGCAGGATTCTAATTTCACAAAGTGCTTTCAACCAAAATGGCGATGTCAGTCCTCTTTAATGACTTTCGGAGGGAATATGAATTGTATATCTTATCGTCGCAATGACCAGGTGGAAACAGAGGGATTTTTCGCTACCATTTTGTACAGAGATGAAAATAACCACAGAAAATAGTTTAAACAATAGTCAAAAAATTGCGCCAGTCTGTATGGCTTGTTGCCTCTGCAGGTTTTCTCAGCGCTCGCACAAACAAAACCATAGAAACCTGCACGGTGGCACCTGGATGACACGAAGCAATTGAAGTTACACGATGGCATGTGGATGACATGAAGCAGCTGAAGCTCCGGATGACAAACACCTCAACCTCCTCTCGTGAGATCAAGTGCAGGATAGCCATGCCTCTGGCGTAATTACATTTATCTTTGCATCGAAGTTCACAAAGATAAAAAATTAAAAATTTAATTCCATCCTCTTATTTGAGGTTTTAATGTACTTAGTCTAGCACTCATGTCAAAAAATCATGCCGGTATATAAAATACTTCCATACTATCTCCATATTGAGTTTTTTTTAAAAACCTAGATTTGAAATTGTAATCAAATCTAATTTCTTCTGAATATTGTGTCATCTCATTCCCATTTTCAATCAATTGAACCAAACCATTCTGAAGTTCAGAATTCGAATTATTAAAAAATCCTTGCATCAACTTTAAATATACAACTAATATTGAAAATCTCCTCTACAACATTAACTGATGAATTAATGGAACTTCTCATTCGACACATATTATATTGGTTTTCCATTTTGACCTATGGTTTTTGTATTTAGATTCTTCACTTTTCTTTAGATGGTCCTCGTCTCTTTGTATTTTGATGGAGTTGTTATGAGAAGAAAGAGATATAACGGTAAAATGGGAAGAAAACATTTATCTAAATTACTACACATTTCCTCTATGTAATTTATCTCAAACATTTTTTATATTTGATATAGTCATATGGCTATTAAAAAATTAAACGATCCAATTTCCATGATCTTCTTTATTCCTTCTTGTAAGAAACTAATTAGTTGACACATATAATGCATGCATTTCCCGCATGATTTTGATCAATACTCGACTTGTTCATTGACAAACCACCACTAAATTGAGAGGGCCATTACCACATTCTACACGACTATGCTCGTGTTTCATAAACTATACATTTTAAGGTTCAAATGAGCATAAATCTCCAAGCCTAAGTAAGTTACTTTAATATATGTTAAAAAGAGTTCGAACCAAAAACAAAAAATAAAGAATAAGCATTAACACATGAAATCAAAGTTACTTTAATATATGTAAAAAGAGTTCTAACCAAAAATAAAAAATAAAGAATAAGCATTGGCACATGAAAGTAATGAGAAATAATTACAGAAAATAAAGAAAAAGTTACACAAAATATTTCAATAACTAATGAACTCACAACAAAGATGAATAAGCATTGGCACATGAAATTAATGAGAAACAAAGCACTTGGAAAGCTGAGGAAAGAAAAATGTAATACAACAATTTACACCGTCAAAATAAATTTTCCAAGCTAATGAAAATTTTACATACAACTTTCACCCTATTCATGGTTGTCACTTACGGCACATAAGAGACCATCATTTACCAACCATTCTTGTTTTGAAGACGAATCTGCTCAACCCAGAGATATGTTTGAAATAATGTCAAGTAAAGCAATATGCAAGCTCCAAACACCGACACTAGTCTCCAAGGTTTAGAGAAATGGGCCTACATAAGCTCTCCAAATATAACCCTCTATTTGCTCTTGTAATACACAATAACCTCATTAACAACATTGTCGATAGGCACATATCCGCTCTTCCATATGCACATAGGAGCTTATGCCATTCCGTGGGTCCGCCAACTCTTTGTCACTTTCCATGTGACTGCTTTACACACCCCACATCTTTTGAGCACCACCACATCACTGGGAGTGTCGATAATCCGGTCCATCAAATCTAATGTTCTAGTTTGCAATTCAACGAGGGCCTTGTGTGCCACCATGTTTCTCATAACTACGATGTCTTGTTGTCCATGCAAATGACATGAAGATAAATTTTGTGAGGCATCCGGTGGGGAAGACGTGTGAAGACAATTATAAATAATTTATTTTTAACGGTGCATGTGGAAGAGGCATGCGGGGAATTACTTCTTCTTTTTGGTAATTATTGTTTTTATTTCACGAACACAAAATAGGAATTTCACGGGCATGACATTAGACAATTTCACTCAATATATGTAAATGTATATGCCTCTCGACATAATAATTAGATATATGTTGAATAGGTTGGATATAATTTAAAATATATAGTTTAAAAAAATATTATATTGTGTAAAAGTTTTTAAATTTGATATATATGTGTAGACACTTAATTTGGGTAGAGGACTACGTAATTGTTATTTGGATTATTGTATATGTGTGTTTATTGAGTAACAAAGTATGTCGATATTTAATTATCCTTTAATAGAAACATATTAATATTTGAATTTATTTTGTCTTTTGGGGATAAATTTGAAGGCCTCCAATTTTGTTGTGAAATAAGTTTCCTTAGTCGTAAATTTGCACGTGGTGAACCACAAATTCATAATTTAATTTGAAACTTCCTTATTTAAATGTTCGTTAGTATTTTGGGTGTTATCATAGTGATCAAGAGTGGTTTAATTGAAATCGAGTATGAGGCGAACCTTCAATTCTAAATTTCACCGTCACTCCAAATTTTTACTCTCACATTTTCCATTGGTGAACAACTCTCCATTTATTTCAAGCATATTCCTCTCCTTCTACATTTCCCATTGATTTTATTATCACTCTAGTTTTTGTTCCTAGGTTGTCACTCTTATATAGAATTATTAATAGAAATAACAAATATATCATCATCTTATCTAAGAAGTGATGAATAATATACATTGATCACATCAAGTCAATAAGATGGTCTATTTCTACAAACACTTACAATACTTGTTTAGAATTTGAGTACAAACACATTCTTCTTACCACTACAATTATGACATTGTGCACCTTTTATAGTGTATATTTATAGCTTGCCTCACAAGACATCACCAATAATCTCTATGAGAACATGGTTTGCATCTCTTAGAAAAAAATTTCTTCTAACAATCTTGGAGATAAGCTCGGTTGCGCAATGTTGGCAAGTCACCACATAATTGAAGGTTTTTGACAACTCTAATAGTTGTTCCAATGGATGTGTTTAACAACCCAAATGCAACCACAAACTTCTCATGATGGTGGCGAGAGGAATGCTTCTTTCTCCTTATCCTCCACATCATTCAATATAGGTATTCTATGTGGCATATGCCACACTCCCTTCATCTCCTAAGACAATTCCTTCAACTTTGCATAGATGTCATGTGTTTTTGGGTAATTTGTTTCTCACACAAAAAACATGTACTATTTTATGGACTTTGATGCACTTAAATTCAAGTGTCTATTTAATTATTATGTCTTCCATAAATATTCTTACCTTTTGAACATTACCTTCACTCGCCCACTACTACACCAGCAATTGCATGTGAGCAGTGCAATGGAAACACCAATAGGGATGCATGGAAGAACCTAAACTTGAAGGAGTAAAAAATGTAGGAGGAAGAGGATTGTTGTAGAAAGGGATTGACCGAGGAGATGTATAAGGGAGGGGAAAATGTTAAGGGGAATGAAAGTGAAACTCTTATTTCTTTTGAGAAGACACATATGAGCATCCCATCTCGAGTCGATGTAGTAGTTGAATTTGTTTAAAAAAATGGCAGGTCAAGTGGTTTTGTGTCATCTTTATAGACCATTATCTTAAGCCATTTTCCATGTTTTCCTAGAAACAACAAATATCACATTATGGGAGGATTTAAAAGGGATTCAATAGACAAAGTTAGGGAAGATGTTCAGCCTAGGTGAAATCCTCCCACAAATCAAATCCCTCCACCATTTATCAAAGAACGAGTACACACATAACCCATGAGAGAATACATTAACATGTACACATATAAACAAGATATTAAGTCACAAACAAATCAAATCAAATGAAAAGAAGTATAGTGATAATAAATTAATCTATGTGTCAAAAACTAACAATAAAAAAACATTTAAATTAATGTATGTGTAAAAAAATGACGTAATATGTACCAACGCCACATTGTCTTAATTGTTTGGCCTAGAAGTTTGATAAGAGGAATGTTTTTCATCTTCTTGGGCTATGTGAAATCACAATAGGATCTCGAGACTCATGTCCCTGCTCACACATTTTTTTAATCCGATGAAGAAAGAAGTGACAATTTTTCAAAGCATACAACATTAGGTAGTGAAAAATTCATTGGCGCAAGGCTTGCAAATTTTCCCCTTAGGTTATATGTCCAAGAAAGCCTCTTAGACGTAGTTCAAGGCACACATATTTGAAATACCATTATTCCATCATCATAATTTTATTTTCATAGCCACTCAACCAAAAATATTCAATATTTTTGGAAAATTATGTGTTGTTACAAAATTATATATTAATAATGAATATAAATGATTTTCATATTTAATGAAATGTTTGTTGAGTATTAAATTCATCTTAATTGTATTTATTGAGTATTAAATTCATCTTAATTCCCAAACCCCTAGAAATGCCTACTTTTTAAAGGATTTGTAATGTTTGTGTAATTCATCTTAATTTGTAATCTTAATGGATTATTACAATTACATTAAACATAAGTGTTGAACTAATATAGAAAATAAAATCTATAAGTGAAATGAAAAATTAAAAAAATACTAAAGAACATAAAAATATTAAATTTTTACATAAGGGTCATAGTAAGTTCGATAATTTAAAATATCAAAACCACCGAAACATACAAGCCACATGGAAAATCACCATTTGAACAATTATCCTTAAATAAAAGTCAAGTAGGCGGACTATACACTATATCTATGTGTATTAATCTCAAATATTTTCGGGTAGGGAGGATATACACTACATTTGTGTATTTATTTCATCGAATAGGATTTAAACCATTTTTTAATCACATGGAGAAGAACACGAAAAAAGGGAAAAAATGATCAAGGCATAAAGAGAGAGGATAGAATCCTTGAGATCATCTCATGCCTATATACTATAATAGTGACCTAATGAGCTTTGTGTGTCTTCTCTAAGATTATAGAAGACTTTCATTTGAAAAAGGAATCATTAGTGTTACTTGTGAGCTCCCACAAGTTGTATCAACCCTATTAAGGTATGAGTTGTTTTCCTTGCTTAGCTTATCATGTGTTGTCATCAAAATTTGTTGATATTCATGGTCAAAGTACTCTATTTTCTTGAAGTATATACTTAAGGTTGAAGTCAAATAAAGGTGTGTTGGTTTTTCTAAGGTTTGTGCTATTACAAGTAGTCATGTTGAGGTATGTGTAAGATTTTGATTGTGTCCTTCTCATCATGATCTTGTCTTGCAAAGTCTTAGTCAAAAGATCTTCAAGTGTGATGTGTCATTAAAAGGATTGGTCTAGTTTGTGTTGTGTCTTGAAATGTGTCTCAAAAGTTTATACTCAAGATTGAATCATGGTCCAATCATGAGATCGGGATTAAGTACAAGCATGAGTTTCTTTTTTATACACATCATTTCTCTCAGTAAAAAATGATAAAGAAATAAACATAGCAAAGATGGTTCACTACTGGGTGCATCTCAAGAAGTCTTGTGTCACGAGTTAGTGTTTTAAGGTCAAAGTCTTGATCAACCTCGGGAATCTTGAGGAACATCAAATCATATTTGTTATGTTGTTTTGAGATGTCTACGTCTAAGTATTGTTATGACTATCATCTAAATGAAATGGTCCCATTCTGTGTCTTAAAAGTATTTGAATGATCTCGTTTTAAGACCCCCTCGAAAAATTATTGTAGAATGGTTAGTGAATCTCCGAAACGGACTTTCAAAACAATGGAAAATATCTTTGAAAAAGCATTTCACGAAAAATGTAAATCCACTATTCTTGGTTCAAAGCAGTTTCACAAGGATAGATGAGTGTTGGTTGGTCATCCAACTATCATTTACAAACATATGGGTTGGCGATCGTCCAATATGGTTGGACAAAATCTACTATAGTTGGATGACCATCCAACATGGATGGTCGATCATTTCATATAGGTTTAACAACCATATAATCTGCATTATATGATCGTCTCATCTGGGTTGGATGGTTGAATTCACAAGTTCTAAAAATTTCCCATGTTGGTCGGGCTTCTAGACGGATGTTTGGCCATCTCATTTGGGTTGGAGGATCTCCGATGTGGTTGAATGGTCATCGGTTGCTTGGTAGAACCAAACATCTAACATGGTTAGACGGTCTCATCTCTCAACATATTTAGATGGTAGGCCTAAAATAGGTTGGACGACAAGTTGTTTGGAAATCCGATGGAAATTAGATGGACAACTTTTCCATGCATCCCTAGACACGTGCCTCAAACTTCATGACCAATCATTTGTCACCACGTGTCCAGTATGTTGTCATCCCAAGCCCTATATATACCCATACGAGGTTCATTTCTTCACTTTTCCACATCCAAAGTGCTATGAGATCACCATTTTTCTCCTGGACCAACATGCACCTAGACTTATCACGTACCTACTCTTACTCCTGCCACTTCACTGCTATAGTTTCCAAATCTTTCTACAATGGCTAGCTCCACTATCACTCCTACCACTCCCTCCAAATTCCAATACAAAAATATCATGTGCCCTCGATCATAACACTTGTTAAACTACAAAGATACACCCAAGGAGTGGATGCAAAAAGAACAATTCACAGGCTTGTCCACATGCCCCAATTCAAAATAGATACAACTTTCCTCGATTACCTATTGAATTTTTACAGCTAGAAGGATGACAATTTTCCATTCCCCTGTTGGATCGTATAATATCTTTTACCATGGAGCCCAGATGTCCATCGGTTAACTACGTTACCTTTCTAAAAACCAGCCTTTTCACTACAAAGGTGGTCCTTACTGATGAAGAAAAAAAATTTGGAGTCTCATTACAATGTGCAGTTGATGGTAAGTTCAAAAGTATTTTCAATTGTTTGTTTTCCTAATTTTACTTGAATGCTATTTTTCTAACATTTCTTGTTTCTTGTTGTAGCTCCTGCTAATCATTCCAAAAGAGGCCTTGTTATACAAGGCATTACAAACAAATTATTTTATGTAATGATATCTCTATTTCAAGTGAGGATTGTGTTGCAGGGAAGATCTGTAGACATTCCTCTTTGGGTGGTTCAGTATATATTGCATACACTTGCGGGCAACAATTCGATTGGTGCACATATTTGTCCAATCAAATTAAAATAGATGTCAAACAATGCCCTTGCCAATATGAATACATCCGATAAATCCAAAATTGTTTTCTCTTCTAGCCAATTATCTACTTTCTCTCTATCAAGAATCTTTCCTCCAATTGCATAACGATCAAGTTCAACTACAATTAATGAAAAATGATTGGTCTATCTCTTGAAGAACAACATAGTAACAATTAATTTTCACATTATATCGATTACTTATTTTTTAAATGCAATACTTATAGTAATGTTATCTTTTGCAGAGAATAATTATGCTTGCAAACTCTCATAAGGAAGCTATTGCTCAGGGTAAAGCCCCTCCCGAGGTCTCTTCCGATTCTAATATGGATTTGATGGAATCAACCCCTATACGATTTACTCATCAAAAATACAAAGGGGGTAATAGATCCACCACAAATGAATTTATATGCCATCACACTTCTCTACAGGTATAAACATTATTGTTTACTCTTTATAATAATTAATTAACTTAATAGTAAGTGGTACAATATTTTAATATTTCTACATTTTTTTTTTTCAAAAGTTCCAAGTTTGACGATATGAATATCGATCAAACTCATTCTTAGTGTCAAGATCGAATTTGGTCACGTCTCCAAGCATGCAAGGTATTGTATAATTAATAATATTTAGCATCTTTTGTTTATTTGAAAATATTTATTGATTATTTTTCTAATACATTGTAGTTTGCTTCTTGTAGTGAGACCCTCACAACATATTCCAAAAATCCTCCAAGATTGTTGACGCGCATATATGTTTAAAAACAACAAAAAATTTCTAGGAATAATATAAGGTTTCCTGCAGACTTTGTAGAACACATTATCCTGTAACTACTAAATTTCCCATTTTTTCACTAGGTGGTGTCATTAACATGACTAACACCTAGGTTTTGAACTAGATTGACCTCGATGATGATTTTTTGGGTTTTGATAGTGGCACACAGAGAAGGGTAGCTACTTTGACACACATAATATGATACAGTCTACCCCTCCTCAGCCACAAGCACAATGAGATGTGCACCAGATTCTAGACTCTCCTCCTCCTCCAGTAAAACTCCACTCACGATGATCAGAAGATGATTTTTTTCCTTCAAAAATATGATTTTAGATAGTATGGGGGCCACAATCCAGGATGTTGTTATGTCGATGTGGAAACAATGCGCACTTGGGAGAGAAGGGAAAAAATTTTGATCAAAGTAAATAAATACCAGATACCATAATCATGCTCAAAGGAATTCATTGTTCACTTACCTGAGAGCCAACTAACAAGGCTTGACATTTTGCTAAACAAAGCTCAGTCAGGCACAATTTTTTATGATAATGAGTATGATGATGATATTTTGGACATAATGTTGAACAAGTTGGAAAATATTAATGCAGAATCCCAAGCCTACTATATAAATGGGCTAAGGACAAAAATAATGTTTTAATTGCAAATGCAGAGAAAGAGAAAGTTGTGGTATGTCATCTTTTACATGCAAAATCATGATATTATGAACATTGTAATAAATTATTTTTTTTGAGTTATCTAATAGACTACTAATACATTTGTATTTTTTTTTATAGGAAAAATATGAAAATTTAAAGAAAGAAGCAATTGTATTTGATGCACATTTGAAGAATGCAAAAAAAATTTAAATGCATTTATACAGTTGAAAGAAAAAATTGTATTATTAAATAAACAAAATAATACATTGAAAAGGATAATCAAGGAGCATAAGATGGATCCAGAAATCTTACTAAGGAAAAGACAGATGTGGATCCATCACTTTTTCATCAGGAGATGTTGTGAGGGAGGAGAAAATATTCTACAAAATATCATCACCACATTGCACAGATTTGTAGCCATCAGGAGTTATAACACAAAGCACTTTATAGACCATCACCGAAAAAACTCCACCTATTGTGGAAGAAAAAGATAAGGCTTCCCACTGCAACAAAAAATTGAAAAAAATTAGTTTCACCATGTGACAAGTGTGTTGTCACAATTCTGACATTGATAGCGTAGGAATTAAAAGATAGTGGCCAACCAATTTTTTTCTTTTTTATTCCGTGTGGTAGACGTAAGGACAACTATGATTCAAATCATAGGTAGAAAAGAGGATTCCCTCGTAATGTGTTCTTATATGACAAAACTTTCCTGAAGCTTTGAAAATTTATTTACAACCCACCATTTTGTAATTGTATTGGCTGAAAATGCTTTATGAAAAGATGCATGTCTTCATAAAGTAATCCACCACTTGATAGAATGAATACAAGACTAATTTGGATTTTGAACTATATTTATTGTTGTATCACATTTATTGAAAGTTTTCATTTTTCAACAATTTAATATGCAAACTTGTAATTGGATTTCTGCTTACTGTGAATTGTTTTTATGTTACTATTTGGATATGTAAACAATAAATCATGGTTTAAGACACTTAGTTTGTGTTTGTTTAAAAATATTTACGTTTCATGCAGATGTAAAAATTAATCAATAATCACATAGATGGATCCAAATAAATCAATCTTTATTTCAGTCATAAAACAAAATATAAAAATGAATTTGATACAAGTAAAAAAACATCTATTAGGACCAGTTGATTATCATTCATGAATATGAAATATATGTCAATATATCAAATCATTTTCAATAACGTCAACAATGTATACATGAAATTACAACTCTGGCAATTGGAACAATCCTGTAGCAACACGTTCATTCGTGTCATGGAATTCAACTGAATTGGAAGCATGTTTTGTGGATGTGTTTGGATCCCCGGATCAGTCAGAATGTTACCAACTCCTCTTCTTTCTACAAGTGAATTCCATAATGCAAGTGCTCTCTCATAAGGAAAATTTTCCATAGAGTAACGTGATACATACAATCTCAGACAACTTTCTAAATTCCTATCCAATCTGTTTTAGACTTTTGACTTTACAAAGGACAATGCACTAAATACCCTCTCATCTTCGACAAAACCCAAATCATTGTTTGAAAAAGTTCATACAATTGTATATACTCACTCAAATCCTCTCGCAAAATACTACTAGAATAAATCTTCTTCCAAAGTCTTCTAATGGAACCATTTTCATCTAGGCTCATCCAAAAACCGATATTTCTCTAGCATAGTGGTAGAAAAATCAATTGACTGAGAACTAAGTAACTTTTTTGTAAAATACCTTTGAAAACAACTTTGTTTATGTCTTCACGCTTACAAAAATGGTCATTAGACTAGTCATGTATTTGATAAATAAATTACTTGATGGATGTATGAGGTATGCCTCCAGCTGTATTCCAAAATGTGGATTGACAACTCCCATTGCTTCAAGTAATTTATCCTTTTTGAATATTTCACGGATCTCTATAGATAAATATTGAGAAATATTTTTCAATTTATTTTGAGTGTCAGATAATATTGTTTCAAATAAATTGTGTGTCACTCTTACTTCTTCCATTTCTGACCCAACCAAATCTACTCTTTTCTGAAAAGTATGAAGTGGTATCTCTTTCCCATGTGTTGTTATACAGAGATGATCATGTATATTGAATTTTAAGAAGCAAATGGGATTCTTAAGGTCTATTAATGCATTCCAAATTTCAAAAATAGACCCTAAAAACTTCCATCTAAAAATATAAATTATCTAGACTCAAGCACACACATTTTCTTAGTCTTATGAAGTCTATTATGTAGATACAATGCTCTTACACATGCTTCATCAAAACATTTAGCTCCTTCAACATAGGAAAAATACCACATAGTGTGAGTAAAGTTTCAATGTCTATTAGATGGTACAAAAATCTTTAGCTTTATCTACATCCCTGCAATATTTATACATAAAACCTGTCAATGAAGGATATTCTTCAAATATTCTACAAAGATGGTTCATACATTGAGATCCATCTGGTATCTACATATTTGAGAAGATTTTTTCCCATCTGTCAATCCAATTGTAAATTTCTAAAATTCTAAAAATCTCTTTGGACTTGCTAGAATAATAAGCATGCAAATCATGGATCAGCTCCTCCACTTTAGCAACATTTTTGAATGTGCTCACAATTTTATAGGCTAGATTCATTATGTGAGCCATGCAATGAATTGCAATCATATAGGGGGAAACAATTTTTTATAGTCATATGCAGAGACCATTTATGCCCCTTGCATTATAGTTACACCATCAGTTCCAACACAAACTAACTTTTTTGTAATGGAAAAATCATCCATACCTACAATATCCTTCGACTTGACACCACTAATTTGTAAATGTTTTTAGAATTACAATTTTCACTCATTTTATGAACTACTAAGAGATGGGGAGTTATGACTTCATTTGAAAATGTGTATACATGAATACAAACCCATGAAGTATTTTCCACTATTGTAACCTCATCAATTGAAAGGAAATAAACTTTTCTTTTGAATAGACTCTTTCATATCCTCCTTTTCTACAAGAGAAAGACATTTTGCAATTTCCCAGCCATTGGTATCTGACCAATGTGATTAAGGAACGTTTACACACCAATAACCTGATACAAAATTTAATTTTAAAAATCTAAAATTGGTCTTCCTTTTTCAATATATGGAATATAATAGAAAATTGAATACTTTTTGCATGCATTTCAATCTCCATAGCTTTGCTCAATTTTTTACAATTGTGCCACCTTTTTCATTTAGATTTTTCAAACATTTTTGTTCTTTTTCATATTCTTCTGTATTTACATGCAAAATAGTCTTTTGCATTTTTCCATTTATGAGATCTGACTATGCTCCCATCCTTTTGTTTTTGGGAAATATATATTTTCCCACAATGTTTTTCAATGGTGTCTAGTTTGAGCTGCATTGTGTGATCCTTCCCTTGTTTCCAACTACATATTTTGCATCG
This sequence comes from Taxus wallichiana var. yunnanensis, assembly GCA_018340775.1. Classification (NCBI taxonomy): domain Eukaryota; kingdom Viridiplantae; phylum Streptophyta; class Pinopsida; order Cupressales; family Taxaceae; genus Taxus; species Taxus wallichiana. Next base: position 874,044,242 of record CM031239.1, on the reverse strand, counting down.
ACATTGAGTTGGAACATCATTACCATTTTTCAGCTCCACAAGTTCAATAAAAGGATATTTGGCTACCCAGTCAAACTTGAAAGTCCTTCCTATAGTCCAATTTGTCCTCTTTCTTCTTATAGATTTGTTTTATGTTCTTGGCCTTCAACTTGTGCATTTGGGCTCTCAACAGGAATATCTTGATCCTCACGTCTCCTTTTTCTAAAAATAACATTGGAGTAGAAGCTTCCTCTGTTGTTGGTGTTGGATGAGAATTTGATGAATCTTCTTCTAGATCGATGTCATCAAGGGAAGAATTTTTCCTCAACATATAAAGGATCATCGATATCTAGAAATGGATTAGTTTGTGAAGGTATTTGAGAAATGTCTGCATATAATTTTATAAAAGTGTTACAGAAATAGTATTAATTATTTATATTATTAATACCACCCATTGTTAGAAAGTTTGGATAGTTCCTGGCATGGGAGACGACTTGACCGGTTGGTTAGAGTGGGTCAAGTTAGGTTATATGGATAACAAAACCTATTAGACGACAACTCGTTGGATTATAAATGGTAGACTTGGATTTGTTGGACACCTAGTTTGTAGTTCCTCCGGGGTTAGATGGGTCACCTTAGACGGATAACACTATTACAGGTTAGTAGACTCGGAGTTGTAGTCAGAAATAGCCTAGGGTTTGGAAAAATTTGTAGTCGAATTCCAGAGGTGAACGGGTTGATATTCGGCTTCGGCGGACAAGCTTGCAAAAGAGATTGGATGGTTCATGGTTGTCTACGTATACTTTGATGAATATGTGCATAGATTGATTCGAAAACATTGGTGAAATACATGCATAAGTTCGTTTATATGTGTAGATACTAGGTGAAATGACCCGTCTTAAGGACCTCTTGACTGAAATTTTAGGTGAATTAGGTGGTCACGGTTCTTAAAAATTTGCCATTTCCAATTTCTAAAAACTTGAATATTCATGATTTTACGAAAATTTTGCCACTAAAATTTTCCTTGTTGTATGCATCATGAGTCAATGTAAGTGAAAAGTCTATGTAAAGGTTATGTTATTTGTTTCCAAAAGGGAATTGGTCACTTTATTCATTGCTTGAAAGTTGGTCTCAACCAAGGTTTGTTGTTCTTGGAATGAAATTACTCTTGAAGGTCCCCAAGTACCTTAAGAAGTGTGATTATACATCATGAAGAAGAATTCACTAGTTGTTACTAGTACATATGGTCTATTTGAGTTCATGAAAGAGATGTGTTCTTAAATATGGTATGGTTGTCAACATGATTATATCATTCTCTGTTAGAGCCTAGTGGTGCTCCAGAATTATCATGAGTCATGATGTCTTATGGTCAAATTATTCTAGGTAAAAGGATATGTGAATGGTCTTGCGAGTTGAAATTAAGCATAGTCTCGGTTTGTGTCTTGCATTGATCGTGTATATCATTGATATCATCTTGAGGACTATCAAGGTCATCATAAGTGGTGTAAAAGCATGAAGTTTGGTTTAATCCTAAAGAAAGTCCGAGTTTTGGGTCAAAAGGTTTTCAAGTTGATTTTTCTTTGAACATGAAGTAGTCTAATTGGTGAAAAATTGTGTCATGCGGGTGATAGAGAGGTTGTTATTATATGTTATTATACTTTTGTGTTAAAGGCTTGCACATGATTAAGGTTGATTCATAAGTTTGTATGAGATAATGTAGAAGTTCTCAGATTGATGAATTTTCTTTCTCATGTCAAATATCAAGAGAAACGCCTTGAGAGTTAGTTGACAGTGTTTTGAGACCAATATCTCGGTTAAGTGTGTTATTACAATGGTGTTTAAAGTTGTGTTATGTGTTTTCTTGAAGATAGGGAATGAAAGGTGAGCCATAGGAAGGTGACAAAGCTTTATGGAAAACTAAGAATAAATTCAATACTATGATAAGATTCCAAGGTTTGCATTATCAAAAACTTAAGCAAATTTATGATAATAAATCCATGATAGTGCTCAAGATGTTCCAATGCTTTTTAAGAGGAATACAGTGTTAAGATGATTTACAAATCCTTAAGGATCTAGAACAAAGACTAGAAACTTGATGAGGGTTTGTGAAGATTGTGCAAGAAGATTCATAAGCCAATTTATGCTCTTCAATTTGTATTTAAAGCAATATAAGAGTATTAAGGTGAAGAAAGTTGTGTTGATAGTTGTACGTGAAGAATCATGGAGTATTTGTCATGATGTATAAGGTTGAGGGGAGATAATGTGCCATCTACCCCTAAACGTGAAGAAAAGTATGTTATAAGGCTACTATGTTTGGATAAATGCATCATGTTTTATCTCGGTACACTATGACAAAGCACAATAGGTTTGTGTATGAATAAATGATGTGCTAGAGGACAATGGAGGACTCTGAAGCAAGGGAAGTTAGTGTTAATCTTCCATTAGGTGCACAAGGTGTAATGGAGGAATTGTATGTAGATTTGTTGATTTTATGAAAGATAGATTGCAAGGGAAGATGATCATATGATCAAAACAGTTATGATATCATGAATCACTTAGAATTTACTTCAAGACTGAGACATTTCTAATGAGCTTTCTCTATGACACATGATCAAGGTATGAGATCTTAAATTGGTCTTGTCAATTAGAATATAGTGATGTTTTGTCGGGGGAGCATTTTGATGGTTTTTCATGAGTTTGACGGTTTTTCATGAGTTTGACATATTCTTAGAGGCATAATTTGACTAATTTGGTCTAAAGATGAGCTTTAAGGCTCATGGTCCTAAAAATTCCAGAGATAGTGTTGAAGAAAGATTATGTGTTTTTAAGCATGGTTCAAACCTAGATGGAGGTGTTATACATGTATTAAGATAAATATGGTGTATATACTCTTAGGGGGAGTCATGTTGATGATTATTTCAGGTCCATAGATCTGTATAATTAGTGTTGAAGATAATAATAGAAGAAAGTACAATCCAAGGGGGGGTCATTTAAGCAAGTAAGTGTGGCTCTTTGCATCGTTGTCACTATGAGTTGTCTTTTTCCATGTCTAGTTGTCATTTTTCCTTTTCAAATATGTCAAAATGGGGATTAACATTAGAAACATGGAAAATATTCATGTAGGTGTTTGGTCTTGTTGGTTTCCATCAATGTTTCTGAAGGTGGTTTCATTAATGATAAAGGGGAGATTGTTGGCCATTGTGTCTAGGTATTTTCATTAATGTCAAATCCATTGATGGAAAAGGGTGGTATGGTGTCATATGAGTCCCCATGAGGTTTCATTCATTCTCTAACATGAAGGTTGATTGGTAGTGTCATGATTTGGTCAAGTTGTTACGGTGTTCCAACATGGTCTTGAGTATTGTACAAGCATATATGGTCATGGTATGAGTTACAAAGGTTGGTATGAGGTCCATCATGGTTAGAGAGATGTGTCAAGGGTGTCTAAGTTTCTTTAATGAGTCATCATGGTTAGTTTATGGTTTTTCATGGTTGATTTGGGTCATTCTAGGCCTATTCCTAGACTTAGAACATGGTGCATGGTATGGAGGCATGATAAATGGAGCAGGGAAGTCATATCTAAGCATGACATGAGCATTGCGGTATTTTATATGATATGTATGATGATTTTCAAGTCAGTTATCAGTGGTTTGATGATGTTTTATGTTCCTTGGGAAGCAAGAAGGTGAAGATAAGTTAAGTAAACATATCTAAGTCACCGTGCCTAGATATTTTCAATAATATTTGAGCAAGGAGGTGAGTTGGGTCAGTTAGAGGATGTTTTATGATGCTTTGTGACAAGTTTTAGGTCAAAATGGTGAAGGAAAGTTAACTTATGTCATTTTTGGTAAAACAAAATTGAGAAGAAGTAAAATCCAACTTGATAATGCAAGTTGTTTTTCTCACCCACTCACACACACTCTGCATGGGACCCAGAGGTTTTGGGGGATGATTTTCCATTGAGCTAAGATTTTTGCAAAAATAATGAAGTGGTTTGATCATCATACTTTTATGAACAATCGTTAAGAAGATAAGTTTCTTTGAAACCCTAGTGAAACCCTCCTTCTAGAGTGACTTGGGAGATTTGTTTTTTTGGTCTTAAAATGAACTTAGAAAGCTAAATTGATGTACCAAGGTTGTAGATAATTCCTCCATGCTCATTTTTGTGGTGATTTGGTGTTCCAATTGTTTGAAGAGAGAAAAACTATAGTTTTTGGAGATTTGTAATTTCAAGGCTGAGATGTAGGTTCCAGGATGAAAACTTTCACAATCCTTGGGATTTTATATAAATGGTCATGAAATTTTTAGGAAGGTACAATGAGGAAATTTGAAGATACAGTCCTCAAAGTTGCACTACCAATTTTGGCCTTAAGGGCTAAAATGTTAGTCTTGTGGTTTGAAATGAGTTTGGTCATTTTGCTTGTTGTTGATGCATTTGATGGTCATGAATAACATGTAGGAACCAGGTATGATGTTTTTGAGCTCTTGGAATGGTGTGATGAAGTGATTTTCAGTTTAATACCTAATGACCTAGAAATCCCTAGTTGGCTTGCTTAAGAAGGTGATTGAAACATGTGTTCTAGAGTGATATCCACATGAGCTATGCTTCTTAGTGCTTGAACATGTTGGTACAAGTTTCCTTGAAGTTTTCCAGGTGGTGGTTGAGCTTGAAGTTGATTTGGAGTGTTTGTATATGATTCTATCAAGAATGGTTTTTGAGTCCTTAGAGCCTGAATAAGCAGTTTTAGAGATTGGCTTAGTTGAAGGCCTTCCACTATGATTTGGAAGAAAATGTAAGGTGTTTCAGAAAATAGATTCATAGATATTTCCATTTATATGTATTTTGTGTCTTGGTGAGTTGTTTTGGTATGTGAACCAACTCAGTTTTGTAGACCTAGTTTTGGGGTCTTGAAGTTAGTTTGGAGCAGTTTCTGAGATCGAGATGCTTAGAGGTCTTCCACTATGAGTTGGATGAAAAAGTGAGTTTTTTGGTAAATTAGATTCATATATATTTCCGATGGTATATTATTTTAGTCAAGGTGATGATTTTAGCTATGTGAACTCATTCATTTTCTGGGACTAAATTTATGGAGCTTGAAGACCTAGTTATGCTTGCTTACTGAACTTGGTGTGTTTCATGGTGGAGTTGGATGTTTCATAGATTATTGAGATTTTTTATGATGATTAGGAATTCTACATGAAATTTGTGGAGTTGATGGATGCTTGAATTTTTTTATAATACCTTGGATCTGTGTAGCACCCCTAGAGATTAGAATGCTTATTTTGGGCTTGTTTTAGAAGCCTTGTACTTGTTCATGATGTCTCGAAAGGAGCGATAACCAAATCATACCAAGCCAAGAACACGATGCTAATAAAAACCACGATCAATAAGATGAAAGTAATTCACCAAATAACTTTACATAAAACCTTTGCAAACAAATGAGCATCAATATCATATATTATTATGGAACTCAATGCAATACATTGAGAATGGGCCTTACTTAAATAGGAAAGAAATAACAATATAAGAACCAGTCAAGGTCGTAGATCAAGCCATAAATCAAGGAAATAACTAGTCATCAATGAACTAGTCAAGACCATAGATTTAGGAGAGAACTAGACATCAAGGATCTAGTCAATACCATAGGTCAAGGAAAAACTATACCTAACAACTAGATAATATCTCCTAATATCTAAATAAGATAAAAGAAATATCCACACACATAAGTGGGTGAGGATAAATAAAATAAAGGTAAATAAAGTACCTAGGGGAACATGAGCTAAGGTAAATACCTACTCTAACCCCTAGAGCACCCCTAGAGCTTAGAATGTTTGTTTTGGGCTTGTTTTAGAAGCCTTGTACTTGTTCATGATGTCTTGACCCCTTTCGACCTACTTAGGTCATTTAAGTTGATTTATATGATGTTTTTGTTATTTTTTTGAGTTGGGATGAATGACCTACTTGGTCATGGCCGACCTAGGGGTGATTTGAGCTAGTGATTTGTATATAAGCAAGTGTAATGAGTCATTTGTGACTAGTTGAGATGAGGAGGATGTGAGCGACCTATAAAGGATCAAAGAATAGTGTAGAGGGGTTATGGACAAAGAATAGAAGAGGTATGAATACATGAGAAGGATTGAGGATCATATGTGTAAAGGATATTGATATATCCACCCATGAAGAAGAGACCTTGAGCGAGTTAGGAGAGTGTTTGTTTTGACGAGGGTTTAAATAGTTGCGAGTTGAACTTGGATCACTATCAGTTGTGTGAGCATCATATTATTAGTGTTTATTAATTTCCAGGTGGTTGATTTGGTGTTTGATCACCTTTTGGGTTTGGTGCCTCACTAAACTAGGGCTTGGTGCTCATTATAGGGTTGGTACTCCACTAAAATAGGGGTTGGTGCTCCTTGTGAAGTTGGCACTTCACTAAATTCCGTTACTTTGTGTAATATAATCTAAGGTTTCAGTGGGTTTTTTTCTCCCTCAAGGGTTTCCCACATATATCTACCGCTATGTGTTCTCTCTTTTGATTCTTGCACTTGTGAATATCTAATACACACATAATAAACTCACATGGTTCATGGATGATGATTGAATGCATGTTTAAATGATTAATGTATGTTTTGGAAAATGATATGAAAATTTTGAAGGAATTATTCACCCCCTCTCGATCAATTTTTTTCCAACATATTTTTTCATCGGTTGAAGCTTTGTCTTCATCAAATTGATACATCTCTTCTTTTATCCCATCTTCTTTCTCTCTCCGTGTTTTAATTCTTCATTAGGAATGTAATTTTTTTTTCTTATTCACTTAAGTGATTTTTTAATTTGACATTGTAAAATTATTTTTTCCTTAATAAGAAAGGGGATTATATTTATTCCTATAGGAAAATGAAAGGTCACAAGCAGTAATAATGTTGAAATTCATGTGGGGGTGTAAATGAAGAGACATATTGTAAAAGCTATAAATTGGGATGACTTCTCCATTGCAGAGGGGTTACTAATTGTTAATTATCATTAGTTGTTGGAATGTGTCTCACTACTACAAGAAATAAGCTACATTCTTCTATCTCTTTGCCTATGTTCTTCTACTCTCTCTACTTTCCAACTTTGCAAACATTGTAATCTTGTACAACCAAGAAGGAACTTTGTGTCTTTGATTAATGAATCCATAGAACTTTGTGTCTCTAATTTATTAGTCTTATTATTACTTACATGGTTGATTTCTTCCTATTAAATTTGGACCTACTCTGGTTAATGTTGGTGAGAATCTACAAGTTCTTACTCACAATATTAACCCCATCTCTTTATTTTCCTACCTCCCTTCACCTCTCTCCAAGAAAATTCCTCCCTTTTACACCATACAAGTAGTTTTCCATAGGTTTAGTGGAGTATTTTTGTGTGATCCCCACCCTAATGGCCACCCCAGTTTATTTATTCCTTGCATCTAATGATGGGAGCCTCCCCATACCCAATAAGCATGGGCTTAGCCCCTTGACCATTGGTCAAAACCAATAATCTGTCCTATGACAAATTATTTCACCAACACACCACTAGTGTTAAGTGGCTTGGTTAGTTTTTGGTGAAGTGGAGTCATAATACCATGTAGCTACCTCCATATTTGGCATGACAAGTATTGGTAACTCATTCTTATTTTTTCACCCAACTTTTAGCGGGTTTGACATTGGTAACAAAACATGAGTATAGGTTTTTAATGTATTGAAACATTATAATTAATGCTTAGTTGTCCCTTACTTGATGTGGTTTTGATCTTTATGTTATTTGATTAACTAGTTTTTTGGATTCTTGGAAGTGGAAGTTTTTACCCTACACACCACCTGTGCATGTGGGTAGTAGATAGTTTGGTTTTTTGAAAACAAAAGCATGGAGTTATGAAGGTTTGGTAGGCGTTCTTTTAGAGATTATTTTGGATTTTTCTTGCAACAACTAACAATGACATATACGGATCAAATCGGCGTGTATTTTGGGGAAAAGTAGAAGAAAATAGTTTGAAGCTGTGTCATTTTATTTTGAGTTGGGAATGTGTATTTAATCTTTCTCCCATCATCAATGTTGATGTTGTGGAATTTTGAAATTTAGTTAGGATATTTTTTTCAACCAATTAATCCATGGGTAAGTGGATAAATCCGACTTTATTATTTTGTTTCTTTTGTGAAAATGAATAAGCATATTAAATGAGTATAAAAAAATTTAGTTGTGAAGATATTTTTTTATAACATGTGGCTATGATTTAAAATATGGGTTATACTCCCACTAACTGAATAATGTGAGAAATGTGTTTTTCCTCCATTCGAATAGGGAAATATATTTTTATATATTTAGGTTTTCTTATGGGAAAATCAAAGGGAAAATTTGTGGGAACACTTGTGACCCTACTTGTTTGGGTAAATGATTTTAAAAAAATACATAAGGAAAAATAACCATTCAATGGAAGATAAATTTAATGTTTAAAAAAGTTCTTGGAACCTTAAATGTGAAACTTGTTCACCAAAAATAGTTGGAATGGCTATATTTCTTGAGCATATTATGACTATATAGTTTTATTATATTGTGCATAATAATGAAAATAACTACGCTAGTAAAACACCCTTTCTAACCTCTTCTAAAAACCCCCCTTTAATTAACCTTGTTTAGGTTAATTAACCCTCTTATTGACTTTCTAAAGAGAATTTGACTTTCTAAACAAATATCTTACCTTTCCAAATAGCCACTTAGCTTCCCAAATCCAGTTCACACCTCCCAATGTGTTTTCTAAAAATCAACTTTTTGACTCCTTTTTAGTCCCACATGCATCCAAAACATCCTTTTCTCAAATCCAAAAACTATAAATAGAGGGATACCCCTCCCACCTTTTCCTAAGAACTCTCTCTCTCTCTCTCTCTTCTTTCTGATTTAGGTCATGCTTAAGTCTTTTAGAGTCATTTCATAGTTTATTTGAGCTATTTACTTGTTATTTGCTAATCCTTTCAAAGCTTTAGGTAAATGGGAGAAGCCATTAATGGTGAGCTTCCATTCTTAAGCTTTTGAAACATCAATAAACACATAATTGATTGCTAGAGCTTTAATAGGTTCACTTATAGATAGCTTTCATGGAGTAGAGAACTAATATAGTCATGTTTAGAGGTTGATTGTTTGTTTCAAGCTTTATATATGCATGCAAATAGGTAGCTCTTGCTTATCTCTAATCTGATGGTCATTTGAGTTGTTTGTTCCAAATATTTTGGGGTTTCTTTAGAGGTTCTTACCCCATGTTCATAGCTTTAACAAAATTTTCATTGCACACATTTGGCACACCTGGTGGGACATACTCCATTGTCCTCTAGGAGCCTTTTCCAAGCTTTTTAAGTTCACTTTCATGCTTTCTAGGAGAAATAACTTGTTATTTACTTGATTTCATTTTTAAGTAAGCTAAATCATCCTTGTTCATGCATATTTTGTGGGTTTAAACTGAAATAGGTTTCTTTGATTAACAACTAACTTGTTTGATTGTTGAAAATTTTCATTTCCATGACTTTTGTAGGTTTTACAGGGGGTACATATGTAGTGTCTAGAGAGGGAGCATCTCTGTCAAAACCCTAGTGCACCCATCAAACTAGGCACGCACACCATGTCATAGTCATATTTTTTTCACTTAACATGGTCATTTACAAAGGGGGTGTACTTATCAAACTATCATCGGCATCTCCATTGATTATTATGCATACCCATGCCTCTAGATGCACACAGTAGTGTGTTTTTTGGCATACTGTGTTGATTTATCATTTTGGCTTGCAAGCGTATCCATCGGGAAGGAGGATCTCTATTGAAACCCTAGCGTACTTGTCTCTCGGGCCATGCGTAGGTGTTGGACCTTGTTGTTTTATAAATTAAATTTGCCCATGTGTCACACATACATTGAGTACGTGGGTTACATGTATCCATCCATGGGTTGGGTGGGTACATGTATCATGGTTGGGATGCATGTGTCATCATTCTGGGCATGCGTGTGTGTCTCGAGTTAAAAATTAGAATTTCTCTTTGAGTTGTAAGATCAAATTTTTTTTTTTAGTTTTTTTGGTTGTTCGTAGGTTCTAACAAGTGATTGCAGGTTTCTTTTTTTTTTTTTTATTTAACTAACGTAGTAGTTTAAGTGTTTCATTTTCTTAGTTAGAAAGGGGTTTTTTGAAGTGTGTATGCTCTTCCTCGCACCTTCTAGGTGATCTTGGGGATCAAAAACACTTCTAAAAACCTTTTCACTTTTTCAAAAACACTTACTTTACGCTTCCTAATTGGATTGATCTTTCAAAATTGGTTAAAATGAACTCTAACTTTTGCAAAAAAACTTAAAGTATTTTCCATAAAGCTTGTTTTAGTTGTTTTTCACATTGTGTATGCTCTTCCTTCACACCTTTTTGGTGATCTTAGGAATCAAAAGCAACACACAAACTCTCTTTCTTGATATCATTATCTTTGGTGGAAAATTACTAACTCCTTGCATGTAGGGCCTAACACTTGTCAAAGAAAGGAGTTGCAAAAAAAAAACCTTCTAATACATGTTTTTCATACAGGTTTCCAAATGGTGTGCTACTTAAAACCACATTAAGCTAAGCAAGATAAAAAACACACCACTTCACATCACATTGTATTGCAGGTTTTGAAAAGGGTACGTCCCTATCCACTCAACTAGAACATAACCCCTTTGGCATAACACCTTAAGCTATAACAATGGGGGTGGTTCTAGGAACCCTAAAGTAATCCACCACTGAGTAACCTCGTGGATGAAATAGGAAGTGCTCCACTTACCCACTTGACTAGATTTTACATTGCAAGTTAGAGTCAAAGTTGTCTGTATCATGACCCCAGTGAGAATACATGCGTGAATGCACATTTATTTCTCATCATATTTGAAGGGGGTAAAGTAAAGCCGAGATACTCCCAAATTAGTCAGTGTGACTCTTTGGGTAAATCGAGCTCACATTTAGACAAATTTGTGACACCTAGTTGAGTGATCTTATTAGGAAAGCCATTTTGTCTTGGAGCCCACTTTGCTAGTCCATGTCTTGTCAAGCCATCACAAAGTGACGACTTACTTGGAGTCTAACCTTGTTTTTTGAACAAGGAAAAGAGTCCACTTGAGTTAGATCTAAGTGTCTTTCATCATGAAATTAAATGACGTATCACTTAGCTTGGTTTCTTTCTCACCTTCGGATGAGGCTGAAACTCTGCCCAAGTGGCGCTTAGTTTATTTTCATCTTTTGATCTATACCCTTGCATTCTCACTTGCCCATTTGGGGTGAAGGAAGCATACCCCATGAGTCTTATCAAGGACAATATTCACCACTTTTTTTCCATTTACACCCATCCATGTTTGTGGTTGGGTTGTTAAATGTCTAAAGTGTGCAAGTACATTTTCATGTCTTTGATAGTCCTTTGATCTTGATTTCAAGATCATCTTCATTACTATGATTTTGGTTCATCATTATTTCTCCTTAAGTTGTTATTTTTTCTCATTCTAGCCATACAATTTTGGTACTTACATCATGTTTTCAATTTTGTGAGAACTTGGTATAAGTCCCTTTATTGTATGGTTATTTACTTTCTCACACAACTAAAAACTTCTTGCTATACTTATACTTAGTTTCAGTTCCAACGTCATCTAAGTCTTTTGAGAGTGTCGATATTGCCTTGTGTATACTGTGATGACATCATCTTGATACTAACACCTTTCTTGCTAGGTTAACATGTCAAGATAGTGTTGTTACGCTATCCACATTCATAACTTCCATTTTTCAAAAAAACTTAGGTTTCATCGGCATTTAAACTGGTCTTAGTATATCTCATGGAGAGATCACGTCAATATCACTTTGGTATTTAGGCCTTGTTGGTATTCTAACTCGACCTATGTATTAATAGGGTATTGTCACTATCTTCTTTGAGCCCTTTCATTGGAATCATAGTTTAGGGTATAGTCTTGCTAAAATGATAGTTTGAGTGATTGTTTGATTTAAAATGTTCATATGATTGTTCTTTGAATGATAAAATGACTACATAACATTACATCTAGAACACACTAGGATATTTTGGTTGTCAATGACTTACACAACATACACCTAGGTTTCATACAAACTTTGAAGGTATTTAGACAAAAACCTAGTATAACTTTGACTAGTAATGCCTAAGAATCACGAAAATGGCATCTAAACCAAATGAGCGTGACTTAGAAGAAAATCCTTTTGAACATCCTTCCCATTTAGTGGTAATAACTTAGCACCTCTCTTTTCACAGGTCAAAGACACAAACCATTGGTTGATCATAGCGAGAGAAGAATCTGATTCTTCTAGGAACAACATAAGTTAGACCTAGGTCGATTTGATGAGCTCCTTTATTATAACAAAGAGATCAAGTACTCACAAGAGTCCTAGAGTTAGGGGCTAAGCTTCCACAAGAACGTGAAGTGGAGACTAAGATCATTAATCATAAAATGGAAGAAGAGACCATCCCTCTTAGACATGGATAACCCCTTTGACGTAGGGTATGCTTCTACTTCTAGAAAACATCACAAAAATGTTGAAGAAGACCCATCAAAACCAATTGGTGATTCACGAAGACCTTATTATAAGGCTTCACGTAAAGTAAAAATTGAGCATGAGCGCAAAGGCTCACCACCTCCTAAAGTTTGATGAGGAAGATGATCCCTTAGTTGAAGAAGAGATCCTTCAAAAAAAATATTGAAACTAAGTCAAAAATTAGCAAACTTAGGCTCTTCGAGTAGGAACGTGCATAAAGACAAACTCAAAACAAAATCTAGTGAGTTTCACTTTGATCCATATGATGACACAACTTTTAAAGTTGCTAAGGTAAATAGACCAATATCACCTACAAAAGAACAACTCATTCAACAAGAGTTACAATCAATGAAGAACACACTTACTACACTACATGAGAAGGAAACATAGGACACATAGTAGGAAGTACTTATATGAAGAACTATGCCCTTACCCCTTTGATAAGGACATGTTGCGACAACCATTTCCAAAGCATTTTTCCATTCCTAAGTTTGATAAATATAAAAGCAAAGGTGATCCTCATGATCACATCAAGGAATTTTACATGGCTTGTCAAGAGGTCACGTTAATGATAATTTCTTAATATGACTATTCCCTCAGCCTAGGAGCACTTGACATTAGAATGGTTCTTTAGTATACCCAAGGGATCCATTACAACATGGCCCACACTAGCGAAAAAAATTTGTGTGACATTATTCCTTCAATATGGAGAATGATATCATGATGAATGACCTTTGCAATGAAAAAAAAAAATCCCAACGAGACCTTTGCGAGCTTCTTACAATGATGGCATGGATTGGCAAGTTGTTTCCCATGTGCCTTACTAGAAAAACAACTAGTAAGCATATTCATTCCTAACCTAAACCCGAGAGATAGCCTTTCATTTACAAATGCACTATGGCTCTAACTTTGAAGAAGTTATAGAGAAGGGTAGTCAAATCGAAAAGGCTCTCATCATGAAAGGGTACACTTAAACCGGTCATCAAGGAAAAACATGAAACAAAACCCTCAGATAAACCAAAATTCTTCAACAAAAAAAACATGTCATTGGTGATGACATTATTACAGACTCCAAAAGAGTCCAAACCATATAGACTGGTCCACTTTTAAAGCTCTCACAAGGACCTCACCCAAAGGCACCCACAAAAACATGTTTACGCCACTAACTAAATCACTATCTGACCATACTTAAATAGTTAGATGTGGTAAACATGGTGCAGTACCCAACCATGACATGATACCATATCCAGAGGATGCTCCAAAACCCAGGTTGGTTCAAAGAGCATGAGTACTATGATTTCCATCATGTTAAAGGACACAAAATAGATAGGTGCTTGAGACTACGACATTATATACAAGACCTCATCGAAGAGGGAAAATCATCCATAGATTCCCCCTGACTCAGGACAAGGTCCAAATGAGAAAATGGGTATCTTCAAAGAGCCCTTTCCTAACCATGCAGATAAGAAGAACATGAAGCCAGATCATGGAAAAAAACTCCAATGACTATAGGACTATTGCTTATGTTTATCCAACTAATGATAGTCCCTTTGATTCCCTTATAGGATGTATCCATTCATCGATGAATAAGTTAATACTATTAGGATCTTAGAAAAAATTGTGCAGTAGGGACATGATGCGCACTCATTTGATCATACCAGATCCCCTACCTATCCCTCTAGGAAGGTCAGTATAATTAATAGAATAGTTAGAGAAGACACCCACTAGGATATCAATTTTAGATCTCCTCAAAATCTCTACTGCTCATAAAAACATATTGTATAAAACACTGCAGAGTTTGGGAGTCTCCACAGATGTAGATCCCACACACCTTCAAGCCATGATTGCACACCTTGATTCCAATGATCATATCACTTTTGATCACGCTTGCAATCCCGTAATGACCCAGAGCACAACTTACCCCTATACCTAGAAGTAGTTGTTACCCATCGTCGTAAGATCAAGAGAGTACTTGTGGATGGTGGATCCGGTCTAAATATTTGCACTTTGAAGTTGGTTAAGTAGCTAGGCCATTCAAAAATGGATCTAGGGGCTAAAACTATTACAATCACAACTTATGATAATGAGGAGCGTGAGTCAGCAGTACTATAGTAGTTCCAATGGAAGTAGGGCCGACTTGTCATGATACAATGTTCCATGTCCTTGACTTGGATCTTCCATACAACATGCTCTTAGGATGCCCATGGATCCATGCCATGCAGGCCATTCCTTCAACTTTCCATCAGTGTATCAAGATGTGCCATGAAGGATAGATAGTCACCATTCAGGGTGATCCAGAACCATTCACACATTGTAGGGCATTGCATAATTTTTCTCTGTGTAACTTATGAATGTCCTTCTACGGATATTGTTATTCCTTTACAAACAAAAGCTATCAAGGAATGTGTGGATCTAGATTCACTCACTCCTTGTAATCAAAAATTTCCTTCATTGGTTAACCCTTTCACATCATGGGAGGAAACATCTACAAAGTATGGCCCAGTGAGCAATTCACTCTTCAACAGCCTTATTAATATCATATCTATCAGTGTCACCTAGGACACATGGTAAACCTTACTTTCAATTCAAGAGCACTCGGGATAAATGCCCTAAACCACTAGAGAAGTTCATCCCTAGTGGTCTCCTATCCGAGGAAAATATGTTAGAAGATCCCATCAAGAGTACTTGAAGGTACCATGGCATCATGCCATCAGCTCCCACATATATATCAAAGGCCACCATATGATGTATGTCATGGGTTACTAATGGGTTTGGATGTGGTATCAATGCACAAGGATGGTTAGAACCCATTCCTATCCCTCATTTCAAATCTAACAAACATGGTCTTGGAATAAGACCTCATGATGATCCACCCTTTGAGATTGATGCCACCTCTTCCAAACATGAGGATGACTCATCTCATTCGATAGTGACACAGATTCCCAATGTAGCCTCTACTGAGGATCTTGCCTCCACTAACCTATTCCCTGATTCAACTATTTTTACCTTATCTGGATCCAATCCTCAAACCAATTTCCAAGTAACCCTTGTATATCCCAAACTTGTAGATTGGGATCAAAAATTTCATGTGCCAATCGATTTCTTTGAGAATGATGAGGCATTCATAAATTCATGGGACTCAGGGATTCTATTCCATTGGGGATCACAAGAAAGGATTTTCAATCAAACTAGATGCCTGCATACATACTTGGAGAAGAGGCAGAGATGTGTGGATGCTTGAATAAGAAGGTCATAAGAAGAGTAAGAATGCTTCAGAGAAGCCTTGTGGAAAGAACAAACACAAGTCTCATAGTGACAAAATTTTTTGAAGCACTAGTAGATAAACAAAAAAAGAACCTATAGAAGAAATGGTATATCCATTCAAAGATGATGATGAGCCACCTAAGGAGGTTGATCTTACTCTTCCCCCTGATCCTACATGGATGGAAGATGCTTCTAAAATGCTTGTTGAAGAAATGATCAATGTCAACATTGGCTCGAAAAGGAACCTAGAATGATAAAGTTGGGAGCTTCACTCTCAGCTCAAGAACAAAAAGTTTTTGTGGAACTATTAAGAGAATATGCAGATATATTTGCATGGTCATACATAGATATGCCTAGTTTGGACCCATAACTTGGTCATGCACAACCTCGTTGTGCACCCAGATGCCAAACCCATCAAGCAAAAATTGAGAAAGATGCACCCCAAAATTGCACTACTTGTCAAAGAAGAACTTGAAAAGTTATTAGTTGTTGATTTCATTAAACCCATTGACTATTTAGATTGGATATCTAACATAGTCCCAGTTCAAAGAAAGTCCAGGTTGGCATAAGGATCTGCACCGAATTCCATGACATCAATAAAGCATGTCCCAAAGATGACTTCCCCTTGCCTAATATTGATATGATTGTCGATTCTACCACTTGGTTATGAAATGTTATCCTTAATGGATGGTTTTTCAGGTTATAACCAGATCCAAATTAGAGAAGATCAACATAAGAAAACTTTCATCACCCCTTGGGGACATTTTGTTACAAGGTCATGCCTTTTGGACTCAAGAATGTCGGGGGCCACTATCAACACAATGAAATGAGTCATCTTCCATGACATGATGAATGACATCATGGAGGATTACGTTGATGATATCTTAGCAAAATCCAAAAGTAGAGGAGAGACCTGAAAAGTGTTGAGACATATTTTTTCAACGTCTCTAAGATTACAAAGTACGTTTGAACCCTAAGAAGTGTGTCTTTGGCATTTTTTCGGGAAGCTCCTAGGTTTCATCATTTCACAGAGAGGAATAGAGGTGGATCTGCAAAGGTTACAACTATCACAGAAATGCCTCCACCTACAAATCTCAAACAACTAAGAAGTTTACAAGGAAAGATATAGAAATCCATCATTTTATTTCACATAGCTTGTGGATAAGTGCCATCCATTTACACATCTCCTCAAGAAGGATGTTACATTCAACTGGGACTAGACTATCAAAAGGCATTTGCACTTGCTTAAACAATACCTTGTCAACCCCCCATACTCATGCCACCTACCCCAGAGTGAAACCTCTCTCCTATTATACATTTCAGCTACCCAATTTTCTATTGGTGCATTTTTTCCCAATATGACCTAGACCATAGAGAAAGGGTAGTTTATTACCTTAGTCACCTTTGATTTCCTATGAACTTGAATTACCCACAGATTGAAAAGGCTTTCTGGTAGTTGTCTTTACCTTTCAAAAACATTACATTATCTCCTTAACAATAAGACCAAGCTAATATCCAAAGTTGACCCTCTCAAATACCTTTTATCCAAACCCACCCTTATGGGATGAATGGCTAATTGGATCATTCTCCTAAGTGAATTTGATATTGAGTTTGTTAACTAGAAGTCATTAAAAGGACAGGTATTGGTGATCGATTAGTTAGAAAGCTCCTCTACCAGGATGGAACCTTTGTGTCTAGGATCTTCCAGATGCATCCATGATGTATGTTGAAGAGTCTATGGAGTGGCAAGTCCATTTTGATGGATCATTCACCTTCCATGGATCGGAGCAGGAGTGTGCTCATCACTCCCATAGGTGAGGTTATTCCAAGAGCATTTTTTGGGATTCCCTTGCACTAATAACATTGTAGAATATGAGGCACTCATTGTTGGCCTCAAGTTGGCTATCACTTGGAATATCATAGATAACTACTATGAGTCATTGGGGACTCCCAACTTATTATTAAACAAGTTAATGATGAGTATAAGGTTAAAGATGAAAATCTTATTCCATACAAGAAAATTGGTTGAAACCTTGAAGGAATATTTTATACAGATTATCTTTGAACAAAAACCAAGGTCACATAATAGATCAGTAGATGTCATGGCTACTATTGGGTCTCTCTTATTACATTCCACCTCAGGAAAGTAAAATTCCCTTCTTTGTAGAGCATTTATGAGTACCCACATATGATATGCCAAAATCATGTTTGGCATGTGAAGTTGTTGGTCCCTTCTCCCCTTGGTATGACCCTATATTTAGATACCTACAAGATGGCACATTTCCCCCAAACATTACCCATATTGAGAAGAAATCCCTTATCCACCACATATATCCCATTACACCCTCCTAGGAGGCACCCTTTATCATCGTGGCTACGATGGGAATCTACTTCATTGTTTGGATGTTACTTGAATCGGTCCATGCTATTAAGGAAGTGCACGGAGGTATTTGTGGAGCACACAGTGGTATGGTCTTGGCTAAGAAGCTCTTAAGGGTGGGTTATTATTGGCCCACCATGGAAGAAAATTGTTGTAATTTTGTAAAGAAATGTGAGCTATGCCAAAAATATGGCAACTTGATACATGCACCAACACAAGGCTTTGCAACCCATTGTGACACCTTGGCCATTTTCTAAATGGGGCTTGATCTCATAGGGAAGCTCCATCCTTCTTCTTCAGATGGCCATACCCACATTATTACCACCACCAATATTTTACTAAATGGGTAGAGGTTGTACCTCTCACTTATGTCACTAGTGCACAAATTTCCAAATTCATCATGAATCACCTCATTTTCCATTACAGTATCCCTTCCACCATTTTCACTGATAATGGTAAATCCTTCAAAATAAAATAGTTAAGACATTGTGCAACACTTCCATATTCAACTCAAGTGGTCTACCCCTATTTACCCCCAAGGTAATGGGAAAGCGAGGCTACCAATAAAACTCTTGTATGGATCATGGAGAAAATGGTAAGTAAGATTGGCCGTAATTGGCACTTACAGATACATCCCACCCTCTGGGCCTATCAACCTCCATCCACACTCCTACTAGTGTGACCCCATATTCACTAGTCTATGGAACTGAAGCCATCATACCCTTGGAAGTGGAGCTTCCCTCCTGAGAATATCTCTCTAGACTATCTTGATAAGGATGAAGACTATAGAGTTTCTCGCTAGCAGAGCTAGAGTTGTTGGATGAAAAGCATGTATGAGAGCACTTAATCACCTAAAGGTTTACCAGAATAGAGTATCAAGAGGATATAAAAAATGGATCATTCATCATGAATTTGATGTAGGAGATCTTGTTCTAAAATAAAATCAGAAGAACATTGTCAAGGATAGAGAAAAGAAAGGTAAATTTGAGGCTAACTTGGTTAGGGCCTTATGTGGTGGTTGCTAAATATGGATCGGAGCTTATAAATTGGCATACTCGATGGTGGTGAAGAGCTTCCAGAACCTATGAAATGCCATGCATCTCAAGTGGTTCTATGCTTAAGCATGGTGTAGATATCATAAAAAATACTAAAAAGTAGAAAAAAAAAAAAAAAAAAAAGCAAAAAATCAAAAATCAAGAAAATAAAAAAAAAAAAAAAAGGTCATCCACATGTGAAAACCACACAATTGTGGCGTGCATGGGTAGGTCTTTGGGTGAAAACTAGTTTCAACGCTCTCAAGGAGGATTCATTGGTCACAAGATACTCTTACATCTGGATGGGTAACTCTCACCACTATCTAGGATTAGTTTCCTTTGTTAGGTCTAGGAACCCTACCGAGTCTATCTTCACCAAGCCATGATCTGGCTTATTTGTTCTTATATCTATGCATGAAGGATGTTTCCTTTGTATATTCCCATCTAACGTTGGGGGACACCTTCATATTCCACTTTCTCAACATATACATGTGGCATTCTACCTTTTGTATATTCCCACATCACATTGGGGCATCCACACTTCTTTGTCCTTGTACATTGCTTTCAAACATGACCTTAGAAAATACAAAAACATTCAGAAAAATATAAAAAAAATAAACATTCAGAAAACCCCCTTAGGAATGAAGCTACACCAACTTCACAACATTGTCTTAGGAAACCTCAAAAACAATGTGAATAGTAGCCTTGAAAACTTATCTTTCAAGATAACCCAAAAAACATTAGAAAATATATCAATGTTGTCCCACAAAAACAAGGTAGTGATTAAATTGCTTTTAGTTGTTGGTTTGTATAGTTTTGGTTGTAAATATATTTTCATGTTGTATGATTTAAAGTATGGTTCATTTTCTTACCTTAGATTGAATCTTGTTTGATTTAATTATGTGTTGCATTGAGTTCATTTTTAACTTTCATACTTGTAGGATATTGTTATGTATTCATCATCTGTTGTATGCATCTATTAGGATTCATTTTTACTTAGATTGGATACCAATTTAATTTGTTGTTAAAATTTGCATGAATTCATTTCTAGTTGCATATTTTTTGTGTGTTTTTGTAGGTGTATATTTGTTTAGTTTTGTTAACTTTTTTTCTTGTGTGTTTTTTTTTTTACTACACATCTGTTTGTTATCACATCTATCATCTATCATTCATCACATATAACATCATCTAATACATCATATATATAAAAAAATGCTAAGTTTTACATCATGCATGTATACTAAGCTAATCATCACATATCATATCATCAATGGGGGCAAGAGGGGTTGCACATGATCACAAATCTATCCCCCCACACAATATCATCTAATATCATCCCAAATGCTAGCATCTACCAGAATATCTCATGTCCAAAACATATGATATTATCTGAAGATATATCATCAATATAAAAACATGTGGTACAACATCTCTATCTAGCATGAAATATACATAGGAAATGAGAATCATACATCACCATGATACACTCATACATCTATAAATGTGAATCATCATCATAGAGCATATAAAAACATGACAATATAAACCATCGAATGTCCATATATACATATATAAATATCTGTCTCAAAATAAGATATACATCATCGATACAAAATCTGCCATCTAAAGGGCATGAATCAAAACCGAGCCTTCATCAAGAGGCATAATAAAAAAATGATGATACATCAATACATACATCAATCAAAATCAGCCTTCATAAGAGGCATGTATACATACATATGTCATACAAAAAAGAGAGAGTCAACCATGACTCTCACCCTCTCTAGGGGCTTCTGTCTATGACCTAGAGGATGAAATGACAGCTGATGTGATGGGTGGCTCTAGGTGTACCACCCTGTTGTCTAGTTGGTTGTTTGTACTATCTAATCTAATCCATCCCCCTCCCTCCATGATCTAGAGCCTGTCCTACTCACATCTAGCTGATCAAAGGGTACAACCCACTGCCCTGCTGGAACTACTTGGTAATAGGTGGCCTTGTAATACGAGGCCTCACCACTCTCATGATGTCCTAAATCATCTCTATATCCCCAAAAGTAGTGGCTTCTGTATACAAAACATCATCTCACTCCCTGTCAATCTACCCATATCAGCATGGGCCTGTCTCTCAGCGACCTACTCCCGATCTCTTCTCTATGTGTAATAGTCTAGACTTGGGCCCATGCATGATCTCTCTGAATGATAAAACCCTACACTTGCACTGCTTGAGCCTGTCCCCCATAAATGTATAATAACACTACTGTGCATGTGTGTTGTGCATGATGTAGGAGGCTCAATATCTAGCACCTACACTGCTACTACTACCCTATACTAATTACTGTTGCTCCTCCATCCCCACCCTGAGTGGCCTGGGCTCTCTCTCTGATCTCTCTCTCTTGTCACAACCTATAACTATGTGCCCTGGCCTTGATCTCTCTCTCTCTTACCTATAATAATGAAATATCATCACTCTGTAGTTAGTTGTTGAAGTGTAACTAGCTATCCATCATCATCTATCCACCACCACCACCAGCATGAGGTGGTGGTGGACCTTTACTGAAAACACCTATTATAATGGGGCATATATCCCCATTGGAATGCCTACTGGAGGAAACTCTATATCTAGAGCCTGGGGCACCTATCTCTGCCTAGGCCTAGGCCCCTATCTATGTGGCTGTTGTAGTGGAGGACCTATCCCCCACCCCCATCATGATGCTTGGTCATCAAAAGGATCATCATCATCATCATCATCATCATCATCATCATCACCTCCACCATCACCTCCACCCTCATCACCACTACTAGGAGGCCCCACTAGGGTGCTCTCTCACTCTGCATCATAAGCGACTCTCGGAATCATCAATCGATGAGGTAATACTATGTGGTACCATGGAGCATACTCTGGTGTACAACTCAGATCTCTAACTTATCTCAAAGGTACCCACATAGCTGCACCACCTATAAATAGTTGGTCAAGGCTCTGTCTCTGGTAATCTATGGCCCCATGTCAAAATACTCTCTGGCCTACGAGAGCATACCACATATCTGGCCCTGTACATCTTGTGTAATGCCAAACTATCTCTGGCACGATCAACCCTATAAAAATCTCACATATAGTTGTGGCTTCCCAACATAAAATGCTCAACTATTGTCATTGTATTGAGCTCTAGGCCATCCTCAGGCCACTGGAAAGTGTCTATATGGCCTCCATACTACTACGGCCTATTGTAAGTCATCATCTAACTCTCGGTGGTAATGGTAGGTGTCTCCCATATGTGGCCACACATCATCACCAATCGGAACCCAACCCATAATAGAAGGCTCCTCTGGAGCTCGGACCCTCAGTACACCTGTGGGATGACCAATAACAATGTGGTCCCATGCCCAAATCTGAAGCATCTGGAGGTCCTACCATCTTCTAATGGTAGTATGTGATCAAGTGTAGGTCCCAGTATAAATGTGCCAGTATGCACTAGCCCCAACAATATGTCTCACCATCAATCAATCCATATATCACTCCAATGAGGCCAAGTGGAAATGAAGCTCTAGTTTTTCAGGGAGTAAAACTCCACTAAAAATCCATCGATATACCATGACCCGATCAAGCTCAGGATCCTCTATACACCATGATAATCTAACTTGTCATCCCATGACGTGTATAGCTAGAATGCCAATAACTCTAGAATGCACTTGATCAATATCAGGTTGGTGACTCATGTATTGAATCAACTCACCCTGGATGGGGACCCACATAATACACCATACGTCCTCCAAGGTAATAGTGATCTCACCAGTGGGGAGTCGGAAGCACTTGACTCTCATATGCCACCGCTCGGCTATGGCTATGTCAAGAGGCCATGATCTAGAGTGATCTGTGGCATATCGGCCACATAGGCTAGCATAATATATAAAGGATATCCAATATCCTTTGATCATCCTCATCAAATTGTGCCTCTATCGCAGCCAAAAGGCACCATATCTCTCTCTGGTGTGGAGGATGGGTAGTATCCGTTGCACACAAAAAAATGATACATGCATGTTAGGGTTACATTTCTATCTACTTCTATCTAGTTTTCTAGTAAATTCTTCTTTCATTCATCTAACATACTAATTTTCACTTTCTTCTACAACAATCTAGTCTATTTTCATCTATACTTGGCTAATTGTTTGCAAGGGTAAGTTATGTACTTTTCCTTGGTGCATGTGCACACTTTTGCATGCATGCATGCACTTTTTTCAACACACACACATGTGTGCATGTGTGCCTCCATTTCAATGCCTTTGCCCTCCATATCGCATATGCCCCCCCCTTTTCCTAACCTAACCCCCTACCTACCTACCCAGGACATACACACTACCCATTTGATGCACTACCTATGCTTTGGTCGATCGATGCGTGCGTGCACGTCCCCATTTTCCCCCTCCCATATGCATGTCCCCCTTTGATGGATACATGCACAGTACCCATATTTTGATAGGTACACCTACATACCCCATGTTTTTTGACATGCATGCATGCATGCACATATGTAAAATTTTCCCTAAACTAGCCTAAAAATGCTAAAAATGACATTAAATGCTAAAAAGGACAAAAGCAAGGATAGGGCACTCACAGGGTCCATCCATTTGCATCCCGAAGATACTCCCGGATGTGATCTTCTCATCTCCTCCTCCTCGAAGTCTCACCATCTCACTCCAATGCTCTCACACTCTCACTCATGGTAAAATTTTGCAAGAGCTCTACTACAAATGAACTGGTCGTGATTGATTTACCCCCCCCTGGGTGGGTATATTAGGTTGTCGTGATGCCCCTGGGGCATGTTTTCTCCATCGTGATCACTCTAACACTTCTTCTCTTCACTAAAATGATTATTTTTATTTTAAATAATTATTTTTATTTATTAATTTTTTTCACTACGTTGGAGCACTAAGTGCTACCTACCTAGCATTTCATTTCTTCACCTCACAGGGTAGTTTACAAATTTTAAATATTTCCAGTTATTTTCTTCTTTTTTTTCTATTTTTTATTCGTGATATAATGATTATTTTTTAAATAATTATTTTTGCCCATTCTTCTTCTCATCGGGGCATTTTACTTGCTATCGATGCCCATTCTTTTCCCTAGGGATTTTTGCATGTGCTTTTAGAGATTCCATTTCTTAAATTCTTCTAACCAATCAAAAATTTAAAAATTATAAAATCATCCAAAAATCCAAAAAAAAAAATCATGAAAACTTTGAAAATGGACTAAAATTGGTAATCAACTCATTTGCAATGAAATTTGTGTCTTTCACATGGCATTCATCTCATATCTTGTTGGCATTTCCATGTGTATTGAACAATGACTCACGGATCCTCTGAATCTCCAAACCATTTACAAAACTACATTTCTTACTTCATCGATACTCTGGGGCATGAATTGTTTTGGTATTGTTTCATTGTGCACACTACTTTTTCATCGGACCTAAGTGTCCTCCATCCTTTCCCTTGCATATATACAAATTTCTTGGGGCATCATTTTAAACCCTTGTCATTTATCAAAACATTTGGGATTGCAACTCGATAACAAAATATTTGTGCAACCATCTTAAACATTGTTGTTGTTTTTGTGTGTGTGTGATACTTATTTCCCTGTTAAGTGAGTTTGTTTGCTTCTCGTATTGCATTGCATTCATGTATGTTGCATGGAGTTGGCCATTTTTAGCAATGGACAATTGTTTGTATCTTGGATTTTCATGTCATTTTACGTTTTCGTATGCTTATATTTTAATAAGGACCGATGATGAAGATTACTAGCAATATGATGAATAAGAATTGTTTATATAGCAATGCCTTGTGGATAGCTCAAAATCCCTTTTTCTTGTTATTTTCTCTTCTATCTCCCCTTTCTTCACACTATTCTTTCTTTTTTCCTCTTTTTTTGATCATCGATCGATTCCTCCATCACCCCATCGACACTCGAGGGGCATCCTTCATCCTACTAATTTTTCTTCTACCCCTTCAAAATTTTCTACTTGTTTATGCTTGTCTACTTTCTTTGAAGTGACGTCACACACATCACCTCAAAGAGGGAAAATGTAGACACCTATAATTTGGTCTACATGATCTTATTACTAAGATCATACTAACTATCCTAGTCTCGTGTTAATTTACTACACTACGCTAGTAAAATACCCTTTCTAACCTCTTCTAAACCCCTAAAACCATGTTAATCCCTCTCTAACCAACTTCTATAAGCTTGTTTTCCTTTAATTAACCTTGTTTAGGTTAATTAACCCTCTTATTGACTTTCTAAAGAGAATTTGACTTTCTAAACAAATATCTCACCTTTCCAAATAGCCACTTAGCTTTCCAAATCTAGTTCACACCTCCCAATGTGTTTTCTAAAAATCAACTTTTTGACTCCTTTTTAGTCCCACATGCATCCAAAACATCCTTTTCTCAAATCCAAAAACTATAAATAGAGGGATACCCCTCCCACCTTTTCTAAGAACTCTCTCTCTCTCTCTCTCTCTCTCTCATTTCTGATTTAGGTCATGCTTAAGTCTTTTAGAGTCATTTCATAGTTTATTTGAGCTATTTACTTGTTATTTGCTAATCCTTTCAAAGCTTTAGGTAAATGGGAGAAGCCATTAATGGTGAGCTTCCATTCTTAAGCTTTTGAAACATCAATAAACACATAACTGATTGCTAGAGCTTTAATAGGTTCACTTATAGATAGCTTTCATGGAGTAGAGAACTAATATAGTCATGTTTAGAGGTTGATTGATTATCCATTATATTCACCATCCATTACATAACATATGAGCTGGGTATATTACAAACCATTACATCCATGCGTAATTGGACCATACATGCTTACACATGATTTAATCCATACCAAGAACTTAGACTCCAAGACTTAATCTTAGACTAATACTTTATTCAAACTCTACAATTGAACTAGAACTCTCAATTACAAGGAGGTATCACTTATATTTATACTCGGTGGGGAATTTCCCTTAACCGCCTACATGCAACTCCTAATAATATAAACTCTTTAATAACAACCTATATGCTTTTCTAATCCTGCTTTATAATAGTTCAAGCTATAAATAGCTTGGTTTACTCATGGTTTTAATCCTATTTTTAGCCTTCTCCATGCGTTTTATTTTTCCTTACTGCATGTGATTTCTTCCTTTATTTGGCCACTAATTCATCTTGCTTTTATCTATTTATAGATATTTTACTTGGGACACTCCATCTCCTTCTTTTCTATTTTTAGCCATTTCTGGAAAAGTGGCTAAGTCCTTGATGTTACATGTATGCGTGCAACCTTGCACACACGATATGTTCCTCTATAGTGCGTGCACCTCTACTCACTCTCTTATTCTTAATTCTTCATCCTTATGTGCATGCCCTTACGTGTAACTCCTAGCTCCCACGCATGGCTAGTACTTAACCATTTCCTTAGACCAACATTACCCCACACTAGGGATATTTCCCATCCTCGACAATATTTGTATCAAAAAATTCCCTCCAAAGAATTAAAGAATAAATAATTGGAAGATCAAAGAATGGTGGGGCATATACCAATGAATCAAGAATATAAACCTTCCCAATGCATGGTTTTAAAGTTATTCTGAGGTGGATGGAGTAGTTATGGGAACTCTATATTTAGGATATTCTCCATCTCTTCCCACCCTGTAAGCTCCTTGGTAACTCCATCTAGAACCAATCCAAAATATCTAGCACTTTCTTAGGGTTAACTCTTCACCCTTCTTCTCTTTTAATTACCTAATTATTCCACCAAGGCCCGATGCCATTCCCTCCAATGCATCCATTGTGAGCATAACCAATAAGCCAAGTTCCTTGAGTCTTACCTCAAGTGTTTCTCACACAACCTTAAGTAAATCCCTTTTCCACACACTTTAACCATGATTTCCTTGTGCCCAACCTTGTTGTATTTCTTTGCGTCCTGTGCTTGCTTAAGTTCAACCTCCTCTTAAGTGGTGTGCGCCTTGAGGATGGGATCAAGGTCTTGAAAGTTGTCAAATGCACACCCTAATTTCTTCATGGATTCTTTGATCATGGTGCTCAATACCTCATATTCAACTACATTTCATGCGAGTGCTTCCTTCCTTTTTTTCTCACTCTACAGCCAACTCTTCTTCCAATGACCTTGACACATACGTTTTCTCATGTAACAACATTTGCACCAAGTCTTCCAAGTAGTGTATTTTCGATGGATATTTATCCTTTGCATTCTCTAGTACATCGGGTTGCGTTTTTGTTATTGTGTTTAAAATATGATTGACTTTATTAAAGGCATATTCTATGTGATTCTCTTCCTTTCCAACTCCTCTTTGATTTTTTGGACCTCTTGTTATTTCTCCCTCTTATCCTCCAACAACACCTTTATTGTATCCCCCTTGTCAAGATTATGGCATGCAACTTGAGTTGTCATCTTATTCAATGTATTGTATGCATGTTCATATATTAGCTATGTGGTTTTGATCATCGTGAGGAATGTACCTAATTTCTTCTTCATTTTAGGCTTGAAAAACACCTCATTATTGATCTCAAACTCGGGTTCCTCCATATGAGTCTGCATGATCCAAGAAAGCATCTTATTTGTGCACATATTTGCTCCTTTAGGGTCAATCAAATCCCATCCATAGAGATCCTTTCTTTGTCTTGTGATTTGGAACATTTCCCACATCACTTTTTATGATAATCTATATAACTCATTTGGGTTGGTTACAGAATATCCTCCTTCCTTCCATTGTTGTGCTTACCCTAAGGTATATTTTTCTCAATACTCAGCTCTCCATTACTCCCATATCCACCTACAACATCTAAAAATTCCCCAATTGGTTGCTCCTCATCATTTCCTTCTCTTCTTCCTTGTATTCTTCGGGGCCTCCATCATGCACATTATGTATTTTGCATCCATGCTTACATGGTCTCATCCTTAGTCAATTCCTCCTCACCATGGGTCGGCTTCTTCACCGCACGTGACCTCTTCCACATAATTTTTTATCACTCTCCTCCATGGTAACCAACCATCACCTTCTCTTTATTAAAGGAATTTTATTCTTTTCTAGGCTTGGTTTGGTTGGGGTGACTTTAGGTGACTTCTTGGTCAACTCAAAATTTCTTACGCCATGGATTTTTCCTCTGCATCCTCTCTGTAAATTCCTTCTACGAATCTGGTCCAACGTAGTGTATTCTTCCTCTGGCTCCTCCTCCTCCTCCTCCTCCTCCTCCTCCTCCTCATCTTCTTTCTTCTTGTCAAGGAAGGGTATCCTCACGCATTCTCTTGAAATTCTCTACCATTTGCTTACCCTTTGGTGGCTCTAGGAGATGAAGGTCCTTCTCTTTAATATAATTTCCATTCTTAGTCCTTGGCCTTAGGTATATGTAGACTCTTGTTGCTTCCTTTCCCACCACAAGAGTTGTAGGATTAATATCCATATTTTTGATTCCATTACCTCCACATAGACCACTTAGAGGGGTATATATATGTGGTGCACAATGTGTGGCAATCAGAGTCTACCTTGTCTACATAAAAAATCAGCTTATGTGCATCCTTGATTCTATTCACAGATTCCTAAAAGTACTTAATGAAAGTGAAGGCGAAGGGAACTTTTCACTATGGGCCGTTCTCCATTTCTTAGGAAAAACCTTCCCAAAGTGAATTGTTGATGCACTTTGGGAATTCTATTTTTCCATCTACAATTGATGGAAATTCCTTGTATGTACCACTCATTCTCAATGCCTTGCACATCCGTTTATACCATTGTATTAATGCACAAATTGTATGGATTTTTAATATTCCCGTCACAAATATACTCAAAAACTTAACCACGGGGACTTATTATCACCGGGTAAATCCATATTTTTTCCTTGGGTCCATCTAGTACCCCTATTTCCCAAAATACTATCAAAATCAAGTATGGCACACAGAGTTATTTTATCACCTTTACTCACTTGGATGCATGCCTCCTCCATTATGACTTTAAAAATAAACCCAACAATATTATACAGGTCTTTTGCACCATCTCTTATGCGCTATGTGAGACCATTTCTTGTTTACTTGAGACCACCTCTCTGATGTTCCTAATTTACAGCTCAACAAGTGCACTAAAAATCTTGTGCCTAGGTCATTGATGGTTGTGATGTCCATCACGTGATTCCCTTGTTGATAGTTTAATTAATTTGATGTGGACTCTACCCCATTGGCATCACCTAAGTCTTTCTTAAACTCAACATCTGAGTTGCATAGACATGTTACTCGTTCAATTAGTTGCACAGTGATGCACATTCTTCTTCTTGAAAAAAAGAAAAATTCCTCATGGATGCGCGAAATGAGCCACTGGTACAGTCACTTGGGCTTGCCAAAGAAGGATAGCTTGTAGAGCTCAACATTCTTGGGCTCTCTAGGTATTTCTTCATGGTGTCATCATACACTAGTTGCCATCTTTGCACTCCTCCGATCCATAATTTTCATTACATCATGTTAATAACTACTTCATGGGCCTTTGAGTGATGGTTATAATCACTAATCTTACATTTTGTCAAGTGTGACTCCCATGGCTTCCATACCAGTACCTTTGGGGGTACTATATCTCTAAAAACCACTCTTCTAGTATGTCCTCTATAGTGGGATTCTTGTTTTTTTTTCCTTTACCTTTCCTTTGGATGATATGGTGGGTGCTTTCTTTGGTGCCATTGTTAACTTCACAATTTCTTCGGACTTCAAATTAACAAAGAGCGTGTGCCTAGGTGTTGATAACTTACTCAATAATTGTGCTTGAGTGCCCAATTCTTTGACTCCTCTTAGTACTTACTTCAAACCTATCTCTTTTCCTCCTTAATTTTATGCCCTAGCTCTTCCTTCGTGCCCTTATTAAATATTTGTGGACTTATACTCTTCTCATGAACCCATATCTTAAGCTTTCACCAAATACCCTTGTCGAACGACTTTCTTCCACACTCCTACTTCCACCAATGCGGTTTCCACACTCAAAGCTACTCTGGTTTGTCTTTGGTTTGATTAAATTTCCTTCATACAATCTTTTGGCACTAACACACACAATTTGCACTTATAATTTCTCCAATTGCTTGAAATCTTCAATATGTAAGGTAAGAATGAACTCACCCGCATCCTTTTTTATTTTTTTCAAAATTTTAACGCATTAATTACTCCTCACCTACCACCACTAGCAAGATTTAAATGTTCCATTTTCTTTCTTCATGATTTTTCCTACTTTCTTCCACATGTGAAAGTCATAACCTTTTGGTGCACGCCACTACTTTCTAGGTTACGAAATCATTACGCACACTTCTCTTTGCATGAACCTATCTTCCTCTATGCCACATACCAACTATTTTATCCTATTGTTTCCTCCTTTTACACACTTTGTGTGGCCCTTTGTGTGGTTTTCCATTATCCAAGAAATTTGTTTCAAGCACCTGCAATGACTTTCCTTTTATTTTGTGTATACCAGTTCATATCCATCAAGTACCCTTCTTTCATTTCTTCAGAACACTCATGTACCAACTCCAATAGTTGTACCAACATTACATAGCCTCTTTTTCCTTGCTCACACACTTGTTTTACCACACACTAAAAGTATGTGTGGTCCTCGATAATAATTAGATCCTATGTGCAAACACACTTATTAAAAAACAAAAACAAAAAAAAACATGAAAGGAAATCTAATCTAAGTGGTAATAATGCTTTATTACAAACACAAAGGAACCTTATTTATAGTAGGGCTTCATCCTACTCCCATTGAAGTAACTAGGAAACATGTTTCCATCCAACGCTATGAATCGACATGCACTGATTATAATATCCTTATAACTACAAAGGGTCCCAACCAATGAACCTTCAATTTTATTAGATGGCACGCAAACTTGGAGTCATACAGAAGTACCATCTTTCCAACTGCAAAGGTCTTTTTCTTGATGTGCCTATCGTATCAAGCGTTATGTATTTCCTTCTCTGTCTTCTAACTCCAACGTGCACTGATGTGTTGTTATCTAATTACATAGATTTTTCAATGCACTCATCAACTACATGTTCATCATCCAATCCTCCCGCACACACAATATGTGAAGATGGAAACATAAATATAACAGTAACACAACCGCCACACCAAACACCAATTGAAAAGGTTATGCCTTATTCAACCATTTATAAGTTGTCTTATATGCCCAAAGTATGACTGATACCTTATCATACCAATCCTTTCTTCCAACATCACAAATAGATTTTGTGTAAGCTTCAAAGCAGTTCCATTAGCCTATTGGTGATAAGGGGTAGTCTTATGGTGTGCCACTATAAACTCTTCTAGTAAAATTATGATAGTATCATTGAGGAAATGAGTCCCCTATCACTTTTCATAGTTAAAAGACATACATATCTACGATGATGTTCTCCCAAAGGAACCTTGGTACTATAGAAACAATGTAATATTTTGTAGGCACACTTTTCCGTGTGTGGGTGGTGTAATAGGTCCTACAAAATCAATTTACCATTTCTCAAAAGGCTCCATGCTCGTAGAGGGCCACATGGAATTTCATCTCTATTTCCAGAATTTCTAATTCTTTGATAGAGATCACTTGCTTTGAAAAAATCCTTAGTGTCCTTATATAATATCTCCCACCACAATATTGCTAAAAGGATCTTACGCACAGTGGCATCTCCTACATAGTGTCCACCAGTTATTTCTCCATGTAATTCATTCATTATGACCTCACGCTTATCCTCTAACACATTTGTGAAAGATATCATTGTGGCCCATTTTGTACAGGTATCCTCCAATGAGTTAATATGGTGTAGCGTGAATAACAAGCTAGATATTCTCCAAGTATCTTCATACCTTCCTCAAGCACTAGTCCATTGCACAAAAACACTACAATGTCTTCCAAATCAGCTAGTGCATGGTTCATTCTCGAACAACTGGGCATCCAAAATAGTATCCTCAATGCTTTGTGTGTCTTATCTATAGTTTATCCTTGACAAGTGATCAGGTCCCATGTTGTTTTTGATCTGGCTTTACTACAACTATGAAGTCAAATTCTTGAAAAATAAGTATCTAGTGACATATTTACTCTTACATGCAAACATGGCTTGTTAACCAAGTAATTTAATGCCATATAATTTGTATAGAATATAAATGGTGTGGCCAATAAGTATGTCTAAAATTATGAAGAACATAGATCATGGATAACGTTTCATGCTCCGTCGTTGTAAAATTTTGCTTAAGCTGTGTTAATTTCCTACTTGTAAAGCATATGGGATGATCTACATTTCCTTCACCTGGTTGTGTCAATACTGCTCCAATCGTCATACCATAGGCATCCACATGTACATGAAAAGTCTTCTTCTAAGAAGGAAAGTGCAAGATGGGCCCGGTAGTTACCTTCTCCTCTAAGGTCTCAAAATCATGTTACTACACATCCCTCGATAAATGTAGTCTAGATTTTACCACCAATAGCCTAAGGCGTGCTAGAAAATCACTCATCTTGAACTGAGTGCTCACCCAAAGCACACAAGGGTACCAGGTTCCTCTTTGGTGTCATCTTGTTCAAGGAGTTAGTATGATGACATAGATATTCCATATCCATAACAGATAATTAAGTATATAACAATGCATAAACTAGATCTAGTTCTTAACCATGTGCATGAATAATCAAACAAGAACCATAATCAATTTTACCATACAAGTTCCATGCTCAGTTATGTCAAACACCAATATCCAACCACAAATATCCATTATATTAATTGTTGTAAAACAAAAAATCTTCATACATACATAGTATAGTCACCATAGTCATGTGTGCCCATAAACTCACAACATAACACTAACAATATCCGATCTCTCTAAACCGTGCAAATCAATACATATTTATAGGGGTGGAGACTTTCCCTTCACCACCTATGCACATTTAAAAAATAGTCTACATGCTAATAATATCCATGCGCCCTTACATGATAAATACAAGAGCATGCAAGCTCATTAATAATAGATCATCTAATAATACATCTATAGTATAATCCTATTAATAGATTCAAAACTATGCATGGCACTTGATCTCCTACTTTTCCAAAATAGCCTTCATGTGTTCTTCAAGCCTTCTAAAAAGCATGATATACACTCCATGTCTATAATCAGCCTCAACTGGAAAATGACTAAGTCCTAATTTCATGTTGTCCAAGGCATGACTTGTTTCACTATAGTTCCACATGTGTCTACGCACCCCATTCTCACATGCCCTATCCTTATGTGCCTTCCATACTTAGGCTATATTTTATCATACCAACATTACCCCACACTAATTTCATTGTCGCCCCCAGAAATGGGTAATCACACTTATCCCTCTAAGAATAAGAATAATGAATGAAAGAATAACTATAAAAAGAACGAATTGATACTTGATACCCTACTCTTCCATAGGTAGAATCAATTCTAGATATTTGTTTTCGATCTCTTCCTCCAAGTCATTCCAATAACTTAGTGCCTTATTCTTCTTGTTTGGTATGTCTACAAGGACTGATTCCATTTCATCAAGTGTCATATTCTCACCTTCATTCTGTAAAAATTCGAGAACATTGGCCATGCTTAAGACCATCCCATCCATAAAATCCATTCGCTACACTATTAATTTTCCAATGTACTATATTTTCTCCTTGTGCGGTGCTTGAGATTCTACAAGTGCATTACACTTCTCTACGATCAAAGTCATCTTCGCCACACGCCAAAACGTATCATTCTTAACTACTTTCAGGACCTCATTCTCTTCTTCAAAAGTCCTTGTCTTTATAATTGTGTTAGGGGATGTGTACATATTTCAAGGTCTGCAGTAATGCTTCATAGCTTGTAATTTTCCGTGTGACCATCTCTTTAACCTTCTGTTCATATTCTATAGTGCCCTATGGTTTTGGCATGTGCACTTTGGTCCCTCATCTAATATCATATGAAATAATGTGTGAAAGTAATGTACGAAAGAAGGGAATTCCTTAGCCACCTTTTCTTCATTTTGTGGTCTCCTTTAAAGATTTCATCCCCAATTTGTTCTGCCATTTGAAGAAATTTCATTTCCTTTTCCTCAATTTTATCTCTCTCATTTGTTAGGCATTTGATTTCAGTATCCTTATCCTTTCTATCCTCCAATAAGGCCCTAATAGTTACCACTTTATTAATATTTCGGCGTGTAACTTCTACAGACACCTTAACTAAAGCATTGCTGACATGTTCATCCAAGAATTGAGTTGGCTTGATGGTGATATGGTGGGTATGTGATGCCTTCTTCATTCTTTATGACACCCATGAATCCTCACAAACATCAAAGTCAAGCTCATCCATGTGAATCTACATATTCCATGACAATTTTTATGAGTGCACATGGTCACCATGTCTAGGTCCATCAAGTGCCAACCATATAATTGTTCCCTTGGCATGGTACTCCAGAACCTGGTACAAATTATCTTGGTGGTGTCATCAACATATTCAAGGTTTCATGTTCTTACCACCTCATCTTCTTTAGGTTCATTGGTACGCTCGCCCATGTTCCCTTTTGTAGTGGTGTCCACATTCTGATGTGTCTCGGTGCCAATGCTCTACTACACTTCCTCTCCTTCCTTAGTTTCCTTATTTGTACGTGCATGCCATACTATAGCTTCCGTATCTCCACCAATGCTACTTTTTTTTACAGGTCCTTACACACTTAAACTAGGGGAAATCTTCTCATACATATGCTCTTCACCTCCTATCTCTTCATGCTCTTGTACTTCTAGGCTTGGAGTAGAAACATTATTCCACACACTCTATTGTGAGGACTTCTCCTCCTCACTATCCTTGACTGGAATATACTTTTGGTGCTTCTTTCTTTCTCCTTTGACATTTTTCACTAGTGCAACATGTGGTGACCTTCTAATTGGCTATGATGTCCTAGTGCCAACATCCACGCCCATCCACCTTCTCATGTAACACCCTACGAGTATGATCCAAATTTGTACTATCTTCTTGTTCTTCCTCTTGTTGCTCCAAAATATTCTCTAAGCCTTCAAGTACTAGATCTTCCTTTCTGAGGTGTGCATGCTCAACTGGCTTATGTGTGCCCACTTTTGTCTCCTATTTGGAGGACCTAGTAAATCTAAGTCCTCTCCTTCAATCACCTTTCCATCCTTGAAGCACGGCCTTAGATAGACATAGATGCACGTGAGACTCAATTTTCCTCACGGCGAGTCTTTGAAGTTATATCAATATTTTCCATCTCCATTGTTTCTACATATGATTCCCTATTCAGTCACACATATGTCTTACACATGATATGTATATCCGCATCTACCTTGTCAGCATCAAAGTGAAGCTTTTGTGTGTTATGCAATATGTTCATTGAATCTTTGAAATATCACACGGTGAAGGCGAAGGGTAACTTACACCAAGGGCTCTTTTTACCCGTATTCATAATGAACCACCCCAGACTGAAGTGATGGTAAACTATGAACTTCACTTTCCCATCCAACATGGTGGGTAGCTCGTGCGGTATGCGCCACTCTCCTTCGAACACCCAACACATCTTTCTAAACCATTTCTCTTGGCAACTCCTTATACGTGCTTGAAATGGAGCCATAGCAGGTATACTTTGAAAAATTTTGTGCAGTGACTTATTCTCCAAGGGGTACTCCAAAACTATGTCCCTTGGCCCATCGGGCACACCAATTTCACTGAAGACTATCAAAAGAAAAATATCACCCCAGGTTATCTTTTCACCTTTTTTAGCTTGTATGTGCACCTCTCTGCTACAGTCTCTCTGCAATATAACCAACGATGTTGTAATAGGTTTTTCTCACCATTTTATGCACTATTTGCAACCATCAGTGATTGACCTCTATCCATCTCTCTGACGCACCCAGATTTGAACCTATCAGTGTCTTTGCATCCCTTATGGCCGTATCCTCTATGTTTTTGACTTTGAACTCTCGGCCTCCATTATTATACTTGTACATATTGGTCGTTGCATCAACTCCATAATCATCTATTAGATACCCCACAATCTCTAACCTTGAGTCACACAATCATGTAACTTTTCCAACTAACTTGGTAGTGATCATCATCCTTCTACTTGTGAAATAAAAGAAATCTTCATGTACCCATGACAAAATCCACTAGTACAATCTGAGTCGGATTTCAAAATATATGGAAATTCAAAAATTTACATGACCCTAACGCTTTCCAACAATCTCTTTACTAAATCATCCAAAACCCTTGTGCCATCTGCCGTCCTCTTGTTGTCTTCGAGACAGTCTTTGTGACAAAGTATTTAACAAGATTATTGGTCATGTGATTCAAATAAGGAAATTTGAACCTCGTTATCTTTTTGGCCATGGATTCCCTTCGATCACCCCCTTTGGATATAAAATTTCTACCAACCATTTTTCCACCGCTTTGTCACCCTCCTTCTCCATAATGGGCTCGCTTTAGGTGCCATTTCTCCTTTTCACTTATAAGGGCATTTTGTAACCTTAAATTTTTCAACTTCTTACCATGCACGCCTTGAATTTGAACCTATGAAACCCTAGGCTGTGAACTTGTTCTCCTCAAACCCTAGCCGCACGAACCCACCTTTGAGCACATGCACAACCACCTCAATAAAACCACTTTGTGTAGAATGTCACCAACAAAATGTCTCAACCTCACCTAGTTTAGCACTCTATAGATTTCTCGTCACACTAAGCTCTTCTTCACACTTTGTAATTCGATAGCTCAACAATGCAAGGTAACAATAACGTTACACTTCGCCGACTTTATAGCCTAATTCAAAAATATTCATATTAAATGCTCCCAACTACCACCATAAATGACATTAATTCCAACTACACTTTATTTTTCTCGTGAGTATCTTTTTTTGCATCTCGGTCATAACCTTCTAGCATGCCCACTACTTCTTGGCCACAAACCTCCTTTCGTGTGCCTTCATGTGCCAAAGTACCTATCCACTACACCCTTCACTAATCGGTTTTGTAGCCTACCTTGCGTTACACTGAGCGTCCCAACTTCCTTCGTTTGGTCTTTCATCCGAGTAATTTATTTGAAATGGATTTTTGAGTCTATCTTTTCTCTACACCTGTAAGTTTTCTTTTCTTATGAACTGGAATTTTTTCCAAAGCACCATTCAATACTTTTTTATCCACCCCACACTAAGGGTATGTGCGGTCCTTTGTGCATGAAATCACTAAATAGTAATCATCTTATGTAACGCATGAGCACACTTATCACACAAAATAATGAATTAAATTGACAAAGCATATCAATGATGAAAGGAAACACATAGGAAGGAATTGCACAAAGGAAATCTAAGCTAAGTGGAAATATTGCATTATTACAAAACCAAGAAGACTTATTTATAGTAGAGCTTCACTACTCCCGTTAAAATAACTAGGAAACTATGTTCTATCCAAGTACTTAACTAGAAATCACTTGAATCAAGTGTTATCCAAATAACTCCCCTAATGATTTGGATAACTTGGATACACATTTTAGCCCTAAGTTATCTATTGAAGAATTGTGCGTGCTCAAAATCATTTGGCACACTCCCTTGGTCGCATTTTTCCTGTACACCCCTTTCCTTCCTCCTTCCACATATTCACCTTCTTCCAAGATAGTTTCCTTCCACCCCATGCACCCAAGTCTTTTACCATTCGTGCATCACACCCATTACTTTGTAATAGTTGCACCTTAACCATATGTTCTTTTCTCACCAGTTTGATTCATCTCCATACGCGCGTCGCGCACACACTCCCTTTGCGTCGTCCCCATGTTTTCTCCATGCTCCCTTCTATGTTAGATCATCTTGTGACACGCTTAAGTGTGCAACACATAACCCGATTAGGGCGTGCCAACAAGGTGTCGAATCCTTATAACAAATGAATGGTTAACACGTGGCGAAATGAAAATGGTTGTGCATTTGGCCACATCTCATCCAATCAACACATGTCTTGTATACGTCGACGACTCTGAAATCTTCTCGACAATCATATTATCAGCTATAGAGCTCAAATCAGGGTGCACCTAGACTTGTCAGAAAGCTACTGACATCATCTATAGTGCCAGAAATTCAAAATTCAAATTTTGGTGGATCTGGTAGGTGAGAATTGGGAAAATGTCTCTCTAAACATTGATGAGTAGATCTGATTGCTCCAACCACCCAATTTAGTATGATCTTCCCTATTTTGTCTTTAACACGTCAAACAGGCATGGGGAAGCATATTTCACAGATTTCCAAGCATATTTATAGACATTGAATGCTTCTTGTTGGTAGTTGTGTTTCAAATTCAGGTTTTCCCTCCTTTTCTTTTCTTCCTCCATGGATTCATCTATAAATGTAACAACAAGACTCTTTTGTTATGTTGAATACTGGATCCTTACGCATGTTGCTAAGGACTCCATATTTTTGTATTCTAAGTTACAAACCTCTATGTTTGGCTCTTGCATGTGGATATCACCCTCTCTATCATTGTAATGGTTCTATAAATTTTGGAAGTAATAGAAGCATCGTTTTTGACTATTCTCTATCCTAGTGTGTTTTTGTTTCTTCTTCTTTCCTTTTCTCTTGCATCTTGTGTTGTTGTGCTAATTCACGTCCGTTGTGGTTCCATGTTTGGTTTTGTTCCATAAGGACGATTTGGTGAATGCATGTTTTGTTGTGCTACTCATGCCTAGCCTCCTCTCACACATTCCTGTCATTCTTGCTCGAAGATAGTGTTCATCCCTCATTTTTGTCCTATCACCTTTTAGTGTAGTTTATTTCATGTTATCCTTCTTTCCCGGGTCCTTGGAATTCTTAGTTTAGTTCCCCTTTCAAAGACTAGGAGTAGCGGTAGCGATAAAGATAGATAGAGGAACCGGACTTCTCCAGGAGATCCGTCCCAAGCTCGTAAGGTCCCACAACTTGGGGACGGTTCCATTGTGGTCTCGGACACCTCGATCCCTTTTCGGATATCTAAGACATTGGTGTATGTTTGAGCAACAAACATCAAGTATATAAGTTATAACATATAGTCCCAACCAATGCACTTTAAGCTTTCTAGGGTGGCACAAAAACTTTGAGTCATAAAGAAGAACCACCTGTTCAACTTCAAGCTTCTTATCCTTAATATGTATATCATGACATGCCTTCTACTTGGAATTTTCTTTCTTCTAACTCCATCGTACTATAGTATGCCTTTCATCCAACCGCATCGGTTTGTTTATACACTCTCGGGACTGAAATGTAGCCTAGATTTTACACCACCAACATCCAAAGACGCGCTAACACATCACTCATCCTAAACTAAGTGATCACCCAAAGCACGTAAGGGTACCATGTTCCTCTTTTGTGTCATCTTGTTGAAGGAGTTAGCATGAACACACAAATATTCTAGATCCATAACAACCATTTAAGTATATAACGATTGCATGAACTAGATCTAGTTCTTAACCATGTGTAAGAATAATCAAATGACAACCATAATCAATATTACTATACAAGTTCCATGCTCGCTTATGTCAAACACCAATATCCACCACACGGATTCATTATATTAATTTTTGTAAAATACATAAACTTCATACATACATAGTATAGTCACCATAGTCATGCATGCCCATAAACTCACAACATAATAAGAATAATATCTCGATCTCTCTAAACCGTGAAAATCAATACATATTTATAGGGGTGGGGAATTTCCCTTCACCACCCATGCACCTTTCAAAAATAGGCTACATGCTAATAATAGTCATGCGCACTTACATGATAAATACAAGAGCATGTAAGCTCACTAATAATAGATTATCTAATAATACAACTATATTATAATCCTATTAATAGCCTCAAAACTATGCATGGTGCTTGATCTTCTACTCATCCAAAATAGCCTTTGTGTGTTCTTCAAGTCTTCTAAAAATGTGCTCTACACTCCATGTCTATAATTAGCCTCAACTGGAAAATGGCTAAGTCCTGATTTCATGTTGTCTCGGGTGCACCTTGTTTCACTATAGTTCCCCATGCGTCTACGCACCCCATTTCTACACCCCTATCCTTCTCGCACTTTCCATACTTAGGCTATATTTTATCAATCCAACAATAAAAATTTCCTTTGGCCTTGAGAAATTCTTCCAGGGGCATGGAAATCATTGTATAAGCCTTACTAAAAAAATTATAATAACCAATGTGCCCCAAGAATCCATGTATCTCGCTCTGG
Organism: Taxus wallichiana var. yunnanensis; assembly: GCA_018340775.1. Lineage (NCBI taxonomy): Eukaryota > Viridiplantae > Streptophyta > Pinopsida > Cupressales > Taxaceae > Taxus > Taxus wallichiana. The sequence goes on along the minus strand of CM031239.1, from coordinate 874,003,777 downwards.
TTGGTAGGTTCTTTCAGCCCTAAATTCACTTTGGAATCTTAGTAGGGTCTACCAATAGTCACTCCTTAAAAATGATATGCCCAAGTAATGTTTGAATGGGGTGTAAAAAATACACTTCTTAATGTTTAAATAGATGTTAAGTTGTCTGCATCTCTTAAACATCAATCTCATATTATCATTGTGGTCCTTTACTATCCCATGTAGGACTAATAATCCAAATAAACCTATAAAAACTTATGAATGAAGTCATGGAGTGCCTACACAATGATACGTGAGAATACCACTAGCATATTCTTCAATCCAAAGGGCATTATAGTATATGTAAAAATTCCCCATTCAGTTGCAAAGGTGGTCTTTTCCTAATCCTTGCGTATAATGCGCACTTGATGGTACCAAAATCCTTTAGTGAAGGAATAGATCTCGTGCCCAACTACATCTTCAGAATTTCCTCTATGAATGGTGTAGGAAAAGTATGTATCACACATGATGCATTGAGTACCATATAGTCCACACAGATCTTGATCCGGCCATCCTTCTTTATGCTAATCACCATGGGATTGACCCACTCAGATTCCTCAATAGGCTCTATGATCCCTGACTTAAGCATCTTTTCAATCTCCTCTTTCACCTTATCATGGAGTTTTGGATTCATCCTATAGGGCCTCTTTTGAACTAGACGTGTGCCTTATTTTAGCTTAATCTTCATCTCTCCCAACGAAGGATTTACACCCTTTAACTAATGATAGCCAATTGGTAATAAATCCTAAAAATCATGCAACAACTAAATAATCTTTCGCAACCTCTAGTTCTGCCAATAATCACCAAAAATAGCCTCCTTTTGTGCATCTTTAGTGTTAATATTCACTTTCATAGTCTTCATAGGCACATGATATGTGCACGCCTACTCATCTACGAGTTCATAACTTTGTGCACACCCTTAGTATGCTTAATGTCCAGGTCTTCAACTTCCTCATCATCTAGGAGGTACACCATTTTCCATTTTCCTTCTTTTTCACGCACGACCTAGCTAGATTTATTCTATGTCTCTACTGCATCCTCACGCACCTCGGTCTCGGTTCTCTCAACATATGAGCCATAAGTTCTTCTTCCTTTGTGTTATCACCAAACGTAATGTGCTATCACCCAACGTAATGCGCTTTATGATCTGTAAGGCCTCATGCATTGGTGGTTTATTAGAAAAATAATAAAAATTATGAATGATACCTTCCGTCATGTCGCTCAAACTTGTAGTCTCTTGTTTTTACTCAAAATTCATAGACCATGCTTGCTCACATCTATGCAACATGGAGTATAGCTTGTGTACCCAAAGTGATGGCGGTAATTCCTATGGCCTTTGTGCTTAATGTCTCTCACAATTGTGAATATGCACCAAAAGAAAGATTCTTACCATCATAGTCATGTACAATAGAGGTAACATTTCTCCAAGTAAACCTTATTAAAAAGGACACCCTAACCTTTTGTCATTGATAGATTGTCTTTGTGTATCATCCACCGTGGGAACTGCTATTCCATGTAAATTATAGACCATCATGTTTCATCTATCACCCTCATTTTTCCACCGGTATTCCATAACATGCAAGGAGTTAGGTTTATCTTCTCCATTATATTTAGGAAAGATGATCTTTCCCATGTGCTTGACGTGTGCGACCTAATCATATTGGTAACTCTCCCCTTGACGTCATGACCTACCATTTCATATGTGTCATGGGCCCAATTATCACAAGAAACACCGATAGTGTCACATCGATAGATTACGCACCTTCCCAATGAAGTACATCTTCTTTTGATGGTTTTATTTTTCCAAGGTTGCACATTGTATGTGCATATGATCTGTTGAGATCCTCCTCATTGATTAGCTAGGTATAGGGAAAATATTTGCATCATCTAGAGGGATGGCAACGCACTCATCCTTGTTATATATATATATATTGTTAAATCACAAATATGCATTATTTTCATAAAGCACCATAGATGACCTAAGAGTAAGAGGAAGTTATCTGCCACTACCGGTTCCAACACCTCAAAATCACCTGTGAATTTTTCTCCCTAGAAAGTAATGGAGGCATATTTTAATACACCAATGGGCATGGCCCTTGTTTTATTTTCCATGTACAACACATTCGAAGATGGTTGCAATTTTGGCCTTCCCATTTGGTTTCATGCATCCAATTTTAGTACATTAATTTTTTCACCTATATAAATCAAAATGCTACTCACCATCCAACCATATATCATTGCATCAAGTGTGATCTCTTTGTCATATTCATGGAGTTGTGGTGGTAAATTCTCATGAAGGATCGACACTCTCGTTCAATCCCTATGCGTAGTATTTTCTCGTGTAACCTCTCCTAGAAAAGGAATGATGTTTTCTTTCCTTAACATCCTACATACTTCCTTCAAATCATCTCGCATATTTCTGTAGAATCTCAATTCCCCTCGTGCATTCTCTCTCGCGCTCATGTTTTATCTTTTAGATGTTGGATCTTCCCTTACAATTCTCTCGACAACACCCATAGTTTCTGATATAACTCCTTCTGCTGAGTTGCATCTGGATGCTCAACATGTATGAACTCCTCATGCTTGATAAGGGGTTTTACTTTAAGATACTCCCATGTACACACTTCTTCTACACACATAGTAACTAATAAAGGTTGAAGCTCTAAATCAACCTTATTCTTGAGTGCCAGTGTTCAAGCTTCATGGGATCCACTTTAATCATCCTTGCACCTTTGTCTTTCTTCTTTCTCTTATAATTATTTTCATAGAGGTTTGAACAATCCTCAAACCTACGTGTCTTCCCATAATACGTGCATACCTAGTTTTTAGGACACTCACATTGATAATGGTCAGGTGATCCACATATATAACATGTCCCATGAGTGAACCTTCCTCTACCACCTTATCCTCTGCTTCTGGAGCCACCTCTAAAGCTTCCATTTTCATTGTCTTGTCCTTCATGTACTTGAGAGTTAATGGCCACAGTGGTCTTTTGAAACCCGAGTCTTGCATGCTTCATGAATATGATCAATTAATTGGAAGTCAGTAGTGTCATGGGTGTGCACATAAAAATATTGCAATACATGGATATAATTTTTTGTGTTGCGTGTTTTAATAGTGGACAACTCCTAATAGCATGATTCTTATGGAAAATATCACAAGATGTTAACAATGTGTATACACTCCTGCGTCGAAATATATCCTTCCTATGTCCTTCAACTTCAAAATCCATGCAACATAGTATGTTGCACATCTCATGGGATGAATTGGCTAATAGATTCTCCAGTTGTGTAGCCATTGTTGCTATGTGTGCCTCAAGAAAAGGACTCACTCTTATACCAACACTTTTTACTTCTTCTACACGTAAAGCTACTTCCAAAGCCTCGTGTGCATCAGTAAATGTTTTATATGATAAGTCTCTCCTGAATGGTGTTAATAGGCCTCCAACGAACCAATGAGCATGTTAGATATGGTGAATATCATAAGAGATCTTATATAGAAATGTATTGAATCACTTATCATATTCCCTTACGCTATCCTGACAGACCCTACTTGATGTCCTTAAGCATGCTAGCAATTTTCTACTCAAAATATGGTATATGAAATTAAGTTTAAAAGATAGTACAAAACACACTATAATCTACTAGAGTCTGATGTGGATCATATTTCATATACCAACTATGTGCGCGCCCTTGAAGTGTGATGGAAAATTGACTTGAATTCCTATCGAAGTTGTTATTCCCTTATCCCTCCATAGTAACTCACATTTTGCATGTGCTCAGCCACATCTTCTACACCCCTATACTCTAGTAAGTGAAGTGACATCTAAAGAAGAACTAGAGTGTTTGTTGAGGTGGTTTTGTGGCTATTGTGACCCATTTCCTAAAATTGGGCCAGATCCTAAACATGATCCTTTCCACTAGGGTTTCCTTTACATGGACTTTGAATTTAACCTCCCGAGCCTCTAGTCACGACCTATGGTCATGTAGATGAGCTTCCTTACACCACAATTATTGTGATAAACTAGACACCAACCGTTTATGTTATAGCTACACTTATGGGATTACTTCCAACAAGTTGCATGCCAATGCTCTATCCTATCTATGTGCTTGATAATATACCCCCAAAAGTACTCACTCCAAACACTAGTGCATGTCGTGTTGCCATGTGTGTTTCCTTAAGTTGTTGTGCTTCTTAAGTTGAGACTAAAGTATGTCTACATGTATCTATTACCCAATTTGGTGAACCTCTACTACCTCCTTGCTCACTATCACTATGATGTCTTCTATAATAACCTCTGGATTTTGAACACCTTGCACAAGGGTTAGGTGATCGGGATGGGTTAGATGCATGTCCACGGTTCTCATTCTCTCCTTAGATATGTTCTCATTAGAATTCGATGGGTCCTCTTTACTATGCTTTCCCAATGTCGGTAGGACATGATCCTACGATCTCTCACCTTCTGCAGAGGTCTCATCACTTTCACCAATCATAATTATTCTTGATCTCTATGCTTCATCAACTACCTTTTTTCACACATCATTACACCTGGGCTATCTTTCCTCTCTCTATATTTCTTCTTCCATGGACATTGTTATCCTTCCCAAACTTATCTATTGCCCCTACCCGCGGTGGGGTTTTATCCTATCATAGGTAAGTTATCCATTCAGTTCAACCATTAAGATCTTGATAGTTAAAGGTCTTGTGTGAAAATAGTATCCTCTTAGCTCACATAAAAACCAAAACTCGCTTCCTCAGAAGAAATACTCAAAATCATGTATTCCAAGGTATAATTTTGCAACACACCTTCCCACAAATGATCTACAACTCTAGTCTATGGCTCATCCAAATCAAAGAGTTCTTGGTAGTCTTCTTGTCTCCACACTATCTTTCTACCAATTCAGACACCTTTGTTCCACTCATATAATTATACTAGGAAGAAGATAAATAATGTCTCATACAAGCAGTCATAGAGATTATCTTCCACCCACTTACACACATTAAAGTCATGTCCAATTCTATACCTCTAAGACAAAGACGTCCTAGCCGTCATAAATCTAGTACTCAATATTCTCCAAAGGCAGTAAAATTTCATGTGCATTCAACATCCTGGTGAACATATTAAAAGAGGTCTCATTAATATAACAAAAATGTAATATTTTATTTCCCAATATAGCTATGCACGCTGGAACTTCATCCAGATAAGTCTAGAAGCTCACCCAAAGCACTTGCAACCACCAAGTCCCTCCTTTTTTGTGCTTAACAGGATGTTAACATGTATAATCATAACAACCATTTATTCAAGAAGATAAACAAGGTAAATTCAACAACACATATAATAAGGAAATCACTCATAGATCATGAATATTAAGATTTGAATACCCACCAAACCTTGTTCAGGAACAATAAACTTAGTAATCCATAAGGAATTATCCATTATATCCACCATCCATTACACAACATATGAGCTAATTACATTACAAACCATTACATCCATGCACTAGACCATGCACACTTTTAGACAAACTTTATACCAAGAACTTATACTCCAAGACTTACTCTCACACTAACACTCTATTCAAAATCTACACTTGAATAAGAAATAACAATTACAAGGAGGTATCACTTATATTTATATTTGGTGGGGACTTTCCCTTCACTTCCTACATGCAAATCCTAACAATAGGCATGTTCTAATAACAATTTGCATGCTTTTCTAATTTTGGTTTATAATAGTTAAGCTATAAATAGCTTGGTTTACTCATGCTTTTACTCTTATTTTTAGCCTACTCCATGTGTTTTCTTTTTCCTTTCCTTACATGTGCTTTCTTTCCCTTTCTTGGATGTTAATTCATCTTTCTTTTATCTATTTCTAGATCTTTTTCTTGGGTGGCACTCCATCTCTTGCTTTCTTATTTTTAGCCCTCTCTAGAAAATTGGATAAGTCATTGATGTTGCATGTATGTGTGTAGCCTTGCGTGTTCCTATTCCTCCATAGTGTGCACACCTTTGTGCACTATCTTGTTCTTACTTCCTCCTTGTGCACAACACCAAGCTCCACGCATGGCTGGTAATTAATCTAGCTAATTTCCTTAGACAAACACATTGTGTGGGAAATGGTTTTCACTTATGTGGAAAATAAATTATTAGTGAATGTTAAATAAGCTAAGCTTTATCTAGAAGAAACAAAGAGTAATGGTAGAAAATAACTTATATCAAATCTGATTATGATATCTCAACATGCTTGTATCATCCTTAGAAGTCGATTCAACTTGTTATCATGAAAAGGTGTAGAATGAAAAATTCAAACTTTCAAGCATGAAAACTGACCCAAATGTGAAAATTTTCTTTGGAGTCTTCCCAAACCCCCTCTTCGAGATAATTTTTCATTTTTTATGATACTCATCTTGACCTTGTAAGTTCTTCCTATTTTCTTAAAAATATTTCCCTAATGTTTGAAATGAGACAACACTGTCATTCATCTCATACAGTGAAGTGCTTCTGAAAGCTAGTTCTCCGATAGGATTGGAAATGATAATTTTGGCATTTTTAGGATTGGTTTGTATCCTTCGGGATGTATCTAAAAACTCACACTCATCCGGAGGTGGTATTGAAGATTAAAAACATTTTGTAACTGATTTAGGAAATTTTAGGGAAGATTTGAAGGTTTAGGAACAATCTATGTAACAACGGGTTTCTAAGGTGCAAGGAGCATGCGGTCAAAATCGGCACATGAAATTATGTAGAGGATTTCAAGATCTCCATAATGAATTGGAAATCAAATAAATATTCATTACAAATATTAAATATTACTCTACATGATGTAATCATAAATTATTTCACAACACCTGATGGCTTCTCATGGCATCTCAGGTTTGACAGACACACCTTAATGTACCGATGAAAAGGAGAAATTTCAGGGATTTGAAGGTGTAATTAAAGGTATAAACCCATCCCATTGTTATTTTAATTCTCTTGGCAGTCAAAATAATAAAATACTTCATCATAAAAGACCACCTAGAGCTTGAAATTGCATCTTCAAGTTCTCTCTCTTACGAGGTACGTTTCTCATACTTAGTCATTTTTGGGTGAGGACACTTGTCACCTCCTAGTGAGGGTGAATTTTTGTGCCCTCTTGTCACCATTATAAATGGGATAGAGATGAAAAAAAAATCACCACTCCTTATCCCTTCCATCTAGTTTTCCACAAGACTAAGTCAAGCACTCCGAAGGGCTTATCTCACTCCCCCATCTCACACCACAGAAGGTGACACTTAACAATATAGGGTGAGGGTGCATGTCATTGTCCCTATTTTACCCATTACCAAAGTGAGAGAGGGGACACTATAATTCACCCCTCTCTAACACCCTCTCTAGTTTTTCATGTGACCATTTTCAAGCTTCTTAGTATTTATACTAGCCTTTGTCCATCTCCCCCTCATCCCATATGATGACGAAACTTGTCCTCATCGGTGAGGGAAAAATTTCTACCCATTTTCCCCATTACAAATGGTATATAGGGGACACAAAAATTCACCCCTCACCCATGCTTCCACAACCCTAGTTTTCAAATTATATGTTTTTAATTCATTTGTGCAAAAAACTAAGCTGTCAAGTTCTTTATAAAACACAAAGTAACTCACTTGCAAGCTATTTCCTTCACATAGTTTGACCTTTATTCCCTTTTGGATGCTATGAAACCTGAAAATACCTACAAACACATCCAAAATTCCTCCCATCACATTCCAGAGCCATCCATGACTGCAAAAAATGAAGCTTTTTCCATCCCTCTTCATTCAGAAAGTTGATTGCATTGTGTTTTCAACCGAGTTTTCTTCTCCCAAGCTCCCTATGATCATGGTAACTTAAATCATCCATTAATGTCTTCCATCATAACATAATACTTGAAACTTATACCCAAGAAAGTTTCTTTTTTTATTTCCAATAATTTTAGTGGGCGAACATGATAGAAATTGGAACATGGGATCACAACATAGAGCTAAATCCAATGATGATGTTTTCATTGCAAAAATATTCTAGTAAGTTCCTATTATAAAAATAACAAGTATATAATTCTTCCACTTGCTAAAAATATCAACTCTCTATAAATAGTAAGGTCTCTCTTCTCAACACATCTAAAAACAATGAAAATTACAAACTTGACAAAACAGATAAATTTGAGCAAAAAAGTAGTTTTCCCAAAAAGAAAAAAACAACTTAATAAAAATAAAAAACTTGCTAAAAATAAAGAATCATCAATGGATTTGATTTTATATTTCCAATGGATTTAGAAGACCAAATTTGAGCAAAAGGGTAAAATATCCTAAAATAACATCTCCTAGTCACAACTACCAAAAACATAAAGTCTCAGTTTTGGATGCAAAAAGTTGTAGTTGGCTCCAATTTTACTCATATTGTTGCTTTTTAAAATCCTCATAGTTTTTTTAAGGTAGTTTCATGTATCAATCAATTAAATCAACTCTCTGCGAGGATCATGAAGTACCATTTTGAGCACGGTGTGTCGAGGAGCAATACATGGCATATCGAGAGCGCAGCGGGTAAAAGTCGGGGACATTGTGAAGTTTAAAGAAATTTAAAAGAGATCCAAGAACCCCATTGGAACTCATGATTCATCTGAGGATGTAATCACACTTAGAATAAAATAATCGATTCTTGAATCCATCATCATCTCTCGAGGTGAGATAATTGAGATGGGCAACGATATGTTGGTTGAGGTGAGCCAAATAAGTTGGGTTAGATAAATGAGCTATCCAAGTCAAGAGAGATATTCAAGTCATCTAATTGATCCATTACAACCTCCTTCTCATTAGGGGAATCTAGATGATTTAACAAAAATAAAATTTAATGCTAAAAACTAGATATTGTAGAGTCACATATGATAAATAAATGCTAAAGTATAGATTTGAAAAAGCAATAAGATAATGAAATGAAGACCTAAGTGAAAGAGAGGAAGGAGAATGAATTAGCTAATATTATCACTTGATCCCGAAGTATTATGGACTGGAAAAATAATGAGCAGGGAAGGGAACAACTTTTGCAACCGTGCCTAGGAAATTATAGAATCGCGTCGGATGAAGCCAAACTAGGGTGCCTAGAGACCTCTAGTAGGTGCATTTGACCGTGTGAAGGAGATCGAACCTAGCTTTTCTAATGTCGCAAGATGGTCATTGATAGTTGCTATTTTTCACCTCTATATCGCACTATGATCATAGAATTTTCTTGTAACCTAAAAAGAGATGAAGACCTTTAAAACCCTTAAACTACATCAAATCCCAAAAAAAAAAGATACAATATGGGGAGTTAGACTGACCCCGATGGTCACCCAAATGAGTGAACTTACAACTGAGAATTGCACTACATCTCAGACTAAATATAGTTCTTGTGAGTGTATGATAGAATCATGCCCTAGGAATCCCTTGTGCCATGCACTCGATAGGGGTGATAACTATATGTGCCAATATAAATAGATGTGTGGATGGAAAAATGAACTTCCTCTTTGTATGGAGTGTATGTAGAAAATATAGTCCCTTGTCCCTTGAAGGGAAGCTAGACATATGCCTTTGATTATCTTAGAAGCCTTTAGATGCAACCTTAGGTGATGATAATAGATGTTTAGAGCTTGGTCCCTTATTTTGGTCACATAGCATTAGATATATCTGATTCCCTTAGTTGAATTTCTAATTGACAACCGGAAGTCTAACTCATAAGAAAACAAGAGGCCTAAAAGATAAAAGAGGCCCAAAAGAGGTGAGTAAGATATAAAGAGGTAGGGGTGCCTAGAGGGGATGAGGTCACTTGGGTGCTAACGTCTAGGATGGGAAGTGGTGTTAAAGGTCATGAAAGATAAATAAATAAATATCGACTAGGTTGTGGGGTGTGTAAGACTAAAGAGAGTGTAGGAAAGATAGAAAAGAGGCCCAAGATAGATGTTAATTACTAGTATTTAATTAGAACCTAGAAATGTACCCAAGTGTGTGATTTTGTGTCTACCTTTTCACCCACTTTATGTTGTTGAGTGAATAATCAATAACATAAAGTAGTTAGAAGATGCGTACCTTTTTTTCCTTGTAGATCAATGGCAAAAGTGTGTCGAGTGCACAAGTGAAAATTTGAAGTGATAAAAATGAAGCGTTGAATCTAAGAAATAGAAATCAACCCTAGGGGTGATGCGTATTATGTTGTAACATGTTGTACCTATTGTTGAGTTTGTGTTGCTGATGTAGGGATTATTCTTGGTGTGTATTAAGGATGGACCTTCAAAAGAAGAGAAAGAGAGTAGTCAAAGTCATGTATTATGAAAAATATGTAAAATTATGTAAAATGAAAGTGTGCACCTGATGTAGAAGAGTATAAAGGATAGAAAATGTCCTGAAATTCTATAAAAGAGTGATTTTTTTGAGATATCTCATGTCGGACCCGAGTTTTTTGGGTGATCTCACGCCAAATGCAAGTTTTTGGGGAGATCTCATGCAACAACATAAGAGTGTTGGGAAAAGAGGTTTAGTTTTACTCTCCTTCCATGATTGCTTCTTGAATTATACACCATTGTAGATGGCATGATACTATTTTATTCCATTTTTAATTCTGTATTATTTCATATTGTATTGAACTTAAATGGAGATAGAATGCATTCTTCTTTTTGGAGGATTACACCTATATTATGAAACTAATTTGTGAATTGTTGTAAATTGTGCTAATATGAGAAAGTAACTATAACTTCCCTCTGGTCATAGGAACCCATAAAAGGTCAATCTGCCCGGGTGGTAGTATGTGTATCTTGAAGATTGTCTCGAGTGTTCAACCGAGGACCCAAGTCGATTCTTGGTCATTCATGTAAGCGTATTATGTTCTCTTCTAGTATTGTAGCTCGAGTTGTTACATGGGGTGACTGATTCACCTAATGTATGCCCCTTCATTTGGGGTGTATGCAGCGTTGATAGGAGTGTGTGGCCTAAAGAGAGGCTCGATGCTCATTTGAAATCAGAGTATCCTTTGCAGTTGGGAGGGAATATGCATGGTAGATACTAAGGAACATGTAAACAAAGTGGCTAGGTACATGCTTTAGTAGAAAAAGTGACAAACATGAAATATAATATAATGTAAATAAGCAATAATGCAAAAAAAGTATACCATGAAAAGTGGGTTGCATACATATAACATTGCTCACAATGTCACAATACAATCAGGGATGAAGTGGCCAAAGGCATACAATGTGCATACACGACAAAGGGAATAGCCCGTAAATAATAACATACTGACAAGTAATGACAAGTAAAGAGAATCGAGACAACCATGGTCGCCATAGTCTTGTAAATCAAATGCTACACATAAAGCACCCGTTAACATGTTAGAAAGATAAAAAAGTATGTCAAAAATGTATGTAGTAATGCAAAGTGATGTGCTAGTAAGAATATGAAACAATAGGAAATGAAACAATAGCACCATAGTAATGTATAAGAGTAAAAATTAGATGCCCCCATGAGCCTCAGTGGGACTAGAAAAGGATAATGAGCCAAGCATCATTGAAACATGTAAAGATCTGTAGTAATTCTACATTCACAACTAGAGAATAAGTGAACACATATGTGTATATAGAAAAAATAATGACATAGTGGATATTTGTATAACATAGTAAGAAAAGAGATTCATGTAAGTATAATTAAACAAGATTAAATGCAACCAAGATATGAAATAATTTGTAAATGAGTGAGATTGAATGGAATGCAATGTGAATGTGATAGGAACAATGTGTCCCCCAAGCGGATGTGTATGTATGAGATGAGGTTCATTTATAAAATACCCCTCAATAATCAAGAATGAACCATAGAACAAGAGTGCGTCATTGGGAAATGGTTTGAAAGTGTGTGCTAGAAAGATAGATCAATGAATCATATAACATGAAGAGTAAATGTGGTAAGGTTAATTTAAGATTTAGACCCTCAACAGTCGAGTATGAACCATGGAACTAGAATGCTTCATAGGATAATGAGTGTGTCAAACAAATGTTAGAAATATGTATAATAAAGCATAGAGCATGAAGTGTAAGTGATGTGAGGTTCATGGATGCAGTATTCCCTCAACGATCAAGTGTGGACCTTAGCAAAACAATGTGTCATAGGGTAATGAAAATACAATGCATGTATCAAAGGGTTTTAAAGTTCTTAGAAAAATGAATCATGAAGCGCGGAGCATTACGTGCGATAGTAGATGCTAGATATAATTGATAGTGAGAGAAGGGGGGAAGTGTGACTCCCTCAAGTGTGTCAATGATGGAGAGCTATATGATGATGTAAGAAATACATTACGATCATGACATGTCTTGAAATGTATCTTGGGTGTCAATATAAGGAATAGTTTGTTTGAAAAAATGATTTGGAAATAGGAGTAGGGTGGGTAGGAATTTTAAATAGTGGTAGCTTATTTGGGGTTGATAATGTTGTAGAAGACTTGATAGGAGGAGGAGATGGATGAATTTTAGAGGTGGATAATTAGTTTGACTTAGTAATGATGTAGATGACTTCATAAGAGGAGGGGTTGGATCAATTTTAGAGGAATTTCTTAGGAGGATCTGGACTTACTATAGAAGGAAACTAGTAACGATGGTATGATGCTCATGAGACATAGATGAATCATATTTAGGAACCCATTGAGATGTAGCAATTGGAAATGAACATGTAGTAGTATTTTGTGTAGAAAATGAAATGAGACCATAATGCTTAAGGTGACCAATTTTTTGTTTTAGAGCATAACAATCATTTTCATTATGTCCATTAATTTGATGATAATTACAATATGGATGACCTTGATATTTTCAAGCCGATAAGGAGGATAGTAATGAATACAAGGAAATTTGATAAATTGATGAGTAAGGAGCTGAGAAATAATATCATGTTGCTTATCATTGTGATCAAAATTTAGAGGTGTGGGGAGTGGTAATTCTTGAGGTTCACTGACATGAGCACATGTAGAAGACATAGAATAAGAATGAGGATTAGAAGAAGAATGCGCTTGAGAAGCATCCTTAAGAGGTTTAATTTCAAATTTGAGGGATGTAATCATGGATTCTATAGCTTTAAATTATCTTGAAAGATAGAACGTAAATCTTGGATTGACTTTCAAATAAATTGATTGGAATTAGAACCAAGAGAGTCATCGAAATATGATCGAAGATATTAGTGACTTGAGCGGTGGTGTATCTCTAGGAAGATACATAGTGTCTAGGTGTTTTAGAAGATCATCTGTGTAAGGTGGGTACATTCAAATCATTTGATGCAAGGATACTTGAGAAACATTAGGATCCATGAAAGAAAAATTAGTGTGCAAAAATAATGATCCAAAGGTTTGATTACGAGTGTGGTTCACCAAATGATTTAACAAAAATAGAATTTAATGCTAAACCATAGATATTGTAGAGTCATTTATGATAAATAAATTCTAAAGTACAAATTTGACACAAGAAATAAGTTAATGAAATAGAAACCCTAAGTGCAAGAGATGAAAGAGAATGCGTTAACTAATATTTTCACTTGATCCAAAGTATTCTAGATTGGAAAATTGATGAATAGGAAGGGAAGAGTGTCGAACCATGCTCAAGAAATTACGGAGCGGTCGAATGAAGATGGACCGAGCACTTGGAATGGGGTGAGGTCAATTGGGTTCCAAATACCTCTACTAACACCCGTGTGACCATGGAGGAGCTCGAAACATGAATTTTTTTGGTGTCGCAAAACTATCACTTTGATAAATGATGTTGGTTTCATGTATGTCACACTATAATTGTATAATTTTCATGTAACCTAAACGAGAGATGAAGAACCGTAAAACCCTCAAACTACATCATATCCTAAAAAGAAAAGATGCAATATGGGGAGTCGGATCCCGACCCTAGGGGTCACCCAACTAGTTAAACTTATGACCGAGCACTTTGCACTACATCTCGACTCCATGTATTTCTTGTAAGTGTGTGATAGAATCGTGCCCTACAAAGCAATTGTGCCAATGCACTTGATAGTGGGAGATAGCTAGATGTACCAATATAAATAGATGTGTGGATAGAAAAATGAACTTCCCCTTCCTACGAAGTGTATGCAAAAAATGTAGTCCCTTTTCCCTTGAATGAAAGCTAGATGAATGCCTTTGATGCCTTTAGATGAAACCTTAGGTGATGATAATAGATGTTTAAATCTTGGTCCCTTATTTTGGTAACACAATATTGTATTTATATGAATCCTTGGTTGAATTTCGTAATTAACAACTGGAAGGAAGACCCATAAGAAAAAACAATACCCAAAAGACAAAAGAGGCCCAAAAGAGCTGAGTAAGATAGAAAGATGTTGAGGGCACCTAGAGGGGACGAGGGTGCCTAGGAACTAGTGTCTAAGGTCATGAAAGATAAAGTAGTAAATATCATACTAGGTTGTGGGTTATGTAAGACCAAAAAAAAATCAAGAAAGATATAAAAAAGGCCTAAGATAGCTACCAATTACTAGTGTTCTTGCTTATGAATCACGTAAATGCAAGTATGTTGTTAGGATCCGAAATGTAACCAAGTGTGTGATTTTTATCTTCACCAGTATGTCTTCCCCAATGGTGGAGCTTTCCCAAGATGAACAAGAAGTGATCATGGATCGAGCTCTTAAATTTTTGTGATGAACAACATTTTGTCAACTCCTAAAGAGCCATTCCCATGGATTCAATAATTTCTTGAAAGTAAACCAAGAACAACACAACAAGTTTTCATGCCGACCTTAGATCAATCCCAATAACCTTGAAATCCAAACCAAGGAAGAAGGCCCATACAACTTCCCACTTCAGTAGCGGTCACTCGAAACCAATATGTAGAATTTGTTAGGCCTAAGAATGTAAATCCTATCGAGGATATTACTCCATCAGACTATTAGTTGATCCCCATCTCATTGGTTCAAGATTCGCAAGAGGGTTATTATCATTTATTCAAGAAATCTTCTTCCCACCTCCTTTCTCGGAATAAAGAGTACAAGAAAATAATTTACAAATTTGAGGAATAGGTAAAAACTCTTAGTGCTCACATTCAACCTTTCTTGGATCCCGATTCAACACCTTCACTCCCACGTGGAAGACATTCCTCCAATCACTAGCTTTAACCCTGAAGTGATCAAGAAATCACAAGGTTATATAATGCATGGGAAGGCTAATGAGAGGTGGATTGAGAATATCATCGAGAAAGGAAAGGCATTGTTTCCATAGGTCATCTCTCTCACGAGTATGTTATTTCCACTTTTTCGAAGTAAAGAAAGTGAAGGGGAGATTGTAAAAGAGATGATCCACTTGGGGTGAGGTGCTCTCACTTTTCTCCAAGATGATCTCCCTCATCTCTCACATCATCATGAGGAAAAAAGTGTTTACATTAGCCTCCAAAAAATTGTCTCAAGTTTGAATATGTATCATGGATGCAAGATATGGAATGCTCAAAGATTCCATCTCTAAACTTGACTCTTGTGGAAAACATGCTTTTGAGATCTTGAATGAGGTTTTCAATTGTGTTCGAAACTTGAGTTCCCTCTACTCACTAATAATTCATCATCGGAAGAACTCATTGTTTCCTTCCAAGAGTTAGTAAAAAAAATCAAGAGACTCTCTCTCCTTTAATAAAGATACCTTAGAGTCCCTGGCCAACATCAAAGGATGTATCTCCAATAAATATATATCAAATGATGGTTTGATCAGTTCAAGAAGATCGGTGATTTTCTAAAGGAATGCATCAAGGTGTTGAGATGTGTTTTCATTTCAGAAGTAGACAAGGTGGCACTGCGATATCTCAATTCAATAAATAATTCAAGGGACAAGAGATCATTTTGAAAAATCTTCCTCATGGATCAAGAATCACAAATGTATTCATCAAAAGGATATTATTCATAAGATAAGTCAACTTATACCTTCTTCTCTCTTTCTCCCTCTTTCTTCTCTCCCCATTTATAATTCTTCATTGTACGTAATCATGGTAATTTGTCTCATTCACTTAAGTGACTTTCTAAATTTGAATTGTAAAAGTCCCTTTGATTTATAAAAGGGAACTTATTTTCCTCACTTCCTAGGAAGATGTAAATCCAAAGGTTGAATGATAACATGAAGATTCATGTGGGGGTACATGAGAAGGAAATCTACAATGTTATAACTTAGAATGACTTCTTCATTCCAAAGGATCTTGAAAGTTTAGTTTTTGTACCAATTGTGTATTTTGGTAGATGGTTGAGATTTGTATCATCACTATACAAGAAATAAGAGTTGTATTTCTTCCATTTCCCTTTTCTTATATTTTCCTCTATTCTCTCTATTCTGTAATTTTGCAAGAAGGAACATTTTATCCTGACTAATGAATCTAAAGAACCGTGTGTCTCTAGTTTATTATTATTACTAATTTCTTACATTTTCTCTTTCCTCTAATTGAATGTGAACTTTTCTAGTGCCTACTCACAACAATAACCTTTTATTTCCTAATTTCTCTCATTTATCCCTCATTACCGCAAATTCCTCCCTTATACCCCATATAAACACTTTGCTACAAGTTCGGTGAAGTCTTCATGTGTGATCTCCAGCCTATTTGGCCACCCTACAACATTTATATAAAATTAGAATAGTTTACATTCACTAATGGGATATTCCCCATACATAAGAAGGAGGGCGTAAACTGTGAACATTGGTGGAAACACATAATTTGCATCACAACAAATTATTTCACCAACACAAGCTGTAGTAAATATTATTAGGTTCACCTCCATATTGAGATAATCACTCTCAAAAGCGACTAACCCTTTCCCGATTCTATGGGGTTAGGTATAGGTCCTCGAGCCCCATCATTACATAGTTGGACTTATATTTTGATTAAATGAAGGAACGTTATTTATGTGGGTAAAAACCTTTCTTATCAAAATTACATCATTAACATGAGCACAAGACTAAGCCAAGAGACTAGAAGGTATTCAAATGTTAGAGATTCATGGTCTATTAGGTATATGATGGACTTGATTTATGTGGTCTATTATGGATTTTCCTATAAGGAATGAAGCTATTCAAGTTTAATTTAAACTCCTATTAATTTTCAGTGGACATGAATAATTTTCTATTTCCAATTTCCATGCACACATGTGTGCATGCATGCATCTCCTCGTGCGAAGTATTTTTATGAGTTTTGTTGTATTTTTGTTTGTATTTCGTTGACCTAAAGGAAAATATGGGGTTAAGAAGAGAATTATCTTCTCTTCTTGAGGCCATCCTCACCTCTTGGGCTACTATAGCAATGTTTTGGGATCATTTTTATTTGAATGAAGACCCATTTTATTTTTGTGCAAACACTAAGATATTGTACTACATAAGTTATATAGAATGATTTGGTTAAAGCAGGTGTGATTTTTATAATAATTGTCTATTCTATGTTTATTAGAGATGTATGATGTTTTCAAAAACCATTATGATAATGGAGTTCCTAGTTCATTTGGTTGAAAACATGCAATAATGATAGCATTTATTATACACTCATGGCTCCCTAATTACTGACTTTTTATAAGATGAATGCATGTTTCTACACCTTTCATTAATGGGTAGGGACACTATCCAATTTTGATGGCAAAGGGAGATCCCTTGTGGTTTGTGGTCGGGGTAAAATTCCTTAATGATATTCTCCCTTAGTTACATTGATGTTCGGGGCATATTATTACATATTACAATTGCGATTATTATTGTTAGCACTATTATTTATCTAGAAGTTGGATATCATGATCATTATAGGCCTAAAATGTAATTTACATTTATGTTACATAGGATTATGGACTTGTAATAAAATGTGTTTTTAGATTAATCAGTCAAACTTTTTTGTGAATCTATGAATGGATTTACTGATTTATAGATATGTGATAAATAATGAATTGTAACTAGAATTTAAAAATGATGGAATTAATTTTAAGTTATGAATGTTTATTAGTTGGTTTTCGATTACTTAAGAAATGCATAGAATCTAGAATTTATAAACTGGAATGTTTTCGTAATCATCTCAATAGTTAAATTTCTCATTAATCTATCCTACTAAGTTAATTGACAAATAATTAATCGCATTAAAACTCTCATAAACTAATTTAATAAGTAATAAAATTAACTAATAAATAATTAAACAATTAAAAAATTTCCTAAATTCACATTTATGTAACTTGGTTCGTTACCTTTTGGTACTAAAGTTGAGTTTACAACTCTCGATCCACTAACACAAAGTTGACTCTTGACGAGATAAAATGGTTCACACTTGTGCTAGTGGAATAAATTTGGATTAGAGAAATATTGATGCAAATAGTATGGCTTCCCAAGCGGTAAAGCTTGACCAAATCCTCATGATGCTAAATGAGAATCATGGTCACATGGTTTCCCTTAAGCATGAATTCAACTAGAAGGAGAACTAAGATGGTATATACAAGGAAGAAGATCAATGTGATGAAGATTAATATCTTCAAGAAGGTTCTGAATATGAGGAATAACACCAACATCAAACCGGGGATAAGAAAGCTCATTTGGCATTTGAATCATCCAAGGATCTTAAGAAAATCATCCCACCAAAGTTTTATGGAACCAAACTTAGGGTTAGATCTGAGTCATGCCTTAGTAAAATGGACAAGTATTTAAAATTTATCAAAGGAAACCAAGGTATTCGGGAGCGTATCATCTTTACAGCTTGGTGGGACAATAAGAAGTTTGAGATAGGCTTGGTATCATTGTGGTAACTTAGGAATAGTTTGTGGAATTCTTCTAACAACGATGGTTACCACGACTATATTTTGTTCAAAATATGATGGAGTTTTAGAATATTCATCGAGAATACATAATGGTGATTCAATCTTTGGGAGAAGTTCACAAGGATTCTCAAATATGTTCCTCAATACCAAAAGGATGAGATATTTTGTATTCACAAGTTCATCGTGGGGTTAAAACCGACTAGAGGTGGAGAGGTTGATGTGCATGGGTCAGGAACCATGGATCATGTGTTTGAAATTTTTACCAAATAGGAACAAAAACTTTGGGCTATTTCTAACATGTGAGAGGAACAAAGCAAAGACCAATGTTTAAGTGATTTAAAGAAAAATTGGTGGAAGGGTGAAAACTGAAAGAACAACACTTACAAATAAATAAAAAAGGTAGCAACTTTAGTAGTAGGGAAAGGTTTAACATGCCTCTAAATGATTCTATTAAAGTTAAAAGGGAATAGGAAAATAGGGCGAAGGGACAACCCAGAGGGTGCTTTGAGTGAGAAGGATACCATTATGTAAATTATTGTTCGTAGAGAGGCAAGGTTTAAGTAAATAATAACTTAACCAATGTGAAGCATTCCAACAAAGGATTCATGCAGTTAGTTGATAATCATCAAGATGAGAACTAAGCCATGCCTATTGAAACAACAAGTACATTTTTTAGTTTATCGATTACTATTTTATTTGGTAATTTGGTTCTACTAAATGTTTCATTTCTCCTAATTTATTATCAAAATGTCCTAGAAGAGTTGGATACATGAAAAGGTATTGGACCATGCAACATGGTAATAAGGTAGAGAGGGTAGACCAATGCTTGTTTGATCTATAATTGGAAAATCCAAATTTTTATACGAAGTTAACGATATGGTGCTCTGTTGGGCTCATACGATGTCATCCTAGGAGTAAATTAGTTAAGAAAACACTAGGATAAGGTTGATTTTTATGAACATAATGTGGAATACCTTGATGAATATGGCCACCTAGTGGTGATCCAGGTATTAAACATCAGATAAGTCTTAGGCACATCTCAACTATATAACTTAGGAAAGTTCACAAGGGTTGCAAGGTGCATGTGGGTGAACTTGATACTTTATCCTTTCTTGTATGATTTTAAATATTTTTTCCCTAAGGATTTACTCTGTACTTCCTTTGAAAAGGGAATTTGAATTTTTATTGATCTAGTTCTTAGACCAAAATCAATTTCTCGGGATCCATATCGAATGAAAATAACATAAGTGGTTGAGTTAAATACTCAACTTCATGGACTATTAACTGGGGATTTAATAATACCTAGTGTTTCATAATGGGGAGATCATATGATTTTCATTGAGAAAAATGATGGTTCATTTCACCTTTGCATAGATTATCAAATGTTAAACAAGGAAACTATCAAGAACACATTTGTTACCATGTATTGACAATATTTCTTATCAAATGCATGGGGAAACCATTTTATACAAGATAGATCTACAATTTGGTTATCATTAGTTAAGAATCAAGGAGGATTATATACCTAAAACACCATTCATAATAAGGCATGGGAACTATGAAATCATGATCTTATCCTTCGGATTAACAAATGCTCATGCGAAACCTTTATGAATCGATGAACATTGTGTTCGAGTAATTTTAGATAAGTTTGTGCTTGTATTCTTAAATGACATCCTATTTTACTCCAAAATGAAGAAGATAATATTCACCATTTAATAATGGATATGGAGAGGTTAAGAAAATGAAAATTGTATGGAAAGCTATCAAAATGTGATTTATTTCAAATAAATGTTCGTAGCTTGATCATATTGTCCCACTAGAAGGGATCATCATAGAACCATTAAATATTAAGTTTATAATGAAGTTTCCAACTCCTAAAAATGTACATGAGGTGTGTATCTTCATGGTATTATTTGAATACTATAGAAATTTTGTTTCTACATTTTCAAAATTGCTAGTCCTATCACCTCATTATAGAAAAAGGGAAAGAAGTTTGAATGGATGAAAAGGTACAATCAATATTTTAACCTTCTCAAGTATAAATTAACAATGATATGTATACTTTGGGTACCTAATTTAAATGGTGGTTTCTCATCTATTTTAGATTCTTTATGTGAAGGATATGGTGGAGTACTAATGCGGGATGAGCAAGTGATTGCCTATGATTCCATGAAGCTTAAGTTGAATTATAAGAATTACACTTCACATGATCTAGAGATAGAAGAAATCATTCATGCCTTAAAATTATAATGGAATTTATTGTTAGGTAAACCATTTAAACTAAAAATAGATCACCTTGGGCTATATTATATCCCACCTAAAAACAACTATACATGTTGAACATGATGGAATTAATATGATAGATTTGATATCAAGGTATTAAACCTTATTTCGTCGAGTGTACACTCTCTCATATTGTATTTTCTTGAATTATTTCAAGAGTACTAGGATATTTTGTTCAAAATATTGAATTTCATATTCCTCTAGAAACTTCCTCTTAAGAAAACAATTGTTAGTTGTACTAAAAATTAGTACTCGCAATCGAAGGGAGCATGTGAATATTTGGGATTATGATTACTTCAAACGCTTATGGCATGCCCTCCCCATGCCTTTAATCAAGGTAACCAAATATGTTATTATCTATTTGACTACTGATTTATTGTAAATCATTCCGAGTGCCATCAAAATCCTACATGTTCTCTACTAAATGATGTCTTTCTCTCTCTTGCAACCATGGGAGTGCTACATGCAGTCGAGCCATTTTTGACCCAACATGGAAACATAATGAAGAGATTTGGAAGGTGTTGAATGTTGAGGGCTTTACATCCTTCATGTAATATATCAAAGACCACGACAAGCATATCTCAACGTCCTTTACAAAAAATTAGAAAGATAGGGTTTTCATGTACAAAGGTAAGGAATATGCCATCACTGAAAATCTGATATCTTTTGTTACTAGTCTTGGAATGGAAGGGATTAAATTTTTTTAGGAATAAATTTGATAAAGAGGCTGAGGAGAATAAATTTATTAAAGTGTCTGAAACCCTTAATTTTTTCAAAGTTGGGATTATATGTTCCTCCATCCCTGCCCCTTTTAATGAAGTTTCCCAAATGGTAGTGTGATATGTTACCCTTGAGGATCGCTTTACAACCCTTCCCCTACATCATCTTGTTACAACCATTTTTACAGACCCCTAAAGTTATCTCGACCTTACTATATCTTGAATTCACTTGAAAACTGATCAAGAGGTTCACTCCCACCAACGTGGCCTCCCTCTTCATCAGGGAGTTATTCTCCTGTTACACCAATAATACTACAACTCCGATAACATACCCTCCCACCCCATTCCTCCTTCTCAACCCCTCTTGACATAGGATGAAGATCAAAATCTCATACTCCTCTCTTATCCTCTAGCCAAATGGGTTCTCCATAGTAGCGAAAAAGATAAATAATTTTCCATTGCAGAGAGCCTATTATCCATTACTCAAACTCCCGGAACACCTCTACACATTATGATCTAAAGGCATAGGTTAAGAAGCATGATGATAGAATCAAGACCCTTAGGAAAGGCGTGGCTCATTTACTCGGATAGGGGACTAAGGAAAAGAAAGATCTTGACAAAAATCCTATTCTCGAAGCCAAAATAGAAGAAATTTCAAAGAAACATAAGGCTATGGAAGATTCAATGGAGAATATTGTTAACAAGAAAATTGATCACCTTTCCAAGCACAAGGTCTTCTTGGTTTTCATCAAAATTCAAGTAAAGCAGATTTGTAGTCTCAAAAATATTCCTTCCGAGATTTAGAAAGGAGGTGTAGTCACAAAATCATGCACTTTAGACATTATTTAGTCCCTGTTATCATACTACTATTCATATGGTTTTTGAGTGAAGAAAGTACTAATTAACCCATGTCCTTTGGCCATTTTACTTTGATTTTTGTCATCACTTGCTAACCTTCAACACATACTTGCCCATTTTTTTTTGTCATTTGGTGTCATTTTACCTTTTATTGAGGTTTCCATCCCAATACTAGGGTGCTCTAGGTGCCATGGTCCCATTTAGGCGCCCTTATCCTTTCTACACTTTCCCGCCACTTTTTAGGAACTTTCTGACTATTTGAGCTTCTCATGTTTTTATTGGTCAACCTTTTGGGGTTGATTATGAAATTAGAACAAGAGAAGCATATAAATATAAAGTTATGAGACCATAATGAGATACCAAGAACTAAGCACTACTTTCATCACCTAAGGTTGCATCCATCAAATTCTCCATTTCCATCCATCCAGCTCCATCACAAGGCACAAGGTTGGTTCATCTACATCAAACTACATAGGAGGGAAGTTTATTTTATTACATCCACCATTCTATTACATTTATACACATAGTTATTGCTCACTAATTTCACAAATTGCAAGCTGCACAAGAGCACCTAGGGCATGATTACACACAAAAGCACATAAAACTACTGATTAACTAAAATTGTAGTAAATGTGTGTGTAGTTAATCTAATCTAGAACGACATGTAAATATAGTAAATAAATGCAGTAAAGAAGTATGTAAATAACTCAAGAAACTATGCAAAAGGAAATGTTAACCCTAATGTGTAAGAAGGAAGATGAAAGAACTCATTAGAGGAGCTTGCTAGACTATGTCGCGAGAGTTGACTAGAGAAATGGAAATTAGGAATGACTATGCGAGAATCCTGAAAAGGACTGATATGGAGTATCTAGTTGGTCTAGAGCACTGGAGAGAGGGAATGGGGCGCTGCAAGAGCTCTGGTCTATAGAATGGGCACCCTCATCTGTAAAATCTTTAGAAATGATCTTTACAGAGTTCAGCAGATGGTCTAAAACCCTTGTTGTCTATTGCATTGACTTTGTTGCATTGCTCTGGATGTCATTTAGTAATCGAGAGGATGAAAATAATTACAAGACCACAAGAAGTATCAAAACCATAAAAAAATAATAATGCAAATGAATGGGTCAAAAACTAGCTCAACTACCACATCAATGGGCTTACTAACTAAGTATTGTACTACATTTCAGACCCAAATGTAGTTTTGGTGAGTGTCTGTATAATGTGCCCTAGGTTCTCTTGTGTCGATTGCACTTTGTGTAGTAGTGAGAAATAACTAGATGTCGAAAAATTGATAGAATGTGTGCATATAATAGAATAGAATCCTCCCATATGATGTGTGTGTTGCGGATGTCCCATCCTTGTACCTTGTGATGTAGCTATGTGGATGTAAGTGATCTCCAATGTAATATATGGATGCAAGTCTAGGTGGATGATAGTAGTGACTAGTGATTGATCCCTCATTATGGTCTCATAACTTTATATTTATAGGGCTCTCTTGATATGATTTCATACTTAACCTCGAAATGGCCAATTACTAAAATGATAAGAAGATAAAATGGCTATAAAGATCCCAAAAAGTGATAGGAAAGATAAAAAGGATCACTGCACCCATGATGGGACCAGGGCACCTAGTACTTGTTGGTCGTCAAATAGGACTTTTAGAGAGCAGAGAGGGGACAAAAGTCCCTCCTCTTTAATGGGAGAGGTTCCCTTATTCAAACAAACCTGTTTACAAATATCTGAACGTCATGGTATGGTCAAACTTGGATATTACGAAAATGTTTTCCACAAGGATTATCAGGTTACGAGGAGGAGGAAAAGGAATAGGAAGATGAGTAGAATAGCAACATTGAGAATTATAGATAGCGAGAATAATTCTTCGTGTATCTAAGCTTCAAAGGATTTAAGACAAGATCATTTGCATGAGATTAAATTTAAGAAACAAAGTTCCATAAATAACCTCCTTTAGATTTATAAATCAAGGACACAAGTTCCTTCTTGGTTGTCTGAAGATCACCGTACTTGCAAAACTGGCCCAGAAGATGTGCAATCGGGAGACAAAGCGAGTTAAGAACAAAAATGATCTTCACAATATTAAAGGAAAACACGTGATATGACAAGAATCGAGATAGACAAAGAATGAAAAGCCCTTTTGTATTGATTTCTTTAAGATCTATTTACACTTTCAGTAAAAATTCCAAGTTCTTCCTCCTCTTCAAAAAATGGCGTGGAAAGGCCATTATATAGCTTACAAGTCGGTTACTCTTCGTAACCGTTTCTTTTAACTAAGAATAGTTAAGTATCGCCAGTTGCAATATCCTAACTAATTACAAGGAATACGAAAAGAATGGGAAGAAGAGAAAAGAAAGAAAGAAGGAGGAGACAGGTGGCCAGCTACAGGGAGGGACCCACTGTCTTCAGAATTCGCTGCCTGAACTTCTTCAAAGCCTCGGCTATGTCTCTGCCACGTGGAACCGACGTGTTGGCTGCAGACTGAGTCCAAAATCCTAGACACTTCTCCATCTCTTTATCAAACTCGACGTGAGTATGATAATCTTTATTTGCTTCTTTAATGGCATATTGAAGAGAGCAAATGTCCTTCATCTTTTCTTTGGAGATGGTGCTTTCCTTGAACAGATCATTTTTGACAAAAGCTCTGAACTGAGCTTTGATTTCTTGCAGGGACAGGAAAGCACCAGAGTTTTCATCCTGAAGATGACAATGTATATCCTTGAAGGCAGCGACTGTCAGTGCTTTGAAAGCTTCTCCCTTCTGCCAACTGTTCTTCATCTCTACCACAGCTTCTTCTAATACTCTGATCTTCCACTCCACGCTGTAGACCCAAGACTTTGATAAATTGTCTTTGGCATCATCAAAAATCTTGTTCGCCATTAAGATGTTCTCATCTGTTTGTCCCATGAGGCGGAGGTCTACTATGCAACTGCTCCAGATTTTGAGTTCTTTATCCATGGTATTGATAGTGGAGGAGAGCTTCAGTTGCATATTACTCACCTTTTCATAGAGCTTGAAAGCTTCATCGATGAAGTTTAACCCAAGCCAATGAGCATGTCATCCACCATGGCTTCGAAAGCTCTGCCATAAACAGAATACTTGTGCATATCTTTTATACTTTGCACTTCATCTTGGCTTAGTATTACAGGAGGAGGTAGAGCAGTCAAAGGGGTGGGATCCAAAACTTTGTCCTTAGATAGAAGAGACTTGATGAAACCTGTAAGAACTCGGGCTTGCTCTTCTAGTTTGTTACATAGTTTGCTGTCCTTTTTCCACTCTCCCAATAACTCTTGTGACTGTTTCCTGGAGGTTATGGATCTCGCCTTCAGGGGTAGATTCTCCCATTGGGATTCTCAGTAGCTCCAAGTCAGATACTTGCAAGTCCTGTTCTGATTTGTCCATTGCAGGCTTGGCAATCTCCAAGAATTGCTGACCTCGAGTATCAGATACTATTCTGGAGGTGGTTCTTGCTTTCTTGGCACGGGAAGGCGTGGTGCCCAACATGGCTGCAACAGCATCAAAATTTGGTCCCAAGTTTTGGGAGGATGGTTTTCTCTTCCTTTTGTCAACCAAGGGTTGCACCCATGCAAAAGAGGAAGAAGAATCTGCATGGCGTACCGAGAGATAGGGGAGCTCATGACACTCGAGTGCATGCAATTTGTTGACTCAAGCCCTCAGGATGTGGAAGGAGCACTGGAGACAATGGCAGTAGAAGAATCAATAGCACCTGGAAGTTCAGTGCTCTGGACCTCCTTGTCTTTATCTGTTGGGTCCTCAGGAACATTTGTAGGAGTTGGCCTCTCACTTTCTTCACTTTCACTGAGGATGATGATGTTCTCTGGTCCGATAGGCAATTCTGCCTGTTTCTCCTGAAGATCTCTTTCCACCGGTTCCTTCTTTACTTCCTTGAGCTTCTTCTTATATACCTGAGTGGATGGAGAAGGAGTAGATTCCACAGGTCCCTGAGCTGCTGAGGCAGGAGGGGTTTTCTTTGGTGTTTCGGACCTTGGAACTGGTGCTTCTCTTATTGGTGTCGATTCATCCTTGGAGGAGGATTCTCCCGAGTGCCTCCTGAATTCTCGGACCTTCTTATTGAATAAGGGAACCTCTCCCATTAAAGAGGAGGGACTTTTCGTCCCCATGCTTTGCTCTCTAAAAAGTCCTATTTGACAACCAACGGTTTTGGCGACTCACGTGGGGAGGAAATTTGCATTCAGTCTACAATTTTGATCATCCTTTGATGCGCGACTCCACGTTTCACTCGAGGGAGAAGGGCCCTTGGTATCGAAGATTCTCAGTTTCAGCTTTTGGAGCAACAGGGTTTTCCTTTCCCTTCAAATCGAAGAACTCGTTCGACGAGCACTCCGTCTGTTCGAGATAGAAGTCCTACACAGCCAGCTAGCCCTAATCTGCGAGCTGCGATCCTTCTCTTTGGTGTTAAAGTTCCCCTTCGGGCTGTATTCTCAAGAAGAATGGCACAATTACCATGGGGTCAACGTGTCGGACCTCGGCTCTCGCGCGCCTTTGCATGAGTTACCTCGAGGTAACCGAAAGAACTTCCCAAAATTTAAAGGAGATGGCAAAATTCACCCTGATGAACATATTGCAGCATTCATAGTTGCATGTGGGGTCTTGGGGGTTGAACATGAAGACGTCTCGAAGACTGCTTTCGTTGAGGCGTTACAAGATAATCTTCTTGATTGGTTCTATCACCTTCCGGCTGGTGCCATCACCGACTGGACTACCATGAGAACTCAGTTCGAAAACCATTTTAAGCCGGTAGAAGATGTGCATGCCCTGCTTGCCCAGATTTCTCAGATAAAGAAAGATCCATCAGAACCCATGAGAGAATTTGTGGCTCGGTTCAGCATTGATCAACAAGATTCCTGTGAATACTCGGCCGTTGATCAAATTCAAAAATGTTTCTTTTTGAATGCCCAAACGCCTAAAGTCGATTATGCTCTAAGAAGGGCTAATCTTGGAACGCTAGTCTGGATCAAGAACTCGGGCCTGTGTTAGTATCGAGGACGACTGATCATGTCGGGGAAGTTGAGAAGAGATCCTCTCAAATCGAAATCTCTTTGCTTCTTCCTCTTCCACCTCTGGACCCAATTCCAGATCCATTAGTCTAGAAACTTGCAAATGATCTAGTGGCTATAAAGAAACAATTAGCCCAAAGACATGCACCATATGTAGATGTTCCGAGAAGAAATTTTCAACACGAAACCGTCACAGCCCCCACACCCAGATTAAGGACCTCCGTCAAAGTTCACCGTGGAAGCAACCTGTGAAGTTGAAGAGCCAGATGATGACGTGGACGAAGAAGCTCGTGAGGAGTTCCTGGAGGAATTTGATGATGAGGCGGAAGAACTCGAAGGATCTCGGGTTAATTTCTTTACCACCGAAGGCACTGATGATGGAGATAACTATGATGAAGTGGTAGCAGATATGAACAGTGAATCTTTTGCTGTCATGACTCGAGAACAGACGAGGCAGAAGGAGAAAATAACACAGCCCACGAAGAAATCTAAGGAACAGCCAGCAACCATTCCTGTAATTGCCAGAAGAGGATCCCCTATCCCGACCTCATCTGCACCAAAGGTAAGTACTGTCGACACTCCCAAAGTTTCTTCTTCTTCCTTTTCTCCTAAAGTTGATAAATCTAGAATTCCAAATGATGATGGCCCATCCACCTCTGGATCCTTTGATATTGTTGATCATCTTAAAAGGACTAAGGTTCAAATTTCAGAAGCTGAATACTACCAAACCCATCCAAAAGCTTTTGCCAAGATGATCCAATTTGTGAATTCCCATTCCAAGACCACCTCCAAAGGCCTTTTGCCCACACCTCCTTCTATACCACAGCCTAGTCTGGTAGCTGCTGTCACCTCGCCTGGAGACAAAATCAAGCCTTTTTATGTTACACTCCTTATAGCTGGCCATAGGCTCGAATCGTGTCGTAGATTCGGAGCCTCGATAATGTGATGCACACCCAAAGTAGCTCATGCTTTAGGCTTGACCCTTACTCGTACTTATGGATCTTGCTACTCCATGGAAAGTAAGGAAGTGCCTTTAGTTGGAAGGATTAAAGATGCACAAGTGGCTTTTGCTGCTTTACCTGAAAAGAAAGTCTTGGCTACCATACTAGTAGCCGACATTCCTCCTTCCTATGGAATGTTGCTAAGCAGAAACTTCTGTAAAGATGTGGGTGGAGAGATTCAAATGGATTGGTCACACGCCCTCATACCTGTCAATGGACAAATGAAGAAGCTACTACTGGAGAAGCGATCAGTACATTGTGCAGAAGACAGATGATCCCAAGGCACAAATACTCTATGAGGACAGGAGCCATGGTAATTACATGATTTTGTCACTGACGAAATCCGAACCTCCGAAAATATCACCTAAAGATCCTAATGGTGTCTGGATTCTAGAATTCGACGGCAAGATTGTTCTCATTGGTTCGAGCCGGTGTTACTGCTAATATCACTGAAGGCTGCTGCACTTTTCATTTAAATTGCAGTTCGAGAACACTAACAACACAAAGCCAGTATGAGGCCCTCATCCTTGGGTACCGCAGTGGCCAAAGAACGAGGTGTTAAAAATCTTTTGGCTCGTGGTGATGCAGAGCTGATTGTGAAGCAAGTCAGAAGCCTGTTTCAGGTAAAGAACGGGAGGCTGAAGCATTATCGGAATCAGGTTTGGGATTCAATTGAATTCCTTGATGCCTTCTCCATTGAAGCAATTCCCAGAGAAAAGAACAGCAGAGCTGATTCACTGGCTGTCTCAGGGTCACTGTTGATTCCTCATCCTGAATTCTCTCAGGATAAGTTCACTATTGAGATGGTCCACCGACCTAGTGTCCCTGACAATACTAATAACTGGCAAGTCTTCAACGACGACCAGCATTTGCTTTCCTTCCTGGAGCTCAAGGGCAATTTTGAACAACTGTATTTCGAAGGAAGTGACAACCTGCCTCGTGAGAGCGTGTCTTCTGACCAAGCCGTCACCCAAGGAGAAGAAACTGATCAGGAAGGGTGCATTAAGCTCAAAGGAAATAAGATCCCCAAAGGTTTGGTGAGTTTGGAGGAGTTGTTTGATAAACATGTGATACGTGAGATCGAAAGCTACCACTGGACCTCAGCAATCAGCTGAGTATGATAAGATTGATATTGGGAGTTCTGATGGCCCAAAGCTGGTAAATATCGGGAAGTGTTGCACATCAGATGAAAGGAGAAGAGCAATTGACCTTCTAAGGAAATATAAGGATGTGCTTGCTTATTCTTATGAAGATCTAAAAGCCTTCAAGCCAAAAGAAATGCAGCACTCTATCCCTCTCAAGCCAGGAATCAAGCCTTTCAAGCGATGCGGCGCGACAACCCAAGATAGCTGACACCATATTTCAGGAGATTCAGAAACTGCTGAAGGCTAAGATCATCTTTCCCATTCACCATTCGACTTGGATTGCAAACATTGTACCTGTTAGGAAGAAGAATGGTGAGATCCGCATCTGTGTTGATTTCAGGAACCTGAATCAGGCCTCTCTGAAAGATAACTACCCTCTGCCTATGATGGATCAGATTTTGCAAGCGGTAACAGGCTCTGAGATGTTATCTATGCTTGATGGTTTTTCTGGATACAATCAGGTAGAGGTTGATACTGCTGATCAACATAAGACAGCCTTCACAACTCCTTGGGGTACCTTCGCCTACAAGAGAATGCCTTTTGGGCTGATTAATGCCGGTGCCACTTTCCAGAGAGCTATGGATCTGGCTTTTGGGAGCTTGAAGGGGAAATGCATTGTCATATACCTTGATGATCTGACAGTGTTTTCAAAGACAAGAGCAGATCATTTCGATCACCTGGAAACAGTTCTGCAGAGATGTAGAGAGCATGGAATCTCCCTGAACCCTAAAAAATCTGTCTTCTGTGTTACGGAGGGAAAGCTATTAGGACACATTGTCTCAAAGGACGGCATCAAAATTGATCCTGAACGAGTTCAAGCCATCCAACAGATTCCTCTCCCTACTAGTAAAAAAGGCGTGCATTCCTTTTTCGGTAAGATCAATTTTCTAAGAAGATTCATTCCTGATTTTGCTGAATTAACTTTGGATATTTCTCAGATGATGAAAGGAAAGCAAGCATTTGGTTGGTCTTCCGAAGGAAAGGAATCCTTTGAGGTATCAAGAAAGCTATTGCTAAAACTCCAGTTTTGGCACATTCGCCCGATTTCAGCAAGGATTTCATTATCTATTGCTACGCTACAGATAGTACTCTGGCTGCCGTCTTAACCCAAGAAGATCCTGATGAACATGAGCTACCCATTGCCTTCATGAGCTATATCCTGAAGAACCATGAGCTAAAGTACACCATGATGGAGAAGCATGCCTTTGCAGTAGTCAAAGCTGTCAAGCAGTTCCGTTTCTATATCCTCAACTCTCACTCTTTGGTGCTGGTTCCAGATCGACGGTTAAGTCAATCCTTACACAGCAAGAATTTGGGTCCAAGAGAGGAAACCGGGTGGCTAAGGTCCGGAATATGACATTGATATCAAGCCAACCAAGCTGGTTCGGGGAAAAGGTCTTTGCGAGCTCATTGCTGAAGGAGCCCAACATGAGTTGCTGGAAGAGAAAGTTGACATCCCTACTGTTCTATTCCTTAGTTCAGTCGATGAATGGTATGCTGACATCGCCTATTTTCTTACCTATGGGGAATGCCCCTCTCATTTAACTGCCAAAGAAAAGAGGACTGTTAAATTGAGATCAGCGCAATATGTACTATGGGAGAATGCTTTGTTGCGTGCGTGCCTAGTGTCATCCATACTTAGACGTTTTTTAAATGGGTGGTTGCGTAATTAAATGCGCATTGAATTCCTCTGCCCCCAAACGGCTATATAATGAGCATTTCCCCTTTGCATTTTCTCACATCTTCCTCGTTCTCCTTTGCTCAAACCCTTGCCGCTTACAAGCTTGCGCGCATTCCTCTGCTTCTGTAATTCCATTCCAAGTCTAGTTTACTGAACCTTGTTCCCCCGAAACTATCGACATGAAGATCAAATTTCAAGGACAAGAACAGATTTCCCAGTAGTGATAAAAAGCTGTTGGTCGTCAAATAGGACTTTTAGAGAGCAGACGAGGGACGAAAAGTCCCTCCTCTTTAATGGGAGAGGTTCCCTTATTAGAAACAAACCTATTTTCGTAATATCCAAGTTTGACCATACCATGACGTCGTTACGTATATTTGTAAATAGGTTTGTTTCAGAATAAGGGAACCTCTCCCATTAAAGAGGAGGGACTTTTCGTCCCCTGTCTGTTGCTCTCTAAAAAGTCCTATTTGACGACCAACAAGATTAGCTGGTGCCTAGTCGAGGCTAAAATAATGGAAAATGACCGAAACATACTAGGCATATGGATGTAAAATGTCAAGAATGAAAAAATAAAATAAAACAAGATGGCCAAAAGATGGGGGTTAATTAATACTTTCTTCACTCAAGAACCTTCTAAATAGTAGTATGAGACCAAGATTAAATAATATCTAAAGTGCATGATTTTGTGACTATATTTTCCCCCACTTTATGTTGGTGAGTGGAAAGCTCGGTAACATAAAGTAGATAGAGATGTGTACCTAATGTCCATGAATATTGTAGTAGAAAATGCACCGATGGAATAGACAAAGCGTGGAATGAAAAAAAGATGGCGGAGAGTGGAAACTAAAGATCAAAATGTGTAAAAAAAGTGATGAAAGTGAACCTAGTGCATAAATGCATGTGTAGTTTTGATGTGTGTGATGTACGTGTATAGTTAGCAATGTGTGTGTTGTCGCAAAGTGTTGTTGTTATTGTTGTTTCCCCCATTTGACTATTTTTTTCTCATACGGTCAGACCTACAAGGAGAAAATGATCAAGTAGTCAAATATGTATGTATGTATGTGTAAAAATGTAATGTAAAATATGCATGCAATAATATGTGAATATAAATTACACAAATGAAAAATGTAAATGGAACATGTGCACCTGATCCATGTCAAGAAAAAGAGTGTAAAAGGATATCCTGTACTGCCAGGGTTTTTTGGGCGATCCGACGTCATAGGACGAAGAAGTGTAGGGAGGAATTTTGTTGTATCCTCTAAGCTCTAACTGCTTCCTAAATGTGTTTGAAGAGATATTTGTACATCCTGGTTTTTTGGGTGATCCAATGACACTAGCCAAGTAGTGTAGGGAGACACACCTATTGTAACGTATGAGCCTCACATGGCGATTCCTAAGAATGCTAAGGACACCATGTCCTATAAAATTCATTGTTTATGGGGTTCGTAGACTGGTCTGAACCCACTTGTTGTATGTAACCCATAATGCCAAGGGTGGAAATTACACTTTGGGCCGAACCGGTGTAAATGTGTTGTGTTAGTATGTAAAACCCCAAATGATGCCCCCCTCTTTGGGGGCGTATGTGATGTCAATTTTAGGAGAATGTGGCCCCAAAATTGGACCAACTTTATGAACTGTACCACTGAAAGTGCTTGGTAGAAACCAAGGTACATACAAACAAGAAGGCTACCCAAAGGCAAGTGTGAAAAAACATGAAAATATTGTATAAGCTACGCAAACAATGTGTAAGCTACCAAGCAAAGTAATGTAAAAATGCAAAAAGACAAGTAAGATGCATAGAGAAGGATCCAAACATGGGACATCACTCACGTTGTCACAAGACACGCAAGGCCATCATGGCCACATACAACAGAAAAGTGTGCACACCAAGTAAAGGGGAATTTCTGCAAACAAGAGAAAACAATAGCATATAGTGTGAGAAACAAGTATGGAAGAAAATATCCCTCTCTATGCATCCTTCTAAAGCACCCATTAGCATGTTAGAAAGATAACTAGTATTTCAAAATCATGTATAACCAAGTAATGTAAAGTGCTAATTACAAAATGAAACAATAACACCTATGAGAGATGAATGTGGATGCCCCCAGTGACCAGTGTAGGAAGGGTAGAAGGCGAGCATCCATGCTACATGTAAGAGACATGTATCTATGATCACAACTAGAAAAAATACATGAACATGCATGTGTGGATGGTATAGATAAATGACATACAAGTAAGATAACTAGCATGTGTAATAAAGAAACCATGAATAAACAAGAGTAAGCAAGAGTAAAAGCAACCATAATATGGAATATCTTGTAGATGGATGGAATGGAATGCAAAATGGAGTGATAGGAGCCATGTTCCCCCGATTGAATGGAAATTCATGTAGTGAGGCTCATTTAAATTTCTCCCTTAGCAATCAAGAAAGAACC
The DNA here is from genome assembly GCA_018340775.1 of Taxus wallichiana var. yunnanensis. NCBI lineage: Eukaryota > Viridiplantae > Streptophyta > Pinopsida > Cupressales > Taxaceae > Taxus > Taxus wallichiana. The sequence continues at coordinate 873,969,807 of CM031239.1, read as the reverse complement.
GTAAACGAGAGTGTGTCATCGGGAAATGGTTGAATAGTGTGTGTTGTGTCTAATGCGCTAAGATGATTATGCGGGGTGTGGTGATGATGATATGTGACATATAGAAGAGATGTGTGTGAAACCTATATCCAAGGAATATATCATGACAAAAATAATGTATGAGTGATGTTTTAGCCTAAAGAGTATATCACTACATGATGAATAGTAAGGAGTGGTGATGTATCCTAAAGCGTCTACCACTACAAGATGAATAGGAAGGAGTGGTCATGTAGCCTAAAACGTATACCCCTATAAGATGATAGAAAAAGTGATAATGTATCCTATAACATATGTCACTACCGAATGAATAGTATGGAGTGGTGATGTAGCCTAAATCGTATACCACTACAAGATGAACAAATCAAGTGATGATTTAGCCTATAACGTGTGTCACTATCCTAGAAATATCATATGATGAAAGGTGGAATGATAAACGAATGATGAATGTAAGTTCCATTTGATTTGTAAACCCTCGAATCGAGTATGGACTAGGGAACTAAATTGCATCATAGGGTAATGAGTTCAACTTGTAAAAGAAGAGATGGTGTAGGTGATGACCATGTGATGAGTAAAGTGTGGAAATAGATTATGTGTAAGATGTGTAAAATCTAAAGAGTGTAATGTATAGAGTGGCATGTAATGTATGTAGGTAGACTCATAGTTTAGTATGTATGAAGTAAGACGTATGAAATATAATGTGTGGTGTTTATATTGCGATTGTCGGGGTTCATGTGTAGTAAGCCCTAAACGGTTAAGTGTGAATCAAAGCACAAGTGTGTTTCATTGGGTAATGGTGACTCTAAAGTGTGTGATGAGTATTCCTACATGAGAATATTGATGTATGATAATGTAGATATGAGAGATGAAAATATGCTAGTATGATAGGGGGTTGTGTGAAGTGTTATGCCCCCAAAGTGTACTATGATGATGGAGATCTATGCGGTGAGAGAGGTAGTGTACCATGTCATTGTGGGAGAGCATTGTATGTATCATGATAAGAGTTAGGGCCAACACAATGGTAGGCCAAATCAACAAAGAGGACCATGCAATAGTGGTTATATTTTAAATGTATCTTGATCCTTTGTAGAAAGATCGAGTTGTTTTGAAAAAAGTGATTAGATGCGAAATTGGAGTAGGATGGGTAGGAAACTTGAATGGTGGTATCTTTGGTGGTATTGGCGATGTTGCAAAAGTCTATATGGGAGAATAAGGTTGATTGATTGCGGGAGGTGGTGACATGGTTTGACTTGGTGAGACAACAAAGTACTCAATAGGAGGTGGTGTTGAATTGATTTCGAGGGACGGTTGCTTAGGAGGTGCTTGACTTATTGTAGAAGGATCCTAAGTAATGTCGGCTTGATGCTCATTAGATATAGATGGATCAGATTTAGGAACCCAATGGGATTTATCATTTGTATTATAATTTTGTGTAACAAATGAGAGAAAACCCGATGTACAAGGTACTTGATACTTCATTGTAAAACATAATAATCATTGTCATTATGTCCATTGATTCAGTGATAGTTGTAATATGGAAGACCTTGATACTTGGAAAGCCTATAAGGAGGATAACCATGAGTAGATGGAAAGATCTAATGATTCTATGAGTGATGAGATGTGGAAGAATATCTTGTTTCTTAGCATTGAGATTAAACATGAGAGTTGTAGGGAGCAATACGACTTCGGGTTCACTAATATGAGCACATGTAGAGACATAGGATGAATATGAGAAGAAGAACAATCGTGATCCTAAGAAGTATCCTTAAGTTGTTGAATTTCATATTTAAGAGATGTGATTATGGATTCCATAGCCTGAAATTTATCTTGAAATAAATAATGAAGAGCTTGAATGGATTTGCAAATAGATTGATTGGAATTGGAATCAAGGGAGTCCTCAAAAAGATGACCAAAAATAACATTGACTTGGGTAGGCAATATGTTGATAGGTAGACACATAGTCTCTAGGGTTTTTTGAAGAGCGTATTTACAAGATGGGTGCATTTGAATCAATTGAAGCAAAGAGACTTGATAGACATTAGAATCCATGATATAAAATATAAGAAAATCCATAGAACGAAGGTGGATTTGAAGATTGGGTTCACTAAAATGATTAACTAAAAATGTAGTAAATTTGTGTGTAGTTAATCTAATCTAGAATGACATGTAAATACAGGTAAACAAATGTAGTAAAGAAGTATATAAATGAACCAAGAAACAATGAACAAGGAAATTCTAACCTTAATGTGCAAGAAGGAAGAGGAAAGAACTCAACTAATTAGAGGAGCTCGCTAGATTGTGTTGCAGAGTTGATTGGAGAAATGGAAAGCAGGAACAACTATGCGAAGCTATGAAAAGGACTAATCTAGAGTATCTAACTGATTTAGAGTGCTTGGAGTGGGATTGGGGTGCGTGTGGGCACTCGGTCTATCTGATGGGTGCCCCTGGTCTATGCAAAGGCTCTAGAATCCATCTTTACAGGTTCAGACTATGGTCTTAAACCCTCGTTGTCTATCGCATTAACTTCATTGCACTAATATGGATATCACTTGGTGTAGACATAAAATCATGCACTTTAGACATCATTCGGTCTCGGTCTCATACTACTATTTAGAGGATTTTTTGAGTGAAGAAAGTATTAATTAACCTCCATATTTTGGTTATCTTGTTTTATTTTATTTCATCATTCCCGACCTTTTACACCCACATGCCTAGTTTGTTTCGGTCATCTTCGGTTATTTTAGCCTTGATTAGGGCACCTGGTCCCACCATGGGCACCACTGGTCCTTTTTTATCTTTCCTTCCACTTTTTGGCCTCTTTCTAGTTGTTTTACCTTCTTATATTTTTTAGTGGTCAACCATTTTGGGGTTAATTACAAAATTAGATCAAGATAACCCTATAAATATAAAGTTATGAGACCATAATGAGGGACCAAACACTAGTCACTATTATCATCCATCTAGAGTTGCATCTATCTATTACATTGGAGATCACTTGCATCCACATAGCTCCATCACAAGGCACAAGGATAGGTCATCTACATCACACACAACATAGGGGGAGGATTCTATTTTATTCCATGCACACATTCTATTACATTTTCTACATATAGTTATTGCTCACTACTTCACAAAATGTGACTGACATAAGAGCACCTAGGGCACGTTATGCACATACTCACCAGAAATATGTTTGGGTCTTAAATGTAGTGCAACACTCAGTTAGTAAGCCCACTATTGTGGTAGCTGAGGTCAGTTTGACCCATTCATTTGCATTCTTATTTTTTTAGGGTTTTGATACTCCTTGGTATTTTATAGGTCTTTTCATCATCTTGGAATATCAGTGACATCCGAAGAAGTGCAACGAATTTAATGCAATAGATAACGAGGGTTTCAGACTATCTTTTGAACCTTTGATGATCGGGCCAAAGATTTTACACAAACCAGGGCACCCATTTTACTGAGACCAAATCACTCATAGGCATCCCAATCCCTATCTAGGTTCTCCATTCCATCCAGATACTCTAGATCCATCCTTTTCGGGGCCTCTGCATGTTTGTTCCTACTTTCAATTTCTCTGGTCACCTCTATGAAATTGTCCAATGAGCTCCTCTAATCATTTGAGTTATTTATTCTTCTTTCTTGCACATTAGGTTTGGCATATTCCTTTTTCATAGTTTCTTGGGTCATCTTTGCATCTGTTTACAACATCTATTTAAGTTATTTATAGTTTTTCGTAACTTAGATTAACTAGTACATATATTACATTTTTTAGTTAATCATTTTGGTGAACCCAACATATTTCACGCTTAGGATCCTCATTTTCCCTCTATCATGGGTCAAGTTTCTTTATCTAATTTACTTAGGAGATACCCTAATTGCTAGGTTGTTTTGCAAAAATCCTTAGACACCAAGTATTTTGATGACAATATATCGTCAAATGAACTAAGTCGTATGTTCACTTGCTTATTTTCGACCCTAGTGATCCTCCATCTAATCAACCTCTATTAGAGTCAATTCAAGCTTTACATTCTTTTTTTTAAGACAAGTTTAAGGCCATGGAATCCATGATTATATCTATCAAATCTGAAATTCAACAGCTTAAGGATGCTCCTCAATCGCATGTTTGTGCTCCTTCTATATCTTATATGCAATATATGTCCACCACATATCATCTAGTTGAACCTCAAGACAAACCATTTCCTGAACCTATCATATTTGAGCGTAATACTACGCAACATGAAATTTATTCTACTTCTTAGTAGTCGAGTTGATCACTCTTCCACCTAATCATTACTATTCTCCTTATCGAATAGCAAAATATCAAGGTCATCCATATTACAATAATCATCGAATCAATGGACATAATGATAATGACTTCCACACTTTGCAACAAAGAATCAAACATCTTGAGCATCAGGGATTTATCTCATTCAATGCACAAAGTTTTGTTACATGCCCATCTACAATCTTTACACCATGTTGTAAGAATACTAGTGCACCTCCTTCTAATCTTTCTAAGAAATTTCTAGATGATTCTCTTATTGATTACATGCTTGCTATTGATAATCACTCACATGTGCATACTGATTCTTCTCCTAGTTAGACAACTACTCTAGTTCCATCACATGATTCTCCTATTTCTAATATTGCTTCTCCTCCACTTAATGAGCATCACACCACCATTTCTCATGTGCCTTCTTCGCAAAGAAAATAACTACCTAAGTAACCACATATCAAATCCAATACAACACCTCTTCCTCCTAACATATCTACAACATTACCACGTCAAAGCGCATAACCACCTCTCAAAATCAATCAACCTTCTCCTTCGATAGCATCATCAACACCGCAAAAGATGCCACCATTCAAGATTTCTAGCCATCCTACTCCACTTCCATTTTCAATGCATTTTGTCAAATCAACCACTCATATTATTGGTTAGGAAACAATTCGGACTCCACCGCCATTATTTAAGGCTCCTTCACCATCACCATTTCAGCGTCCAATCACTTTTGTTAAGGAAACTACTCCTTACATTGATCCACTTACTATCTTTTTATTAGACCTTCATCATTTTATGAAATTACACGAAATCTTACTTTTGTTCCACATACTTAAACATACATCTTAGCACACACCTTATTATCATCACACTCTTGTGCTTCGGTTCACACTTGACTATTAAGGGCTTACTACACATGAACCCCACACTCGCACACTAGGTTTTAGACCCCACATCTATTTACATATCACACGTCATACATCAAACTAGTCACCATTATATCTACATCATTGTCTATGTGTCTAGCATTACATCATAGTCATATGAACCTTGTTTTGATGACTTGTTTTCTCTTGTCTGCGGATTTTCCTTATGTTTGGTGTGCACATTTGTTTATTGTTTGCATCCACGATGGCCTTGTGTATCTTGTGACATTGTGAGTGATTTCCCATGTTTGCGACCCACTTTGTGCATCTTCCTTGTCTTCTTACATGTTTACGGTTCTATGCTTGGTAGCTTTTACACTGTGTAGATTACACATTGTCTTTTACATGCATGTTTGTTTGTACTAACACTTGTATTTGGCTATCCATCCTTGTTCATGGGCACCTTGGTTTCTACTAAGCATAGGTCCTCTTTTAGGGCCACATTTTCCTATCGTGGCGTCACATGCACCCCCAAAGAGAGGGGCATTATTTGGGGTTTTTGGTCTACACAGCGTGTTTACACCAGTTTAGTTCAGTGCACTTTCTACCCTTGGCATTGTGGGTTTACATAAAACGAGTGAGTTTAGACTAGTCTATGAACTCCATACAAAATGGGCTTTTATAGGACATGGATTCCTTAGCATTCAAGGAAGTAATTACTGGTTGGAGGATACAACAAAATTCCTCCTAATACTTCTTCTATCGTAGGTGTCGGATTGCCCAAAAAACCAAGACAGTACCAACATCTCTTCAAACACATTCAGGGAAGCAGTTAGAGGTTGGAGGACACGAAGCAATTCCTCCCTATACTTCTTTTTCCTATAGCTTCGGATCACAAAAAAGCCCCAAAAATATAGGATATCCTTCTACACTCTTTCTCTCGACATGGATCAGGTGCACATGTTCCATTTACACTTTTCATTTTGCATACTTTACTTTTACATGCATCTTTTACATTGCATTTTTACACACATATACATACATATTTGACTACTTGATCATTTTCTCCTTGCAGTCCAGCCGTATGAGAAACAAGCAATCAAATGGGGGTAACAACAATGGCATCAAAAACAATTCGTAGTAGTTAACTTTACATATTAACCATATAGGTACACTACACACATCCGCATCAAGCACGTGTTCCACCCTAGGTTCACTCTCATCACATTTTTGTGCATTTTCATCTTTAGTTTCCACACTCCATCATCTTTTTGTCATTCCACGCTTTGTCTAGTCCTTTGGCATGCCTTATTTGTTACTCTACATCGGCATCAGGTACACATCTCTATCTACTTTATGTTATCGAGCTTTCCACTCACCAACATAAAGTGGGGGAAATGTAGACACAAAATCATGCACTTTAGACATTATTTAGTCCCGGTCTCATACTACTATTTAGAGGGTTTTGAGTGAAGAAAGTATTAATTAACCCCCATCTTTTGGCCATCTTGTTTTATTTTATTTCATCATTCCCACCTCTTACACCCACATGCCCAGTCTTTTTCGGTCATCTTTCGTTATTTTAGCCTCAATTTGGGGCACCTGCTAGTACTAGGGCACGCCCATGGGTGCCCTGGTCCCACCATGGGTGCCTTGATCCTTTTTATCTTTCCCGCCACTTTTTGGACTCTTTCTAGCCGTTTTATCTTCTTATCTTTTTGGCAATCGACCATTTCGAGGTTAATTACAAAATTAGATCAAGAGAAACCTATAAATATAAAGTTATGAGACCATAATGAGGGACCAAGCACTAGTCACTACTATCATCCATCTAGAGTTGCATCCATCTATTACATTGGAGATCACTTGCATCCACATAGCTCCATCACAAGGCATAAGGCTAGGTCATCTGCATCACACACAACATAGGGGAGGATTCTATTCTATTCCATGCACACATTCTATTACATTTTCTACATCTAGTTATTGCTCGCTACTTCACAAAGTGTGACTGGAACAAGAGCACCTAGGGCACATTATGCACACACTCACCAGAACTACATTTGGGTTTAAAATGTAGTGCAACACTCAATTAGTAAGCCCACTTTGTTGGCATGGTTTGAGGTCAATACTGAACCATTCATTTGCTTTCTTATTTTTTTAGGTTTTTGATAATCCTTGGTCTTTTGAAGGTATTTCATCATCTTGGAACAACAAAGTGACATCCAGAGTAGTGCGGGAAATTAATGTGAAAGACAACTTGGGTTTTAGACCATTTTCCAAACTAGTGAGGATCGGTTTTAGGGCTTTTACACGAGACCATAGTGCCTATTTTGCAGACTTCCGAGTGCTTGTAGGCACCCTAGTCCATTAGATATTCCAGATCCATCCTTTTCGGGCTTTTGCACACTTTTTCTTATTTTTAGTTTCTTCAAAACCTCTGTAAAACCTCCAAATGAGCTCCTCCGATCAGCTAAGTTCTTTCCTCTTCTCTCATTGCACATTAGTTTTAGCATATTTCTTGTACATAGTTGCTTGGGTCATCTTTACATCTCGGTCATAGCTTAGATTAACTAGTACCTATAGTATATATATTACATTTTTTGTTAATCAACTGGTAATCCAAGATGATGAAAAGACCTGCAAGAGACCACAAGAAGTATTAAAACCCTAAAAAAGAAGAACGCAAATGAATAGGTTAGACTGACCTCATCTTCCACAACAATGGGCTTACTAACTAAGTGATGCACTAAATTTCAAACCGAAATGTATTTCTAATGAGTGTGTGCATAATGTGCCCTAGGTGCTCTTGTTCCAGTCACACTTTGTGAAGTAGCGAGCAATAACTAGATGTAGAAAATGTAATATAATGTGTGCATGGAATAGAATAGAATCCTCCCCTATGTTGTGTGTGATGCAGATACCCTAGCTTTGCGCCTTGTGATGGATCTATGTGGATGTAAATGATATCTCGATCTGATAGATGGATGCAACTCTAGGTGGATGATGGTAGTGACTAGTGCTTGGTCCTCATTATGGTCTCATAAATTTATATTTATAGGGTTCTCTTGATCTAATTTCATAATTAACCCCAAAATGGCCGACTACCAAAAAGATAAGAAGTTGAAATGACTAGAAAGAGCCCAAAAAGTGGTGGGAAAGATAAAAAGATTGAGGCACCCGTGTTAGGACCAGGGGCATCCATGGGCACCCCAGATACTCGCTTGGTGCCCCAATTGAGGCCAAAATAACAAAAATGACAGAAGCAGATAGGGCATATAGATGTAAAATGTCGAGAATGATGAAATAAAATAAGATGGCTAAAAGAAGGAGGTTAATTAGTAATGTATTCACACAAGAACCATATAAATAATAGTATGATATTAGGATTATATAATATCTAAAGTTCATAATTTTGTGACTAGTATGATATCAAGATTATATATCGGGGAGCCCATATTTTAGACTAGCGTGCCCACAGGCACCCCTATATGTCTCCAAACAGCCCATTCCACTAAGATTTCCTAGATATATACTTTTACTCGGACCTCGCACACACTGTTTCCTCCTCCTATTTATCCATCCATCTCTACGACATAGTCCAACAAGCTCATCGAATCAGTTGAGTTCTTTCTAACTCTCCTTTCACTCTAGGGTTTTACATTTCTACTTTCTTAGTTGCTTGGGTCATTTCCTTTATACATTTATTTGTTATTTACTATTTTTCTTAGCATCATATTAGCTTAGAATATAGAACATTTTCATATTTAATCTAATCATTTTAGTGAGCCCCATGTTCGACACTACCTTCCACTTAGGGCTCTCTTTTACTTCTTTACTATGGCTCATTCTTCTAATGATTTTACTGAGGCTCATCTTAAATCCATCAATGACCATATCGCTGAGAATCCTCAAGATCTAGACTTTCTTTTACATGTTGCTCATGCGGAATTTCCCAATTTGGCAAAGTTTAAGGCTTCCACGAGCATCTCTACTTCCATTGTTTCCTAATCGCTTATTTCCACTCTTCCACCCATTTCTACCATTCTTGTTTATGTCACTACTCCTACAAATCATTTCACACCACCTCTTGTCTCTCATACATGGTAGGTTTCCTCCGTTGTACTCAAGATTTAACATCTCTCTATCAAGACCTCCAAGTGTAGATTCATCAGTTACAACAAGTTACTTCTCATGCATCTCCATCTTTAGATTCTATCTTATTATTGCATACGCCATTCGCACCTACCATCTTTGCTTATCTACTTCCTCCTATTTTTTTCACCCCTAATATTCCCATTTTCAATGGGCATGGTGATCCACAAGAGCATCTTATACCATTCCATGTAGCTTGTCTTGACTTTGCAGACGATTATATTATTTTGAATAAAAAAATTCCCGTAGTCTCCAAGATTATGCGATGCATTGGTTTTACAACCTACCTGTTCATTCGGTAACTTCATTTACACATATTGCTGATGCTTTTCTTACTCTTTTTCTATCAATATCGGCTCTAATATCTCTTATGCTCAATTAGCACAACTTAAACAAGGCTCTAATGAATATCTCGCCAATTATGTGTTGAGATATAAAAACAATTTAGCTAATATGTCAAATATGCTAGCGAACTCTGAGCTCTATGAATTTTTCATTCTAATTCTTTTACCACCACTTTAGGAAAGTGTTCTCTTTGAGACCTCTCCTTCATTTGACCAACTTTTCCATTATCTTAAGCTTCGTGAAACCAAACTTTTATCCATAGGCAATCTCAAATATCAAGAACAAGCCTCGTCTTCTGCTCATTTTACAAATAAGACACCATTCGATCCGTTTGTAACTAAACCAACTAACACCAAAATTATTTTCAATGAAGTCACTACTTGTAAAGAGGTTCACTCACTACCGCCTTAGGCGTACGTTTATTAGCTTTCCTATGGCCCCACATCTCATATTACAACAACTTCTACGAGAAATATTATCACGCTTCCTCCACCACTTGAAGTAGACCCATCATGACCAAAATGTGATACTTACAACGAGAACATCCAATGTGACTATCACAGATATGTGGGACACTCGATAAATCGATGTTTCAAGCTCCGCACAAACATCCAAGATCTTATTGATAATAACAAGCTTGTGTTTCCGGCACCTACCGACTCTCCACCTAATATTGACAAGCGTAAAATCAAACTCTTTAATAACCAACCTCAACAACATGACAAGAAAACAAATGAACCTTCATCTAATCATGCATACCACGCATTCTCTCCTCCCCGCTTGGGGGCCTCTGAATTTTAGTTGTGCATACCAACGCTTAGCCACCGGTCATCTCTTTTTTAATCACCGCTATCATGTAACTTTAACATCCGATCACTTAAATAACTACACATATACTAGCTCGATCCCCATCAATAATACTAAGGTTGACCCATTGTGGCTTATTAGCTCATGCTCTATTTCATTTCTTGATGCCATCGGTTATCCTCGATTATAAATCAAATACCCTCTTAAACAACCTTATGGTTTTGTCAAACTACACTTTATGGTTGTTCCTCTCACTTTTCTTGTCCCTTTTCTCATGAGGAAAGTAGTAGATGGTTGTGACATGCTACTCAGACTCAATTAGATTCATAGGTCTCAATCCATTATCTTTATGAATCATTTGCGACTCAAATTAATTCATAAAAATCAAGTTAACTCTATTGATGATGTACCCCCATCTATTCCATGGTCGTCATCTTCACGAGCATTGATTCACACATCTTCCACTTCATCTAACACATTCAATCTGAATTATTAAAAACACTATCTACTCCTATCTCACCTACTCATACACCTTTTGTGCGACCTCACCACTTCGTTAGCCATACACATCGGCATAGGCCCATTCCTAGGATAGTTACTGCAACTCAACGTAAGTCACCACCTCATTTCATTCCATGCAATTGTCCATCACCTCATCCTTTAGTTTCACGTAGATCTCCATCACCTACACATTTTATTGCACCTATGCGGTCATCATATATCCATCTAACACATACATATCATCTTAACTTACATGCGCAGCATTTATGTACCATACCACCATTGTTAGAGCATGACCATACTCTTCCATCACCACATTCATCAGATGGATGACCATCATCCTTCATTGTTATTGGATACTTCACTCGTTTGTGCATGCTTGGGGGCATTGCATTCACACACTCCCCCCCCTCTCACATTGGCATCAGCGCATCCCTCATCTCTGTACCATCATACATCACTCTCGTCGATATGCATAATCATCACATGCTTTAACATCATCATTACCCAATGATGCACTCTTGTGATTTCATTCACACTTGACTATTGAGGGCTACATAATACACATGAAACCCACACACTACACGATAGGTACTACACATCGCGACTCTTCACACATCTCGCGTCATACATCATACATCCTACATTTAGGCTACATCATGTCGACCATTAGAAATCATATTAGTGTTCATCATACATACGTCACACCCCTATTGTTTACGAGTCTAGCATTACATCCTATGCATTCTACATACTACGTAGCACACATCTTCACACTATAGACATCAAAATAGGTCACACTCCCCTTTGGTCCCTCAAAAATAAACACCTTGAACACATCCACCTAGCCATGGTCCCCTTCACCCTTACTCTAATATTAATTTAATTATTTAAATTAAATTAATTCATTATCCTCACCATATTTATTATTTAAATATCCTAATTGAGATAATGCTCACATATCCACCTCACCTGACACCTCATCCACCACCTCACCCTAAGACCTGTTCTCGGTAAGTTGCCATAACTAACTAAGACTTACCCAAACCCTAAATATCAATGCCTACATTCCCTCTAACCACATTCTTGCATGCTTAAAAGAAGCTTCCATCCTAATCCATGAGTTAATGACACAAGATCCCATAAAATCAAGGGGATCTACCTAGTATAGTAAACCTAGAAAACCCTTCCCTAACAACGCCGCTTACCCTTAACCGTCGACGATTAAGCCGGAACCACCGTCGGTCACCTTTTAACCCCAAAAAACCTTATTTTCAAGGTTGGAGGTTTTCTGAGAGATATCACATCTTTTGAGAACAAGCTTCAACGAGAACACACATGCAAGGAAGGAGATCAAGCATTTTCTCTTGCACAGACATCCAACATTCATCCAACAACCACCCAACACAAATTTGATCCAATAAGGAAAGAAGGAGAGCACATACAGCCCATGCAAGAGCTCCCCAACGTTTGGTGATCCTCTGCAGTAGTCAAACCTCTTACCAGCACCTTCATTCCTCACTCACAGACGTCCAAAACCAGATTCCAAGTAAGTAGAACATTTTACTCCTCTGGTTCATTCATTTAATCATTGTATCTTCATCCTTTTTTCTCCTAGCCACCCATTGACCTCCTTTAATACTCACCCCTCCACATCCCCATTAAAACCTCAATGAATCCCATCCAAACGACTTAATACCTCACTTTGACCAGCCTAGTCCTTTTTACAATCATAAGGGAGGTCTAAAGTTCATTTTGTGACATTCCTAGTATTCCACGATGCTAATCGGCACCGATTCTCCCCCAACCGCGCGTCGGTCACCCTTAATCGGCATCGGTTTACGTATTTACTAATACACACCAGAAATGATGACCTACCGACCTATCCCGTATCACCATTAATCACATGTGACCCGCCTAAGACCTATGTCGGACCTATAGAGACCCGAGAACCGATTACTTGACCTTCGGATCTTATTTTAACCTAGCTTTGTTAGATTAGATCTTTCTTATTGTGTTTTAAATGAGATACCTAGATCATTTTAACTACAATAGGATTTACTTTATTACCAGCATTAAATTTTTTTAAACGGTGGATGACGATCGTGCTAGAAGTATCACACTTCCCGAGATCTAGCACACGCTAGTGGCGGTTCATTGCGTATACTTTGTTTAACTCTTTTTGGTGATCTTGTGTTCTATTTCGTAGTTCCTCCTAGCCAAAAGGAAGCTCTCACGATCGGTTGTGGATTCGAAGTCATACGCATGCAACAACCCATCAACCAGCATTTCAACATGTATTCCTTTTACGCCCATTACCCTATATGTTTCATCATTTTCAAAGAAATCTCTAAGGATCGGGGGAACATTTTGGCACACCCAAAGACCTACCTTCATAGCACCTCCGTTATCTCCCTGGTTAACTCACCATCTTCCCCATCTGCTTTTCCCTCTAGATCTCATACACCCATATCACCTTTACCCAAGAAGTACAACCCAAAGAAAAAAATCCACTACCTTCCAATAAGGTAGTCAAAACAACTATACACCCTCCTACCCATTCATCTACCATACCCCTACCCAAACAAACAAAACCAACACCCAAGACCACTCCAAAGACACAAAACCATGGTTTGACCCACTCCCCCTCCTGTAAGGACCGTTCCTCAACAATCGAGATGCTACACCAAAACCCACTTTCACTTCCCATTGCGACCATTGCCACAGGTCCTATGCCAAAATTTTAACCAACCTCCTTGAGACTTATGTCATCACGTTACCGTTGCTCGGACCTTATGACCCCCTCAAACCAAGCCAAAAGGGTTTTATGACACTAAAATTTGTGCCTACCATCGTGTGCCAGGGCACGATGTGGAGAACTACAAGGCTTTGAAAATTGTCCTTATCTAGTTGTGTCCTCCTGAAACCAACTTTGATGATGACGACCTTCTCGATGAGGACCCTACTTCACCGACACCCATTCCCACACTCCTTCCCTCACTTCCCACTCAACAACCACGACCTCCACCCCCACAGCTCCTAGAGCCACCTCCAAGATTTGAAATTAACATGGTTCGCATCAGAGAACTTGCTACACCATCACCAAAATTTCATTGCACCCATCTCACCTCATTGGGATTTTATCCTCCAAAGTATATTTTTCCCATCATGTCGTTATACCACTCATCCTACACCTTCTCCATTCACCAACTCCCCTCAAATCAACATGATTCACATTGCTTTACCCGTGCTCAAAAGGACAAAGGCAAGGAAAAGGCAACTGACTCGCCAACCAACCCTATACCCAACATACCATCTGCACCCACACCTAAGATTACTATCTGCGCCCCACATACCCTATTTCTAATGGGGTCACACATTGCACCATGCTCAAACAATTACACCAATCTCCCCTCAAAATGTCCCTATATGACCTCATCCAAACCTCGAATCCCATCGTCAAGATCTCATGGAGGTTCTTCAATCTATTGAGGTTTTACCCAATGACCCTGCACCCATAGCCTCCATTATCACACCCCATCATGTAGCCTCTCTCACCAAATTTCCACCTTTATCCACACCTCACCCTACTCACCAAATAGCCTCCCTTAGCTTCTCAGAGGAAGAGATCGCACCACACCAAACAGATGACCCAGACCCATCCCTCTTCATCTTTGTCCACATCGATGATATACGTGTATGATGTATAATGATTAATGGGGGCACTAGAATTAATATCATTCCATCCCATGTATTCACTCAAATGCACATACCTGACAATTATGTGCATAAACATCATGTCATGTTGTGTTCATTCAATGACACTATCACCTCTACACTAGGCACCGTCATCCTCCACGTTCACGTAGGCCCCCGCACTATTCCAGAGTTATTCTACATCTTGGAGGGGTATTTCAATATAACTTTGTTGCTTGCGACCACTCGGATTCGTGTCATGGGTTACTTTCTTTCCACTTTACATCACTTTGTAAAGTTTGAACATGAAGGACACATCGGTACTATTCCGGTTGACTTATCACCTTTTAAAAGATGTAACATGCTTTACCAACTCAATGATGTGCTCATACCCATTAAGGCATCTACCTCCACAACCACTACCACTTTACCTATGCCTCTCCTACCGTATAGTCGCTACCTCGACCGCACCTACATCCTACATTCCTACCACTTGCCACAACCTCCATGGATGACCTATCGCCTCCCAATCCGTTAGCTCTACCTCCGTGTCAACCACCGACACATCATCTATTCCAGCTACCCACATACCAACCACCGATCCTTGGAAGGCATTTTTCAACGCCTCACTCTGGGGAGTATCACCTACACATTGTTAACACATTCCTTACTCCACAAGAGTACAGAAGCCTTCACCAACACCCTCGCTATGATCACCGTATAAGAGAACACCTCCTTTATGGTCCTCCTCATCTTCGTACCAGTCTCACCTATGGGGGACTTGATACTACCACTTACATGTCCGAACCACCGTCACAAACCCACCCATTTTCTACTAACTTCCAGTCTCTCACCAATCACCGTTTCACCCACACCTTCCTGCACCGATGTGCATAGAAGGGTTTTGGTTTTGTCTTTTATGAGCAAGGCTGCCATACTGTTATTCCATGTACCACCCACAAACATAACGACCGTAGTGGTATCAGCTTTGCTAAACCACCTACTAAACAAGCCCGCATTGAACCCATCGAGAACATCAACCCTTCTCTGCCTTCTTCACCCGCTCTCGCCTTCATCACCACCTTCACCGACGGAGTCGATGGATCTTAAATCTATCCCTCCTAACTTTTTTCATAAACACCATTTCCTTGGGGCCTTTGACTTATCAACGCGAGGGCGAGGCCCCTTCCTCTCTTCCCTTCATGTACCCTAAAATGATCTATGACGATACACCTTCCATTAGCATCGTTCAATATCAGGATTATGAATCTATACTCACCTACCTTGGTGCAGAAGACTCATATATTCATCGATCGTTACCCTCTGAGATGCAAACCATGTTGAATAAATCGACTATCGAGATCAACATTCATACTCAGAATGACCCGCACATCCTAAAGATTGGTTAATCAGATGCTTTGAACAAGAAGCCATCACTTCTTTTCTCAATGATCATAATCACACTTTTTCTTGGTCTTATGTAAACATGCCTGTATTGACCCCACCATAGTGGTCCACAATATCATAACCTGTTCCCGATGCCAAACCCATCAAACAAAAGCTGAGGAAAATGCACCCTCGCATTGCCCTTCTCGTCAAAGAAGAACTTCAACGCCTTCTTTCCATTTCCTTCATATTACCCATTGATTATCCTCGTTGGATTTCTAACATTGTCCCTATCACTAAGGTGACAGGGGACTCCATATTTTCACAAACTTCGTGACCTCAACCTCACCTTGAAAAGACAACTTCCCTCTACTCGGCATTGACCAACTGGTTGACCTTACCACTAGTCACGAGATGCTATCACTCATGGATGGCTTCTCGGGTTATAACCAAATCCTTCTTTCCCCAGAAGGATCAACACAAAACCACGTTCATCACCCCTTGGGGGACCTTCTGCTACCGAGTCATGCCTTTTGGCCTTAAAAATGCTAGTGCCACATATCAACGGGCTATGACTTATATCTTCCATGATATCATGCATCGTATATTGGAAGATTACGTGGATGACCTCCTCACCAAATCTAAATGCCGCTCTGAGCACCTTGTCGTCCTCAAAACAATTTTTGACCGCCTTATTAAATATTACGTTCACCTTCAGCCTAAGAAGTGCATCTTGCGTTCTCTCAGAAAGCTTATGGGATTTATCGTTTCCTTACATGGTATAGAAGTTGACCCTGCTAAATTCAAGGCCATTCTCGAAATTCCTCCGCCCACTAACCTTAGACAACTCCGTAGCCTGCAAGGTAAGTTGTAGTCTATTCACCATTTCATTTCACAATTATCTCGATTGGTGTCATGATTTCATCATCTTTCAAGAAGGATGTCTCCTTTAAATGGGATGATGACTACCACAAATCTTTTGAGGCCTTGAAACAATACCTTCTCCAACCACCCGTACTTATTCCACCTAAGGACGATCAACCTTTGTACCTATACATCTCAACTACCATCATTCCTTGGGAGCCATGCTCACTCATCGCGATGAATAGCACAGAACAGTGGTTTATTACATAAGCCGTACTCTTTTGGACTATGAAACCCGATACACCCATCCCAAATAACTTTACTTAGCCTTATTTTTCGTTGCCACAAAACTCCGGCATTACCTACTCAACCACAAAACCTATGTTATGACCAATACCGAGCCCCTATACTTCATGTATGCCAAACCTTATCAAAATCAGTTGTGCCACATGATGGCTTATTCTTTTATCGACCTCGACCTCAAATTCATCCATCAAAATTCCGTCAAGGGCCAAGCCATCACCGACCAATTGGCCAATGCACCTATTTCGGGATCAACCCTCTAATTTTGACTTTCCAGATGAGTCCATTGCTACCCTTTCCTTGGATGAACCCGCTTACCAAATGACACTCTTCTTCGATGGTTCCAAGTGTCAGCGTGGGGATAGGGCTGGTTTTATCCTCATTCCGCTCGATGGTGAACCCATGCCTTTGTCTTTCAAAATTGATTTTGATTGTACAAAAATATTTTCGAATACGAAGCACTCGTATTAGGTCTCCAAGTTTCCTATGCCCTAGATGTCAAATCAATCAACATCTTTGGTGATTCTCAATTGGTCATAAACCAAGTCAATGGTATATACCAATGTCGTAATGAAACACTTCAAAAGTATAAACATCATGTCGACATAATTTTGACCACCTTTGACCGTTATGACCTCCAAACCATCCCACATTCAACCAACAAATTTGTAGATACCATGGCCTGCTTGGCTTCTCAAATACCCGCTTCACCCGATTCTAAAATATTTGTCACCGTACAATGACTCCAATCACCCTCTTACTTACCTCACGACGTTTACTCCATCAAAACCATCCCCCGACCCAAGAGACCTTTGGTATACACAATACTCCAACTATCTTTCTCTCTCCATCTTACCTCATGATCTCACTCGTAATGGACAACGTGCCTTCCTTAAAAAGGTCTCTCGTTACATCATCATGGGGGGCCTTCTCTATAAGCATGGCTTTGATGGTATTATCTTACGATGCCTCACGAGTTCTAAAATTCCTTTTACCATTAAGGAAGTTCATGATGGCATATGTGGAGGTCACTTCAATGGCCTTCTTGCTATTGCTAAGTGTATTCTTTTCTGGCTATTCTTGGCCGACCCTTAACCATGATTGTTGCGACTACATTAAAACGTTGTGTAAAATTACAACAACACGCCAACCTTCATCATACACCCAATCACACCTTACAGGTCACCCGTGACCTTTGGCCCTTCTCTCAATGGGGTTTGGATCTTGTTGGAGAGATCAACCCCATTCTTCCCAACGCCATCAATGGATCATCACCGCTACCGAATACTACACAAAATGGGTTGAATCCATACCACTCATCTCCATGAAAGCCAAGAAAATATGTGAGTTCATCAATCACCACATCATATGTCGTTTTGGTGTTCCTCGTCACCTCATCACTGATAATGGAAAACAATTTAAAAACAAAACATTGCGAAAACTTTGCCACACCTTCGGCATTTAGCTAAGTTTCTCGTCACCTTATTACCCAAAAACCAACGGCCAAGCCGAATCCACTAACAAAACCTTAAACAAAATTCTAATGAAAGTGGTTAACGATACTGGGAAGGATTGGCATATGCACATTCCTTTTTCCCTATGGTCATACCACACTAGTATCCATACTTCCAACTCTTTGCCACACCATTTTCTCTCGGTCTACGGTATGAGGCTGCTCTACCTCTCAAAGTCATGATCCCCTCACTCTGCATTTCTCTCCATGACATGCTCAATGATGATGACTATCGTCGGGACCGTTTAGCACAACTTGAGTTATTAGACGAACACCTTCTTAACGCTCTTGACCACCTCCAAGTTTACCAAAAATGTATCAAACATGCCTACGACAAACATGTCCATGAACGAACCTTCCAAGTCGATGACCTTGTCCTGAAAGAAAATCAACATGTAACCAAAGCATAAAAAAATTTAATGGGGAAAATTTACTCCTAATTGGCTTGGACCATACATCATGACCCATACTTATGGATCAGGTGCTTATCGTTTATCTTCACTCGATGGTAAACCCGAACTTGAGCCCCTTAACGCCTTGAATCTTCGACCATTCTATTGTTGACTTTTAGTCCTACATCACTTTTTTCCTCTTTCCATGCTCATCCCTTGAGCGCTATCCACTTCTTACACCTCACCAATGATTAAACAAGAATCATGTGAGTACATCACTTGTTATCTTCTCTTGAATATGTGTACCACGGCACACACATAGCATGATTCTCATGGATACTTTTAATCTACCTTTAGATGAGATCCCATGGTCGTTTCACCCTTTTTCGAAAAGAATCATATTCTTCACCTAGGTCTTGTCCATGACTTCAAAGCCCTCACATGGGACCCAACTCCTTGAGTCAAACTTCTAATAAAAATATGACTCCCTCAAAAGGACATCTTCCTCTCTGCAATCGCTGCTATAAATAGACTTCTCCCTCGAAGGACAACTATGTAAAGCTCTTCTTCCAAAAAAAAAAGAGAGTGAGAGAAAACTGAAGCTTCCCGCATCGATCAACTTCACGAAGACCTCAAGGAGTTAAATTCCTCATCCCATATAGACTTCCCACATCGATCAGTCTATCTCAAATAAAAGTAAAAAGAGGACTTTTAGTCATGGACTTGCCCATTTTGACCTCAAATCTCTTGCCCAAAGAGCATGCTACCTCATACCATGTCAAAATTAACCACCTCTTTATACCTTTCATCATTCATACTCCCATTTCCTACTGCCTCAAGGGACCTCTTGGAACCATGACATTTGGTGATCATGTGACTAATTTTCACCCTTCGAACACTCAATAATGTAATGCCTTTAGGGACTCGCATTCATCACCTCCTCCAAGGTATGATCTACTCGGTATGATCCTAACCAATCAGGTGTCTTTATTTCCCCCTCTATCTTTTACCCGTCTTTATTTATGTTTTGATTACCTTATACAGACTTGTTCCTCAATGCGTACCTTTGGGGTAATCTTCTCCTTTTGTCACAATTGGCATCACCTACACCAATTTTCCTATAACCCACTCACACCTAACAAACTTAAAGTCATCATGCCTAAAACCTACCAACTCATTTTCATGCCTCCTCATATTCTTCCCTAGCTTATGGGAGAACTACATCGGCCTGAGGTCCCTTTTCACCGGACTATGTAGGTAGCACTCCGAGGGCATGGGGCCCTTGGAGGTTAGCTCAGCCACTCTCTACCCTAACCAATTCATCTTTCATCTTCTTAAATCACATTTTTCCCCTACGTAGTTTCTTTTTATATCACATAATTGGAAATTAAACAAACAAACAACAAATTGCTTAACATTATTATCATCATCACAACATACATTTATTACGACTACCATTTCTCTACCATCATCATGCATATATTATAAAACATTTTAAACATGACCCATATCATCATTCATTACTCAAATTCATGAATCACAACTTCAACTAATTTAAACACAACCATGCCTAACCAAACCCGCTCATAATCCATGCCATGCCTAAACCAACTCATCCATGCCTAAACCCTGACTGCCTAAAAACCAACTGGCTCAACCATGCCTAAACCACCTGATTCGATCCATGCCTATAACCTAACTCGATCCATGCCTAAGACCCGACTCCATCATGCCTAACTCACCTAGTTTCCATCCATATCACAACAAAAAAATTAAAATTCTCATAAAACACCACCAAATCAAGCATCTCATGTATCTCATCATATAAATAAATATGTGTGTCTCAATACAATATACATGGATATCCCATCATGTATATCTCAAACAAATCATCGGCATGCAGCCAATACTCAATACAAAATGTCATCGGCACACAGCCGATCTCATATACAATAAAATAATAAAACAATACAAAATCTCTTCGGTGTGCAGGCCGGTATATGCTCAAAATATACAAAAAATCTCGTACATCCTCACTATCTTCGGCACGCAGGCTGGTATATCTCAAAAAATGACTACAATACATCAAAAATTAGGAGCCATATATCAGGCATCTCGACGGG
The DNA here is from genome assembly GCA_018340775.1 of Taxus wallichiana var. yunnanensis. Taxonomy (NCBI): domain Eukaryota; kingdom Viridiplantae; phylum Streptophyta; class Pinopsida; order Cupressales; family Taxaceae; genus Taxus; species Taxus wallichiana. The sequence continues at coordinate 873,948,535 of CM031239.1, read as the reverse complement.
CATCCTCCATATTTGTATCGCATGTACCCTCTGCCTCCTCGGCCCCTGTTTGGTGACCTGCTAACATCTCCCCACCCATCATAGGTGGTGGCTGGGTCCCTACTAATGCATCACTAGAGCTGGTCTCCGCTAGCTGGTGGCCTCTCCCTGATCCTATCTAGGAGCTTGATGGCCCCCTGTGCTCTCTACACTGTGAGTGTGAGATCTCATCCTCTCACTCGGGCTGTGTGCCCTATACTCTCCATAGGATATAAAATCTATCATGGCCACCATCACCTAATCTCGGTAGTATCTCGGCCTCACCTAAAGCATCCTCATAACTTGATATAGGCACGGCTTGTGGTGGCCCCATACGCCTCGGCCCCTATACCTATCATGCTGGGACCATGTCCCCCCTGCTTGAATGGGACCTGTCCCGATTGCTCGTGGTGGTGCCATCGGCCCTACCCTATGCATGCATGTATCTGGGCCTGTAAAGCCCCAATTTGTGCCTCTGCTATGGCTAACTAGCCCTCTAATCCTCACACATGTGTGCCTCTGGCTTCCACCGACCATCATCCCCATCTCCATCTCCATCCCCACCCTGGGCCATTTGGGCCTGCAAACTGGCCACTTATACATGTAACTCTGCTACCTCCACCTTTGAGCTAGCAAGTTGTGTCTGCACCATATCCAACTAGGTAATCAGAGTCACCACATGCCCCTGTAGGGCATCCCTCTACACCGTGATGGTGGCTAGATCCGGTTGCCCTCTACCGGTGGTACTTGCTCATAAATGATCCACCCACCACTGTTATATCTTTCTCGTGACCTCGGCATCATCAATCCGCTGGTCCATTGCCTATTCCTCCTCCCTATGGGCACTTTGTCGGCCATGGGTAGAGGTAAGGGCCTCTCCACATCATCTCTCCTATACTACGGGAAGGGCGGAGGTATGTCCTGTAGCATCCCAAACTGCCACCTAACTTTCATCAATGAGATCATCTCGTGCTCCTCGGCATGGCAACCCTGTATCCATCTCAATAGCTGGAGCTCAGCTAGCTCATCACGCATATGCATGTATGATGGGAAGCCCACATACGGACTCCATATGATGTCCACTCCGGACAACCCCTCCAATAAACGCCGGAAATAGGCCACATCATGTGTGGGCCTGTCTGATCTCCACTCTCCAATAACATGCACCCATCGCCTATACCCCACTCGTACATAGCCTAGTGGAAAGGCATCGGCCCGTGGCATGCCCACTAGATGCACATAGACAATGTGCTCATATAGCAGTAGTGAAGTAAAAGGTACAACACAAAGTTGAACTGCGCATGAGACCCCATATGCCCACAACTCTCTATAGTATAATTACACCAGAATGTTGGCGCCTGGAAAAGCGGGTTTGGTATATCATCATGTCGTGTAATACCCCCATCAATGATCGGGAAACCACTCACCCTCTACATCTAGCAATGCAAAGCAGCACACTACCTCCATCAATAGAACTACTAGCCTCATCTCCTCCAGATGGGCTAGGTACATCTCTCCATAGCGCACGTTGGCACTATGGAATGTCATCTCGGCCATCCCCTCTCCAAACACTGTCAGCATCAACTCCTCCGAGGCCTCAGAGGAGATCGAATAGACCTGTGTACCCAATATGGGTAGCCGTAATCTGAACACGTCCTCTAGGGTGACCGTAATCTCACCCGTCGGTAGGTGGAACATGTTGGTCACGGAATCCCATCTATCGATGAGAGTGACCATCAAACTTGGCTACCAAACTACATGCCGTAAGCAGCATTGGACCCCACTTAGGCCCACCTTCTCCACATGCCACAGGTCCTCCAGGGTCACCGCACCGTGAACTGTCATGAGAAGGGGTGGAACCCTATCCCACATGCGTAGATGATATCTCCCCTACATCCAATATAAACAAACACATTAATCTACATTTCTCATACCCATACATGCCCCCTATCGTTTTCTCGCACCCTATTTTACCCCTACCCATCTCAACCACCCAACATGTGGCACTTTTGGCCCCTTTCTCTCAAATCCCGACTGGCCGCTTATCTCTAACTTTCCCGGTCACCCATAAACCGGCATCGATCACCTATTTCGTGACTGATACCAGTTTAGCCCTACCGACGCCGCTACACTCGACTAACGCCGCCATGTCACGGCGAAAAAACCCACGACCTCCAAACCCTCCCTTCTCAAAAAATTTGCCACCCCGACACTTCTACCCACCTACAATCACCTACACCCCCTACACCTCATCCCTCCCCTCCTCTCTCCACTTATCTCTCTCCCCCTCCTCTTTTACCCAATTTACCCTCCCATTTCCAAATTTTATTTTCCCCACCCAAACTAAAAAAAAAAACCCAATCAGCCAAATCACCTAATCTACCTAAAAAAACTACTACAAGAGTTGGACGCTTACCTCATCATGCTTTGCCATCGTGGTGGCACGTCTGCCGCCGCTGCAGTGGCCCGCCTTTGATCCCTCTTTGGCCTTTCCCTCACCAAATAGCTACCCGTGATCACCAATCAAATCACACACACACACACACACACACACACACACACACACACATCCGCATGGACCCGCCTCTCACCAACCACCCACCCACCGTTCGGCTCGCCAACTCAACTCTCTAATCCATCTGGACACTTTTCACCTTTTTCTCTCTCTCGTGTCATTTTCCCAATTCACTAAAAGACAAATGAATAACAAAAACATGGATTTTTTGTTTTATAATAAACCCGACCTAACCGATGTCATTTTTACCTTCACTGGCATCGGTCACGTGCCCTACCTTACCGTGGTCGGTTACACTCTACCGGCGTTGGTTACCCTTGACCGGCATCGGTCACCCTCTCTTACACATTGCCCTAAATTTTACCTTATTACCCTTCCCATCACTCCTTTTTTCCACACCTAACCCTTACCCTAATCATTTACCCCACCCACCTTTACCCAGACCATATACCTCACCCTCCTGACCTCATCATTTACTGCCTAATCTCGTCCTCCTTTGGGGACTCGTTATTTTACCCATACCTCGGCCCTACCCGTGTCGTGACCTAGATACTTGGACCTGGAACATCGCTAGTGACCTTTGACCCCATGTGTTCGCTATACCTTGTGACACTATTACCTGTGTTGATTGACCTAATGACCTTACCTTTCCTCTTGCATGACCGTTTATCCTGACCCTACCTTTGGTGTACCGAACACACCTAAACGTTCCTACACCTGACCTGTGTTTTGTTTCCTAACCATATCCTATACCTTGGATACCAGAATCACTTCAACCTTGTTTGGATAAACCTATCAACCTTAGAAAATGTAGATTTTTCTGCTCTTCAGCCTGGTAGCGTGTTTGTAGTTTATATGTGTGCATGCATTTGACTGTTACTACCTTTGACCCTGACCCATTATCTAGATTACCCGAGTAGACCTTGCTCCTTTTTCCCTATTACCCACCTTCCTTTTCATCACATTTACCTTTTATCAAACCACTCACCGATTTTTCCTTCTACCTCATCAATTCCTAGTTTGAGGGGGATCACCTCCACCCACACATGGGGCAGCCACATCTTATTTTTGTCAGCGTCGCTTACCAATACAAGCTACGCAACAAAAAGGGGTAAAATGTAGACACCAAAATTAACTCACACTCCCCTTTGGTCCCTCGACAAATAAACACCTTGAACACATCCACCTAGCCATGGTCCCCTTCACCCTACTATAATATTAATTTAATTATTTAAATTAAATTAATTCATTATCCTCACCATATTTATTATTTAAATATCCTAATTGAGATAATACCCACATATCCACCTCACCTAGACACCTCATCCAGCCACCTCACCCTAAGACATGTTCTCAGTAAGTTGCCATAACTAACTAAGACTTACCCAAACCCTAAAAATCAATGCGTACATTCCCTCTAACCACATTCCCGCATGCTTAAACGAAGCTTCCATCCTAATCCGTGAGTTAATGACACGAGATCCCAAAAATCTAGGGGATCTACCTAGTTTAATAAACCTAGAAAATATCGCCCTAACCACCGATTACCCTTAACCAACCGTTAAGCCAAAACACCTTTCACCTTTTAATCCCCAAAACAACCTTATTTTCAAGGTTGGCAAAAGGTTGGTAGTTTTTCCTAAGAGATATCACATCTTTGAGAACAAGCTTCAAAGAGAACACGCATACAGGAAGGAGATCAAGCATTTTCTCTTACACAGGACATCCAAAGATTCATCTAAGAACCACCCAACATGATTTGATCCAATCGTAGTAAGAAGGAGAGCACATGCATGCTCCATGCAAGAGCTCCCCAATGTTTGGTGATCCTCTGCAGTAGTCAAACCTCTTACCAACACCTTCATTCCTCACTCACAGACGTCTAAAACTAGATTCCAAGTAAGTAGAACATTTTACTCCTCTGGTTCATTCATTTAATCATTGTATCTTCATCCTTTGTTCTCCTAGCCACCCATTGACCTCCTTTAATACTCACCCCTCCACATCCCCATTAAAACCTTGTCAAATCCCATCCAAACGACTTAATACCTCACTCCGACCAACCTAGTCCTTTGTGCAATCATAAGGGAGATCCAAAGCTCATTTTGTGACATTCCCAAAGATTCCACAAGAATCGCACCGGTCTCCCCAACCGGCGTTGGTCACCCTTAACCGACATCGGTCTCTGTATTTACCAATACAGCCCAGAATAGTGACCTACCCGCCTATCCCCACATCACCCTTAATCACTTGTGACCTGCCTAAGACCTCTATCAGACCTATAGAGACCCAAAACCAGCTACTTGACCTTCGGATCTTATTTTAACCTAGCATGTTGGATTAGATCTTTCTTATTGTGTTTTAAATGAGATACCTAAATCATTTTATCTACAATAGGATTTACTTTATTACCATTAAATTAAATTTTTTAAATAGTGGATCGATGACCATCTAGGAAGTATCACACTTCATGGATATAGACACGCTAGGCGCTTCACGTATATATCAAGCTTAACTCTTTACGGTGGTCTTGTGTTCCATTTCGTGTAGTTCCTCCTCGCCAAAAGGAAGCTCTCATGATCAGCTATGGATTCGAAATCATACGCGCGCAACAACCCATCAACCAAAGATTTCAATAGGTATTCCTCCTACGTCCATTACCCGATTTGTTTGGCCATTTTTCAAAGAAACGTCTAAGAATCAGTGAAACACACACTACCAATCTATCTACACACATCGTATTGCATACTATTCATCACATATTACACATCTTATACATCATATGGTTGGATATTATCTTCATGCATACTACATCTTCTTCTACACCCTACACTCACTACCCTATGACACACTTTAGTTCCTCCATCCATACTCGACTACCAAGGGTTTACAAATCAAATGGACCATATCATAAACACACGTTCATTACTTGACCTTATATCATGTGAAATTACTAGGTTAGTGATATACTCTATAGTCTAAATGGTCACCTCTTCCTTCACTAGTACATGCTTTAGGCCACATCATCATTCCATCTATTCGTCTCATCATGATACTTGCTTTAGGATACATCATCACATGTTCATCTCTAGGTCGCATATCATCACCACTACGCATACACACTCATCATAGATGTTAGACACACGACACACACGATTCGATCATTTCCCAATGACGCACTCTCATTTTTGGTTCATTTTTTACTGTTGAGGGGGCATACTAAATGAACCTCACTGCATACAACTCCATTCACTCGGGGCATGCAGCTCCTACCATCCATCTAGTATTCCATTACATCCATCCACTGCATGTTGCATATCTAGTTGTTTGTACTCTTGCTTACATTTTCTTGTTCATATTCGCTTATTACACATGCTAGCTAGATCTCTTATATGTCATTATCTTTACCATACACACATACATGTTCATATATTTTTCTAGTTGTGATCATAGATACAGGTCTCTTACACACAACATGGATGTTCGCCTCCTACCACTCCTACAATGATTGTTGGGGGCATCCACATTCATCTCTTACATGTGCTATTGTTTCATTTTGTACTTAGCAATTTACATTACTTTCTTATACACGCTTTTGATATATGAGTTATCTTTCTAACATGCTAATGGGTGCTTCATGTATAACATTTGTTTGTAGGATTATTTACTTCCATGGTTATCTATTGTTTTTACTTGCTTGTTTTGATTGCTATTGTATGCGGGCCTTGCCCTTTGTTTGGTGTGCACACTTGTTTTTGTATGTGGCCATTGCAGCCTTGAGTGTCTTACGACATTGTGAGTGATGTCCCATGTTTGCAACCCACTTTAGCAATCTATGGTTGTCTTCTTGCATGTTTACTTGCATTCTAGCTTATACATTGTTTGCGTAGCATACACTTGTCTTTTACATGAATGCTTGTTTTTACTAACACTTGTTTGTGTGTGCTTTGGTTTCTACCAAGCACATTCCCTTCCACATATAGGGCACAATTTATGTGGTTGGTCCTCTTTGGGGCCACATTCTCCTATCAGCGATGTCGCATGCACCCCCAAAGAGGGGGCATCATTTGGGGTTTTACATTCTACACAACACTTCTACACCGATTCGGTTTAGTTCGGTTTCTCCCCTCTGTCATTGTGGGTTATATAGCGAATGGGTTTAGACCAAAGGTACTTACCCCATACACAAAGTGGCTTTTACAAGACATAGTTATCCTTAGCATTTTGAGTAGCAATTAGAGGATACAATGACTTCCTCTCTAAACTATTTCGGTTGGTGGTGTCGGATCACCCAAAACACTAGGTGGTACAGATATCTCCTCATGCAACTTTAGGGAAGCAATTATAGCTGGGAAAATAATGTAGCTTTCTCCCTACTCTTCTTCGGCCGGGGTAGTGTAAGATCGCCCAAAATCTGCGCAAGACAGATATCCTTTCTACACCCTTTCTCTCATCACGAATCAAGTGTGCATGTTCCTTTTACGTTTTTCATTTCCATTACATACTTTTTACAATATACATGTGTCTTTACATATATATATACATGCGTATTTGACTACTTGATTGTCTTCTCCTTGTAGATCCGTTTGTATGAGAAAGAGCATTCAACAACAAGCAAGCAACAACAACATCTTCTTCTTTGTTCGTTTAGTGATAGGGGCTCCCAAGTCATATCTTCGGTGGAATAGATTCTCCTCAATGCCTTCCATGGCAAAGTGGTCCTCCCTCCATTATCTAAGGTCTTCACAGAATCCACACCATACAAGGTTCTCATGGCATCTAAAACTAGGATCCTCCCTTAGTCGTATATGTGCTTTCGACTTCTCTTTCATCCTATTCTTTCGTCTTGACTTCCTCTAGTGCCTTGTCAATCTTAGTCCTTCCACACACTCTTTTCAACCACCATCCTCCAATGGTGGGATGGGTTCTCTCATCAATCATGGGTAGTGTTTCAATACCCCAATCCAAAAATAACATATTGATGCAAAAAGGCAAGGATCAAGTGTATGTTCCCCTAGTATCACAAATAAACTCATAGTCTACTTCCTCTAGGCACGAATACATTGATACTACAAAATCCAAAAAGTATCTTCCTATGACACCTTTGTACCACACATTAAACACATGTATACACTTTATAGGTATTTTTCAATACCAAAAGATACTCTTTTTTCCAAGGTTACTTTCTTCCAAGGTTCCTTGGCTTCTCTAGAAGCAATGTCGTGATCCATGCATGTAAATGATGAGGAAATTCACGAAAATTTTGAATATAGAGAATCATATAGCTTCTCATTCACCAACTTTCTTTGAAAAATTCTACAACTTGGATGGTTTCGTGTATAGTCCTTTTTCTTGTTTATTTAACCATTTTTATACGTGCTAGATCATTATTATCTCTTAAATGTTTCATTCCCTCAATGAGCAAGGTCTCATAAACGAAACCAAAATGTTGAGGTTTCTAATCTTATGTGTACATTTATCTTAGAAAGGTCCAACCCAAGTGCATGATCCCTTCTAACCCACCACGTGCATCGGCATATCACATAAGATTTTTCCCATGCACTCACTTGAGTACCTTGTTTGTTCAAGAATGAAAGGTGCTCTAGAACACTTAGTGCTAATAACACAAATATATATGCATACAAGATGGAACTACATATACTACTACATAAAACACCTTGAAACCTAATAAGGATAATAAATTTCAAATAATTGCGTTGATATTCATTCATTCAATCAAAAAGTACACAATAATCATTAATGCCTTACATTCTTTGAGGTTGAATCCTTGGATCCCTTTTATCTATTAAAATAACATATATCACTTACACTTGGGACTTCCAAAAATAGCCAAAAATAAAAATGATAGCAACAATCAACCATAATTGACTAAGAACACAACTACTAACTAGAAAGAACTAAAATAACAAAAACCAATAACCCATACTTGGTGCTTCATAGTACAATTATACATTTATTATAATTCAAAAACATGCATGTTCCCACTCAAAGCAGGTGGTCTCTATAACTGAGGTAGGAGCTATCAAATGGGAAATGCATTCAATGCAGATTTGGTGCCTAGGAATCTATTTGATCCTAAGAAATGATTGGACTCCATATCTTGTAATTAATGTTAGACACATTTGAATATCTCTTTTTACAGTCATATTGTCATTCCTTCCATTGCACACCATCCCATTCCTTTCCTTGATTCCATCATTTTCTCATTTTTGATCTTAGCTGATTTTATTGACTTGGCATCCTTTATTTTCCTCTCGCATCTTTACTTAGCCATTTCTCCTTCGAGGGTGCTCATCGTTAAGTTCCCCCATGCATGATTTACCGAAACTTTATTAGCATGCACCTCCTTCAAAGTATGTGAATATGCACTTCTCAATCATTAGACAAAATTGTGGGGCCATCACTAATACTATAATATATCGTGGTATTGAATAACATTTGAAAAGATCATTTGGGTGAAAAGTACTTAAATCAATCGGTGCATGATTGGGTCCAATTTTTGGGTTATAAGTGTGTTCCCATATATTAATTGGCTTAACACTAACAAACCCTTATTCGAGCAAAAATAGTACAACTTTATTTTGCATGCATAGAGGTGAAATTTTGACATCGAAATTGCAGATGTAATTCTTCAACCCTCCAAATGGAAGTCATATAATAGTTATACCAAACCCTAAACGTTGGACTATATGGAGAGCACATAATAATCATGAAATGTTTTAAAAAAAAAAAATAGCATGGCGTAAAAAATGTAATATGTTGTATTAGAAGTGTTGTATAATTTTAAACGTTATGAAAACTTTATAATTCTATTAGAAGTATTGTATAATTTCAATCTAACTATTTTTATATTGATTTTTTGAATGTTTTTTTATATTGGAGACGACATGGAGTTATAGGTCATTTTATTGATGCAATTATGTGTGGAGTCTCACGTGTTTGTGCTTTAGCATAATTTGACATGGAGGAGGACTTGGATGACTTACCACAATGGCCTTCCACATTTGCACATCTAGAATTCCATGCACCCACCTCACCACAAGTATGTTTATAAACTTCATAAATCGCTTGAAACATGCTTTATTTACTTATCAATTGTGTCTGCCCGGTTGCACAGAGGCAAACTCCCATAGAATGCATAAATGGCAAACAATGCCACAATGGTTCCTGTTGGAACTGCAGTATCCCATATATTACACTTGTTGAAAGTTTGAAACATTAAGTTACAGTTCATATGATAAACATCTCATTATCATGCTCATTCACCATATGTTATCCTTACAAAATGTCATTTCCTCTCAATTGCCAGTAGCTGGTGTTAATATGAGGGTGCACACAACTAACATATGCTATCCAGGTAATAGTCTAACTATAAGCCAAACTGCATTGTTATTCATAAACCCGCAATCAAGGAGTTTTGTGGGTGATAAATGCTGATATATATCACAAAATTGAGCTTTATACAATTCCTACAAGAAATTGCTTGATCTCAAGGAGTACTCTGAAACCAGTTTCGAGAATGATGAAGACTTATCTTGTAGGAGTTTCATGGGAGAGTTATATTCAGAAATTCTACCTGGTTCAAGAGAAAATTTCACCATGGTGTTAGCATTTACAAAATAACTTTGAACAGATGATGCAGAATCAAACTCAGAATAAAAAAGCTTTGAAAATTGCCTTACCATCATCTAGCAATAGAACAAGATCACTGTCAACAACAGTTGGGATTCGGTGTGCTATAGTAATTACTGTGCAATCAGAAAACTGATTGTGTAATGTGTGCTGAATAAGTCCGTCAGTTGCAGTGTCCACCGAGGCGGTGGCTTCATCAAGCATCAGTATGCGACTGTGCTTTAGCAATGCCCGCCCCAAACACACAAGCTGGCGCTGACCTACACTCCAGTTTTCCCCATTTTCAGTCACTGCAAAAAGATCATTATGTTAGACTGAATCTGATCTTTTTATGCATGTAGCAAAGGAGCAAGAGAGCAAAAATATCATATTAAGAATGCCAAAATATTTTTGGGGTTTTGAGGAAACGTATAAGAGGGAACAAACCCAAAGAATCAAGCTTGTTTGGTTTTGCACGCACAAGTTCTTCAAGTTGACATTTCTTTAAGGCCTATTAAACAAAACATAATCAAATAATAAATATCTATGGGAGTAAATGACCTCAAATTGAATACTCAAAGCAAGGATAGCCAATACTTATGTTGACCAGAGGATGAAAGAACCAAACCTCCCATATCTTTCCATCTGAATGATCTTCAAGAGGATCTAGATTAGTGCGTATACTGCCCTCAAACATTGTTGGGTGTTGTGGAATAATACTTAATTTGGATCTTAGATCATGGAGACCTATTTCTGAGATATCAACATTGTCAATGAAAATCTTGCCCTTGCTGGTTCTACAATGCGAAAGAGTGATTGAATAAGAGTAGATTTTCCACTTCCTGTCCTCCCCACCACTCCCACCTTCATTCCTCCAGGAAAAGTGCATGTAAGGCCTTTCAAAACAAGAGGAAGATGTGAACCATAGCGCACCTGACAAGTTATACCCTCCTATCAGTTCAGTACATGTAAATTTATATGGGAATAATCTAAAATACATGCGTAAATAATTTCGAACTACTGAACACTGACGTGGAGATCATAAAGCTCTATTGTCCCTTTGATTGGCCAGTCAGAGTTTGGCCTTGATTTCTCTATGATGAGCGGTGCCTCATTAGGAAGACATGAATACTGCAGTATTCTTTCCACTGAAATAATCTTGTTCTCCACATTACAGAAGTTCCAAATCATCCATGCTTGCAAAGAGTTCAGATTCAGCCCATATGTTATTCCCAAGCCTGCAATGCCTGAAAAATACATTATTTTATGAGTTTGTTTCGAACATTAACATAAGTTTTAGGAAATTACATCTCCACATAGTTTTCCTATACTTGCATCAATTACACCTTGTGGTAGACTAACCAAGAATAACATGGAAAAACCAAATACAAAAGTTGACAGAAGGTCCAGCCTAAAGCACAGCCACTCCATGGCTGCAGCACTGTGAAAACTAGGTTGGGCAAACGCATCCAATAAATATATAATGTTTCTCACAAATCGGTCTTCCTGGTCAAAACTTCTGATTGTCATCGCCCCAGAGATGGATTCCGCAAAATGTTGTAGAATGGGAGCTTTAAATACGCCAACCAACCGTGCCAATTCCCTAGCTGTGACTATGTAATATTGCTGCATGCAGAAAAGGTAGAATCATCCAAAAGGAAAAATGTACAAGTCCACCTAATAAAGAGTAGCCAGAATAAAATCTTCATTGCAATAAAAAAACCAGTTGAGCTCCCAAAACAACCCAAAATATGCAACTAAGCTTTCCATATCCTGTCTTTATATCCCACAATAAAGTCATGTACAAATTTTTCAGCAGAAACACAAGTCTCCTAGCATGTTATAAAGTGTTAGTTTAGTAAGCATACCTGGTACCATATGGAAATTGTAGCCACTGATACAAACATAAGAAATACCTGCCAAGCAACCTGAGACAAGACTCTAACGATTCCCATGAGCCGTATAACAGAAAAACAAATGCTCCAAGTTGAAAAGGGATTGTTAGGTCTACTGCACTCTGATCTGTTGATGCCTGCCAATGAATAACACGTGTCATCCCCTTCACATTCATAGTCAATTCCCAAAACTAAGAAATGTAAACAAAAGAAGTTTGAACTGACCCGATTCAAAATACGTCCAGTTGGAGTTGAGTCAAAGAATGACATTGGTGCACGAAAGATGCACGTATGCATTTTGCTGAAAAGTTGATTTGCTGCCTTAAATGCAATAACTGAAAGAAGCATTGCCCTTATAAGAACAAACAAGGCACTGCCTAATGACAGGGCAACATAGACCTGAATCAGAAGGGAGTTGCTAACTCGTGATCCGTTATCAAGGGTTGTTGGATTTGCCCATGCCATCCAATAATCACTACCTATTTGTAGTAGCTGAAACACTATTTGTGACATTAGTATAATAGGTGTCAGCCATCCTTTATATGCAGCAGTGATGTAAGACCAGTAGACCCAAATGCTAACCCTGCCAGTCTCTCTTTCTTCTTCTTGCACAAGTTGTGCCTTCTTAATATCAGGATCGGCATCACTTGCTCTCTTATTTTCTCCTTCCCCATCATAGTCTTCCTCTATTGGGTTCTGACACTTGCTCTGTATATATAACATATCCGGGCTAGTTTCATTTAGTAGATTATTATTTGAATTTCCATATTCTGCTGTATCCATTCGTGATGACTCCCCTATATCAAAGGAATTTTCCTTAGCATCCATGGCATCCAAAGCCTTTTGGTGTGCACCAACCAATTCTAAAAAGTCAGTGCCTGACAGTAGAATATCACTATACCTCCCAGCTTGGGAAATTTCGCCATCTCGCATTACCTATCAAAGAAAACAGTGAGTCCGTAGACTCTTGATCCTTTTACTTCTCTTGCATTAAATGTGTTTATAAATGAAATTTTGAAAATGGCAATGGTAGGATACATTATTTCTATATATGAGTGCAAAAAGTTTGACCTTACCAGAATGAGATCTGCAGTTGGCAGGAAGTCCACTTGATGGGTTACATACAATACAGACTTGTTACTCAAAATGCCAAGGATACACTCCTGTTATAAAAATCAATATCTTAGGGATCTCATCTAAATAGGTTGCCTAAACAAAGTTCGTTAAAATTTAAAGATCAGTTGCTCCAATAAAAATGTTTTCCGATCTATAACAATATATATTACCTTGAAGATATGAGTCCCTGTATGCACGTCAACAGCACTAAAAGAGTCGTCAAGGAGATAGATGTCTGCATCTTGGTATATTGCTCGCGCAAGCTGTATTCTTTGCTTTTGACCACCACTCAAATTAATGCCTCTTTCTCCAATTTCTGTTTGATCACCATAGGCAAATGATTCGAAATCTTTCTTCAAAGCACAGGCCTGAAGTATCCACTCATACCTTACCCTCTCCATTTGCTTCCCAAAGAGAATATTCTCCTCAATTGTACCACTTTGTATCCACGCAGATTGAGCAACATAAGCTTTTTTTACCACTCAACCTTACTGTGCCAGAAACTCTTGGTATTTCTCCTAGTATTGTGGCTAAAAGACTTGACTTGCCTGACCCCACTGTTCCACAAATTGCAACAGTCATACCTCTCTCTACACGCAGTTGTATACCTCTTAAAGTTGAACTAGAAGATGCAGGGTCCCAAGAGAATTCCCCTCCTTGGATATCAACTGCAATATCAGTTGTATCCTTGGATATTTGTTCTACTGCATCACATTGCAACTCTTCCTCTTGCAAATATATAGCCACACGATCTAGGGACACTTTAGTTTGGGCAACCATGGATATGAATTCAGGAAGGTTATATATAGGATCCTGAAGTAATCTGAAAGTTGCCAGAGCGGATAGAATTTTGCCCGCAGTTAGGGGCACTCCAATCAGCATACATGCAACAAAAGTAACAATTGATACTAATGTAGGGGCTCCCAAAAAGCAAATGACAACATAGATTCTGTGAAAACATACTTCTTCAGCCAGACACATTCCACTTTCCTCAAATTTTCTAGTTTCAACAGAAATCTGGTCTCCCAGGCCTGTAATTTTAATATCCTCATGTTTCTCAATATTTCTGCTGTGGCTTTCATCCTCTCATCCTTTGCTTCCATGATCCCATCTTGAAACTTTTCCTGCAGATTTCCTATTGGTATATTTCCAATCATAACTATCATTGTGGCTGCCAATCCTGCAAGTGAGGCCAAGCCCAAGCTCTTATATAGAATAAAAAGGCCCAGAAGAACTTGCAAAGGAACATTCCAAAATTCATGCAAATACCAGCTGAAATCCCCGATACGTTCTGCATCTACACTCATATAATTGATGATTTCACCACTTGTATGTTTCTGCCTTGATTGACTAGAAAGACGTAAACCTTTCCTGTATATGGCAGCCATGAAAGCCACTTTGAAATGTAAGCCTATCTGCTGCAACTTAAAAACAAATGGCGCTGTGCCAATGACCCTACCAACATCGCTACTACAAATGCACAGGCTAGAACATAGCCTTGATGCGAAAACTGTTGGTTTCCATCCAAATATTGTACAAAGGCATCAATCAAATATGGACCTACATATGATGCACAAGAATATGATGCTGCAAAGAAAGCAGTGAAGATTACTTCTTTCCAAACAGAGAGAAGTGTGGCTTTTGCCATTGACCGGGTATCGAGAATACCTTCTGCCTCTAGCCGATCTCTAAATACGTGGTAAACTTGTTCGGCACTGTCCATACCTGCAACTCGAGGCACATCATCAATTTGTAGAGGCTTCTTGAAGCCAACAGAAAGTAAAGTACTCATCCAAGAAAATGACATTCGGCTGAGAATGCCTGCTGTTGCATATGGTGTGACTGGCCTGAGGCTTCCACTTTTTGTGAAGAGCCATTCAAAAGATGCTCCTGGATTCCCTCTCTAAATGAGTCTGCACCAGTTCTACCTTGATAGCCAACATAACATAAGAAACTGCAGATGGGAAGACCCAATAGATCAACCCATATAAAGGGGGACAAAATTTCGTTCTCCCTGAAGAGTAGTATGTCAAGGGAGAAGAAAGCGGCACAGAGGATAAACGACATAATCCACCAAACCCGTAATAAAACTGGGAACTTGTCTTTCCTCCCTTCAGTGGCAGACTGATGAGCAGAAAACGCCACTGCATACCAAGCTATTGCTTGAACAATATATGCTCCCTCCGCCTCGTAATCTATATGGCTTTCCTTCAGCCACCAGTACAGAGGGCTCCATGTAGCAACTAGGGTGTAAAAACAGCTAGAGAAATGCAACAAGTAAGGATGCCCTTATACCTAAGCCACAACTGAATGTTTCCTGGGGAAATGGCATGACCTGTTATTAGTCCAAACAGCCCATTTCCTCACCCAAAGGGCAATAACAAAAACCAAGTGAAACACAATGGCAACTCCATGACGGAAGGAAGCACTAAAAATAAAATCGTGTGCCCCTTTCAGCTGTACACTTCCACCCATTTTCAAATTAAAGAGTCTAGTAATTTCCAAATTGATTCTTTGCAAAAAAAACATGTACATGTCCTCTGCCAACAAAAACCCAAAAAAATTTAAGTTCCAAAACTAAGTCGACTCAAAACGATTTTATCTGTATCCACGCAAATTCAAGAGCCCCAAAATAAATAAGACCTGCAATCGGGTGACGTCAATTCACCATGATTTTCTGCCTCTCTAAGCCTCTCTAACCAAATTTAAGAATACCCAAAGAATCCATTTGCTTTTAGAACTCAGTAGCAAATTAATGACATGCATGTGAATAATCTACTAACGGCATTCTATAGCATTCGCATAGTGTCTGTTATCATTTGATCTATGAAACTTATACGAGCATTATAATTTTCAGAAAAGCAAAGTAAATGAGTGACGATCAGTTGTATGCTTACAATATCAATGAGTGCTGATTGGCGTGAATTTTATGGTCTACACAAGAACAGTAAGTAAGTTGGCTACGACTTTAAAACCCTATTTTTTTTGCAATGAATAATGATCAAAATTCCAGCAAATGTGTAATGCTTTGGTATTCAATCAAAAAAAAATCCAGCAAAAAATCAAAACCATTTTTCCAGGTAGACTCGTATATTTACACACAGAATCCAAAGAATGTATTCGATAATCCTATGGAAAACATAATTGTAGCGGCAATGGGCAAAGGGATTTTCTTGGCCTTGTAAAGCAAGAACAGTTTTTTTCCATTCCATCAATAATATATGATACACATATTATGGAGAATAATAACTTAGAATGTTGAACAAATGAATTTAAAACAAGCGTATGCAAGTTTTATGCATATAACTTAATGGCCGCCTTTCTTTGAAACTTTTTATACTTGAATATCAACATATAACAAGGCCATGATATGGCAAATACTGCCGAAGAGGGTGCATTGAGGAGTACAAAGAAAAAAATTGTATGTAGTAAGTTGTACATCGATTTTGATTATATAAGCGTTAACATAGAATTTGAGTATACAAGTGCTAACATAGACTTCAAGTATAAAAGCATTATGTTGTTCATTTCTGAAATAAAGAACATTGTTCGTCTCTAATCTTTTTAGTTGAAAGGGGTTTTGCGACTCTTAAATTTTTTGACCCCAATTCCTTGCTTCATCGCAACCTTCATTAGAATAGGCTCTTGTGTGTACTGCACTGTAATCAAGTTAAGTTCCCATTTTCTTCATAACCGTAAAAAATAATGAAATTAGTAAGAGGTGTGGTCTCATGAATTGCAATGGTTTCAGGCTACACATAAATAATGTGATGGAAATATGACAATAGTCTCTATTCATCAAAACCACACAAAGAAATACATAGCGGTTCAAGATAATTAGTAGGCAAGGTTCAAGATTATTTCTAATAGGCCTCCAACCCCTAGTGAACTGAAAAGTCATTTGAAATAGTGATATGCAAATCACTGCAAGGCTCGTAAGATTCGCAAGATTTGACACAAAAATTTAGACCATATATACAGAGAATGATGACATCAAAGATATCTTTCTGCAAAACCACAAATTGTTAGATTTCTAAAGTGCCAGATGAGATTCGAACTGGGATTCCTCACAACAAACCCCACAAATCCCATGCCGCTTAGTTTAAACCCCGCTTCTAAGTGGCTTAAAAATGTGGTTGAAATATGAGCCGAGTCAACCTGAGGGATTGCAAATATGCCATGATTTTGCTACATGAAAGGAACATTGGCCTATGTCATTGTCGTTGCAGATGCCATTACTAATAATACCCTTCAAACACTGTGATAAAAATAAATAAAAATCATCAAACCCTGGCCCGACGAAAATGGATTCAGACTAGGATGCTTTGAAAAAAATAGGCAGAAAATATTGAAATGCTTGCCCAAATAAAGTGCAATAATTACAGGATATGGATTGCATGGTCGCTGTGAGCATGGTGAGCATGTCTTGCTCTCTCTTCAATGAAATGAACAATTCATGTACAAAGCCCGACCATGTCACCTTTGTCGCCATACTCTTTGCTTGCAGTCATGTTGGCCTAGCAAGTGAAGCGTGGCGATACTTTAATCTCATGAGTCATGACCATAACATGACTCTGGGTTTGGAACATTATGCATGCATGGTTGACCTTCTCAGTCGTTGTGGGTGCTTGGATGAGGCATATAATTTTATTACATCTATGCCATTGGAACCTAATTCTGGCATATGGGTAGCGTTTTTGGGTGCCTACAAAATTCATTGCAATGTGGAGCTTGGAGAACGTGTGGCTGAATATCTCTTTAAGTTGGATCCCAGGAATGAGGGTTACTATGTTCTGTTATCAAATATTTATGCCACAACAAGGAAATGGGATGGTGTAGCAAAGGTGGGGAAAATGATGAAAGATAGAGGACTAAGAAAGAAGCCAGGGTGCAGTTGGATTGAGGTGAATTGCAGAGTTCATGCATTTTTGGAGATGATAGGTTGCATCTAGAATCAAAAGAAATATTTGCAATGTTGGAGAGATTATCTAAACAAATTAAGAGTATAGGTTATGTGCCCGACACTTCCCATCTCCCCTTGAGCCCCGCAAATGCATGGGAACTTCCTTAAAACCTGTATATTGTTGAATATCTAAGAGGCATAGGCCATCACGCTTTGAATTTTATATAATGCTCCACTGAAATGGAGATGGTTTGAGAAGGAACTTTTTAAAATTTATATCAAAACTATAGTCTCATGCAAAAACAAGTTGTCACACTGTCATTGCAAAGCATTTAATTTGTTTGTCGAAACATTTATGTTGCCACCATCCATCCATCAAATCCATGTCTTGTTATTGTCTTTTTCTATTTAATTTTTTGAACAAAACTATAGAAAGCAAAGAAAAATGAATATTCTTTAATAAAGGGAAACTAAATATTCTCACAAATATTTCATATAAACTTTCAAAACATACGAAATATGACAGTGTCATATTGTTATTGATTTATGAGAAAACAATTAATATCTATATGAACTTGTAACATAGAAAAGACTCCATCATATTTTGTTGCCCTACAATCAAAAATAAAATAAAAATATGAATCTAAAAAAATCTTAAATTCGACAAACAACCAATAAACTTTTTGAAAAGTATTGCACGACCGTACTTTTATGCCAATCGTTTGCATTTTAATGTGAAGCACATAAGAATCGAATTTTCTGATTTATGTTCAGATTTTCCTATGGAAGAGGTAAAAATTGAAGAAAGAAATGGCGTTGAGATCGAATATCCGCAAGTACTATTCACATTTGTTGCCCATGCTCGCTCTAGGCACCATCACCATCAATGTCTCATTAATAGGGGATTGAGGCCTAGGCAAACTCGCAATCGCCTAGGGCGCTACCTTTTAGGGGAAGCTAATTTATTTTATTTTACTATGATTTTTATAAAGAGTAGATTAATTTATTAGTTCCATATATGCTAGTAGTTGTCCAACCTTACATACCAATTCAAATCACTTCATCAAAAAAATTAAAATTACATAATTGTATTAAGAGTATGATATTTAGGAGGCCTCAAATATTTATGCAAATGACTTTGTTCCTAAATTCTTAAATTTAATTCATACTCATGTATTTTCATACTTTTTATTGTTTTGAAGTCTTGGAAAAAAATTGGAGGAGAGATCAAGAAAGGTGAATATGTCAAAAATGCATGAAAATAGTTGGGAAATATATGAGAAAAAGAGGGTTATAATAGACTATATGTTAGAGAATTAACTGGGGTTTTTAGGCAGTAGTATCTATAAAAAAATTATTAGGAAGTTTTTCTCAGATGGTAGAGGCATAACATATCAAGTAATACGATATTTACTCACAATTAATTATTTTTTCGACTATAGATTTTATTTATTTATAGAAGGTGTTAGCTCTAGTATTTCCTAGGGCACTCGCTCTAATATTGCCTAGGGTGCTCATAACACTTAATTCGGCCTTGGCCTCATTACACTCTCATGCTACCAGCTTTTGGTAACATTTTTATGTTTTTGTTTTTGTTTAATATGTGTCTTTAAATTTACTTATAGCAATGGATTTAATTTGTTTTAATTAGTTTGCAATTGAATTAACAATTAAAATAAATCTTACTTGATTTCAACCATGAACAAGGCCATGATATCGCAAATCTTGCCAAAGGTGAAGTTTTGTGGTGGTGTTGTTATTTATTGCAAGGAATTTGTCGTTGCATTGGTGATGGTGTTGTGGAATGTATGAGACAAACAGATTATGAACATGTCATTCAAATGTGCGCAGCTGAGGCATGTGGGACGCCCTTTTTAATCAAATTTAAATATGCAGTGCAAATCCATTTTCTACTAAAGTAAAGTTGTATGCGGGAAAATAAAAGTGTTCATATTTTGTTGTAGAAATGAACTGTTCTTTAGTAGTTCTTGAACTAGCACTTGATTTTAGCTTTTCTCGTTGTGAGTTCGTATTTTTAATGTTGGGGAACTTGTGTTGTTTTTTGTGTAGATTATCGTAAAATACAATGTATAATGTGGATGCAATGGAAAGGTTACGTAGAATCATGTATTTTGTTAATAGGAAATCAAATATTAAATTGTAGAAATGGCAATCAAATTTGTAATACTTCAACGAGGAGAAAAAAGTCCAATTAATTGCTTACCGGCTTGACAAGTGCAAAGGCAGGAGTGAAAGATAATGGGCAGTGTCGGTTGCACAAGGTGATAGGTGTAAAGCTTTGTGACGAGTTTAGGAAATCATCCACAAACATTTGTCAGGTGTGACAGGGAAGCAGATGGAAATAACAGTAGACGCAACGTGTCTGGAGAGCCATAAACCCCGTAGCAAATATACGTTTATAATTGATCAAAATCATAACAGACCAGAGGAATTGAAAGGAAATTACTGTTGAGATTGTAAAAAATGTGCAAAGTTTTTATTTAGTAGCCCAGTTTCACAACAATAAACAAATTTTGGAAGCTGAAGATCTTTAATTCTGAACATTTTTTTAGCTTTTTTCATGTACAGAGGTACAAGCCGAGAGGGAAAAATTCATCAAAGAGGTAAATGGGATGTGCAATTCAGAAAGGGAGCTAAGCCGCTACGCGTAAGAAAATGTCTGGAAATATTTACTGCTCATCTCAACTGACAATGAAAGAAGACAATTCATAGTTTTCTCTACCTTTGCAAAAAATCATGAAAGCTTTGAGTCAACAAGATAGGCACAACTAAAAGGAAACATTTCAAACTCATGGAAGTGATTATGTGTTTAGCGTTTTACATAGACCATGTCTTACACCACCAACATTATTAAAGAAATTTGTGAACCAATTGAAGACCTGATATGTTGACATTGGCATAGTTGCACTGATAGTTTTCTTGTTTCCTTTCATTAGTAGAAAAATGTTTCATATTGATTTTGTACTCGAGTGCAAACTGTAGGAGATTTTGGGAAAGAGACTATCTAAGCTTGAACAAAATGCAGCGGTGGAATATTCAAATAGTTACTACTTAACTTTTATAATTTCATACAAGCATTCATTTTGAAGACTACAAAATGCAGCATTGAGTACCATGGCGTGTATACAGAAAGAGAGAACTTTACAAGTAGCCTTGTAAAAGCACGCGATTGTCTCTATCATATCTGGACAAAATAGTTCTGGAAAAACAGAAAATCCAAGACAAAAATATGTCCAGATCTCATAATGAAAAGTGGTAAACCACTAGTTAAAGCTTGGAGAGTGTTCAAGGACTAGAGAAGGACATTTTGTTATCGCCGAATCACATCACCCTCCAATTTTGCACAAGTGTGTGTGCTTGAGCTCACAGTGTGACTGGGTAACATGGGTATTATCTCCAAGTTGTGGGACTTGCTACTTGAGATAGACCTCTAGAGAAAGTTGGTTCTTCTTCCTAATCCTAGTGCAAACTAACTCTACTAAGATGAAGCTACTAACTATCTCTATCCTACAATTTCCAAGGGACTAGGGAGAGAGAAATAACATGCAAATGAAGGAAAACTACACTACAGAGGTGATGCACCAAAATAAGGGAATGAGAACAATTTCCAATGTGTGAAAATGGAAGCAAAATGCAGATCAGAGAGGGTGATGATAGTTCTCCACAGTCTAATAACAACATTCACAACACATTTCCATGCATACACAATAATAATAGGTCCCTGCAAGAGTATAGAGTAGACACAAACATTTGCAATAACATTATTGGAAATACCCCAAGAGAGAGTAATAGAGTATAGGTCACCGCAAGAGTATAGAGTATAGGTCCTGCTAAGAGTATAAAGATTATTGGAAATACCCCAAGAGAGAGTAATATATCAATTTGATTTTACTTTTAGCTTTTAGCTTTTGATTTTTGATTGATTTTGATTCTTTTGCTTTCTAAAAACTTATTTCAGCTCTCTTGTTTGATCAAGGGTTAAGAACCACCGATGGTTTGATGAAAGGAGGTGAAAGTGATTACGATGACGACATTGGCTAGTGTCAACAAATATGTCCAAAATTTCTTCACAACAAGTTTATTAGATTTTGAATGTGATGTGATCTCTAAGAGGTTAGTCATTCTTTAATTTACCAAGGTGATAAAAGACGAAGGTCAAACAGATACCATAGAGATAAATGTCGCAAAATTCATGCGAATAGGCTAACCAAAATATCACCGAAGGGATGAAAATGGTAGGAAGACTTGTAGAGGAATGATAAGAAAGGGAAGAAAGAAACATCCATGTGTACGCAATACCTGATTGCAATGTTTGATCTTTGTACCTTTGATTTTTCTTGTGTTTTCTCAATGTTTTTGTATTTTTGCATTGTTTTTAATTTTTAGATTTTTGATAGTTTTTGGAAAGTTGGGACCAACAAAGTCACTCTGCGTGATAAGATCCAACAATAATGTCTACAAATTCCTTGATAAGGGAGACTAGGCATGTTTGTTTATCAAGCGTAATATTTTCTCCGATCTCGATGATCGAGGTGAGCTCGTACTCAACAAATGACTGCGATTTATCTTGAAACGAGGATTTCTTATGCGGGAGCTTGAGTTCCTGATTCATAGGTTTATGCACTTTGCACCATACTTGATGGTTGCATTGGTGTGCATTCTTGAATCACGCTTGATTTACAATTTTGAGATTATTTAAGTTGTTGGGGATTTCGAGCTCTTGGAAGTTTTGACTTGAGCTTGATTACGAAATTGTTTGGGTTTCTTATAAGCTAACACGTGACTTGTTTGATCTCAAGAAGTGGGAGAAAGTGAACGTTTATGATTGATGATAGGAATGAGAGAAATGATGGTGGGCTTTCCCCGGTCATTGGTAGAAGGATGATGTGATGGACGAATAGGATATGGTCCAAGAATTGAAGAGGATGGGCTATGAGGAGGTGAGCCACTAATAGAAGATGACGAAGGGCTACCAGGATATGGCCCTAAGATGGAAGAAATTGGGCTACGAGGACATGGCCCAAGAATAGAAGAAGATGAGCTACGAGGTGAACCACCAATAGAAGATGACAAAGGGCTGCTAGAATATGGCCCTAAGATGGAAGAAGTTGGGCTACGAGGACATGGCCCAAGAATAGAAGAAGATGATGGGCTACTTAGCGGTGACCCACAAGTAGAAAATGGAGGACTACCTAGGGGTGGCTCCAAGATAGAAGAAGACAATGGGGTACTCAGTGGTGACCCAAGGTGAGATTTTGATTAAGGAATGATGATAGATAATGAATGATTTGGTAATGAGAAGATAGGCCATCACTCAATGCTAGACCCTGGTATCTCATCATGCTCAGAGAGAAGGTGAAGATGGAATATAAGAAGAATCAAGTTCCATGACCTTAGGCTCCTCATCTATATTATGAAAAAAGGGATAAACTTATTTTCCCCAATACACAAGTGTATCAAGTTCTAGAAAGAATCCTTGTTTGCAATCCTCTAAAGGGATATCATCGTGTAGTCTAATTGTTCCTTCATTCTGAGAGAAATCAATTAGTAGAGGTTGTTGTTCTTTGTCATAGAAGGTTGAATAGAAGAAACAGGTCCGATAAGTGGGGACGATTGATTAATAGAAGAAGATGACTCAAGAGAGGAAGTAGGATTGGTGGTAGGCGTCTCATGAATGGACGATTTGGATCTGGACCTAGATTTATTTTCTAGAAGACGATGCAATGTAGGAGAGAAAATAGGATCACATAGCCATCCGTTAAGTTGCGATGTAGGAGTCAAATTAGATGATTGACTAGAGGGAATCTCGAGTCATGGAACTCTTCAAGGAGGAAGAGGTCATCAAGACGACTGATGAAGGAGGTCCTGCGAAGAAAGGGAGGACCGTGACTCAAGAACTGAATCAGATGTTCAATTGATGGAACTTGGAGTCACACGAGTCTTCAAAGGAGGAAGATGTCATTGAGGTGAGTTGGAATAAAGGTCTTGCATAAGGAAGGGAGGACCGTAATTCAATATTTGATCTAGGGGTATCCAAAAATAGTTGGGATCCGAATCTTTAGAAGAAAAGTGGGAATCTGAATGGTAGTTTGGATCTGAATCAAAAGAAGAGTGGGGGAACTCAATAATAATTTGGATCAGAAGCATCCAAACCATACCACCGACTATGAGCTAAAGGTGGGGAACAAGGTACCCGAATGGGCCCTCTAGCATGAAGAACCAAATGAGGCTTAGTCGTAATGGGAATATTTTGATTTGAATGCCTAAACCTAGGTTTTGTATTGTTGTAAGTGTGAGGAACTGCGCGATAGTCAGTCATTGTTGGCATCGTTTAAGCACAAATGTCTAGACCTAGATAGTGTGATGGAACTCCTTCAAAGGGAAGGAAGTGACATGTCAATTCAGGGAAGCATAATGACAACCAACTAGACATTACGTAATTATGGAGATGCGTGCATGATTTTCCAAAGAAGGTCTAAGGAAAATAGACATTGTGATGATGCAATCTCGACGAGATAAAAAAGGATTGTCCTAGAAAAAAATTCCATATGAATGGCCATAAAAACAATCATGTAAGTGTGAAACACAAAGCCAATCAACAAGGAAATACACCCTATGTAAATGCGTGTGCAAAGTGATAGTTTGATGTAAAGATGATCAACACAATGTCAATACTTACGTCAAGCTCGAAATGAACAAGGCGTAAATATTAACAAAGGGTAGACGTGACTCCCAATCAAAGGATATAACGATGCGTTCAACAACCAACAAGGCCAAAATGTTAAAGGACGAGGTTTACAAATGTAAGCCACGTAACCACACCAATTAGACACGTTAATCAAGCTTCACAAAGAAGTGAGATATTAGTGCCAAAGTGGTATCGAAACGACACAAACAAAGTAAGCGACACTTTTCAAGATTTTGGACAATGTTTGAAGTAAAACCAAGTCAAGGTATATTGAGGATGTGTTAAAATGTGCACAGTATAACGCCACAATGTGGATACTTAGATCATGTTTACGAAAAACATGACATAAGTATCTTAATTGTGTCGAGACAATGCGAACAAGGTAACACATCAAAGGGAGATCAAATGATGAATTAATCCTAACTATGATGATGATCTTGAAATCAAGATCAAGTGGCCATCAAAGATATGAGGACGCATCCACGCACTTTAGATGTTTAACAACTCAGCCACAAACATGGATGAGCGTAAACGGACAAAAAAGTGGTGAACACTATCTATGACAACACTCTCGAAAGATGCCTTCTCTTGTCCCAAATGGGCAGCAAGAATGCAAAGGTGTAGATCAAAAGATGGAAATAAACTAAGCGTTACTTAGGCAGAGTTTCACCTTGTCTGAAGGTGAGAAAGAAACCAAGATAAGTAACACGTTGTAAACTTCGTGATGAGATACACTTAGATCTAACTTAAATGGATTCGTTACCATGTTTGAAAAATAAGGTTCTGAATCCAAACAAGTTATCACTTCGTGATGGCCAAGACACAATAATGGACTAGTAAAGTGGGCTCCAAGACGAGAATGGCCTCCTTAATAAGTTCTCTCAACTAGGTGTTACAAAGTTGTCTTAAGTGAGCGCGATTTACCCAAAAGTCGCAATGACTAAATTAGGAGTATCTCGGCTTTACTTTACCCCCTTCAAGCACAGTGGGCAATAAATGCGTCCATGTGTACTCTCACTGGGGTTGCCATATGGACAACCGGTAACGCTAACTCACAAGGAAAAACTAGTCAAGTGGGTAAGCGGAGCGCTTCCTGTTTCATCCACGAGGTTACTCAACGGTGGATTACTTTAGGGTTCCTGGAACCACCCCCATTGTTGTAGCTTAAGGCGCTATGACAAAGGGCTTATGTTCCAATTGAGCGTATAGGACGTACCCTTTCTCGAAACCCGCAAATACAATCTGATAAAGAGTGGTGTGTTTTTATCTTTTTAACTTAAATGTGGTTTT
This sequence comes from Taxus wallichiana var. yunnanensis, assembly GCA_018340775.1. Classification (NCBI taxonomy): domain Eukaryota; kingdom Viridiplantae; phylum Streptophyta; class Pinopsida; order Cupressales; family Taxaceae; genus Taxus; species Taxus wallichiana. The sequence continues at coordinate 873,922,457 of CM031239.1, read as the reverse complement.
AAGTAGCACACCATTTGGCAACCTCGTATAAAAGCACATATTAGAAGGTTTTGTCTTGTTTTGACGTCTTTCTTTTAGCAAGCGATTTTGGTCCTACATACCAAGGTTAGTAATTTTCCAAAATGCCATACAAAGGAGATAAGGTGTTGTTTTTTATTTCCTAGATCGTCCTGAGACACAAGGAAAGAGCATACACAACAAGGTATCTCACTCAAATTTGCAATAAATGGAAAATTCCTAAGTACCATGCGAAAAGGAGTTCCTTTTAACCAATTTTGAAAGCTAATTAAACCATTTTGCAAGTATGAAGAAAGTGGTGAAATGTTTCTAATTCCCAAGATCACCTAGAAAGGCACGAGAGAAGAGCATACGCGTTTCAAACTTTCACAAATGAAGATGCAAATGTTTTTAAAAAGTTAGTACAAAATAAATTAATGAAGAGGAAACTTGTAAACCACTGTTAGAACCCTACAAAAGTTAGAAAACCAAGAAAATCGTAAAATTCTAGAAATCTATTTTTAGCAGTTTTTTAATAGTTTTAGTATTTTGCATTTTTGGAGGTCTCTGGGGCACTTTGGGGTTTTTTGTGATAAAATTAATTATACCAAAGGTATATTAGTTTTAGAAGATCCCTCCAAAAGTACACTTCATTCTCTTTCCGACGCCTATTCAAACTCTGAAAATGGGTTAACGAGTCAAAATATATGATCAAAACAAGGAGCATTACAAACAAAATGGATGAATCCAGACTACACAGAGACACTTGCGCACCTAGAATGACACATGTGCACCCCAACCAATGGATACATGCCCTAACCAATGCAGACACATGCAAGGTAAAAATTCAAAAGGGGGATAACACCTACGTGGGCTTTTTTGACATGTACGCTAGGGTTCCGACACGGACGCTCTGGATACCTGTAAAACAAAATTAGTAAAATCCACAATATACCAAAAACACAGACGCATCCAAAGAGACAAAGACGCTTGCAACTCGACGTGGATGCTTAGGGTTCAATGGAGATGTGTCCAAGCATAAAACAAAAAATTTCAATTTTTTACACAATGGGGTTATTTACATAGACACGTCCAGAGAGACGAAGATGTTGACCCGCCGACAGAGATGTGTGCACGTCCCTACAGAGAGAAAACCTGTTAATGATAAATACATCCAGACATGTGCATGCCTGTTCTAACGGGTGTGCGCGGGTTTCGATGGAGACGCGTCCCTCTTTGAACCATACGCTGCACTCCCTAAAAAACTTGCAAAAAACACGGAAATGATTTTTTTTTGAAAGCCAACAAGTTATTTGTTAAGACAAGAAAATCATTTCTAACTTTGACCCACAAAATGACTATAAACAAAGATGATTTAGCCCCTTTAAGAAATGGAAACAAGCAAATAACAAGTTGTTTTTTCTAAAAAGATGAAAAATGGGCTAAAAAAGCTTGAAAGAGGCCTCCATTAATGGAGTAGGGACTTCTTGTCCCACCAGGGCCAAATGTATGCATGAGAAGATTAGTTATGTTAATAAACAAGAAACTAGCTAAGTAGTTCCATGATCTAACTAAACCTATCATAAACATCAAGATGAGTGCTAAACAAGATAACTTCTACAATAATGAATTAAACTAAAACACTATCATTTTATCTCTAACTACTCTATGATTACTTAAAACATAAATTGAACCTAGTTAAACCTATGAGCAATCAAATTAGATTTGTTGTTTGCTTCAATGGAGGTGAAGAGGTCTCTCTAAAATGGCTACAAGGCCAAGTTAGATACCCTCCTACTAACCTACTATGAAGTTATGGATGCAAGATGGAGGAGCTTCAACAATGGAGGATAGCCAAGATCAAATGCTTATTAGCTTGGCTAACGCAAATGAGGTCTAATGCCAATATCTCCAAATGTGAGAGAGAAGGACTTATGAGTGAAGTTGTGTGTTTGAAAGGTAGGGGTGACCCTTTTATTTATAGTTTTCCAAATGGAAGAGTTTGAACTTTGGGTGCATGTGGGACTAAAGCTCAAAAAGCAATTTTAGATTAGATTATGATAAACATGTTTTAGGCTTAGTTAAGCTAGGTTTAGGCTAGTTAACTAGGGTTTAGGCTAGTTAAAATTTATTAGCAAGTGATTAGATACTCATTGAGAGTTGGGAGGGGTCTAGATAATCAATTGTGACTGATAGATAGCCTAAGTAGCCAATAGAAGTGGTCTAGAGAGAACTAGGGAGGTTCTGAATGGTTGAAAGGAGGAATGTTTAGCTAATAAGAGAGATATTAGCCAAACAAGTTGATTATAAGAGGAATATGACCGAAAGAGTGTCGTGAATGCGCATCCGAGAATGAAGTGAAAATGGGTTGATTAATGAAGTGTCGTTAATCGGTTGAATTGGAGAAAATGCTAAGTGTAAGCATGTTTTAGGTTTCTACACTCAAAGAAGGGAAAATACATCCACAAAATTGAATTTATTGCTTAATTAATATGCACAACAAAGGAAAGGCCTAGATCACCATGCAAGGATTCCACTACAAAGGCATGTAGTACATTGGCTTCACAAAACTAAAATGATAGAGTTTTGCTACTCAAACTATCCTCCCTTTACAATGAGCCCAACACTTCAATTTATAGAATTTTGGAAGAGAGAGAGAGAGAGAGATGAGATGCAATTCCCAAAATCTACTTTCCAACCACTTGAAAGATGTCATAATTGTGCCCAAATGGTGATAGATGACCTGTAGAAGGCACCCCATATTGTCCCATGACTTGCAGCAGTGAAAAATGTCTAGCCCATGCCTCATTAAATGCTTCTCCAACCACTTTTCAACAACCAAACATAATTGGGATCATTTTCCTTTAAAAACATCAAAACTTCATCAATTTATACATTTCTTGATTGTTGTGCGTCAAGCTTGGAACCACAATTTGAATGAGACCAATTTTGTGAAAATCTGTTGAAAATTGCTCAAGTTATGACCCTCTGAGTGGGAGAACCTATTTTGAGTTTATCAGGGATTTCTTCCATTTTACAGATCGAACATTTAAATTTTTGGAGCTGGAAATGTTTCTTTTATTTTCACCCACCTAACCTTACTAAAAAATCATGTAGGGGATGTCAATAGCTTTCCAAAAATTCCATTTTTTTCAAAATCAGAGCTCTGAGTCAAAACTTATGCCCGTTTGAAGTTCAGGGTCGGGTGTTCCATGCGGGCTCTTATAATCCGCATTAAACCACTTTCCCTTTTGTGGGTTTTTGGGAACTCATTTCCTGCTAACTTGTGTCATTTGGTCCCCGAACTTCTGTGTTATCTCGCATTGTACTCTATCTCCTTGATGTGCAAAAATTTCACCTCCGCGAGGAACTCAAGTCCTCGCAGATTTGACCGCTCGAGCCGTCGGGACTCCTGACTTTTCTGCAATACATTGTGCCCACTTCATTCCTTTGCAAATCAGACAAGTCGACATTTTAGGGGAATTGTGGCCCAATGGAACTTGAACCACCCGGGCCACGAACTTCCACCTTTTTCGCAATACATTGAATCCGCTTCCATTTCTTTACAAATCGGCTTTTCGAGGAACTTATGACTGATGGAACTTGGACCGCCTGGGCCACCAAGACCCGATTTACCCGCAAATCATTATTTCCTTAGCATTTCAAACCCAAGTCAAGGATGAGGAACCCTATATCAATCTGATGTCATTCCACCCGCATCCCCTAGACGCAATACATTAAAATAGGTCCCTTTTTCAAATTTTTCAATTTTTTTGCTAACTCCTTAGATTTTCCTTGAATGGGGAAGTTAGATAAAAGCAACAAAATTGATTTTAGTAATGTTCATTGTATTATATAGTTGGTATTGTCAAATTACAATGTTGCATATACAAAAGGTACTAAAAGAAAAATAGGCTATTTGTAAATATTTAGACAAAATGTTCTTGTTACATGCACAGGGCAGTCGGAAGGAAGAACCAGTGCAGTTGCCTTTCACAACAACGTTTATCCTGGTGGAGTGAGTCTCCTAGTGTGGGACATTCATCGCTTGCTGCCATCATTGATATTATTATTATTAGACCAATATAAGTGCGACATTTTATATGCAATGCATAGATGACAGAAAGAGGGATATTAATTAACTTACATGCTCAATTCTTGTATAGGTGATTCCGATGTCTTCCCTGTCCAGAGGACCCTTCACAAGATCCTCATCATCCGCCGAGATGAACTGGCCATTGTCATTAGAGAACCTAGGGCTTTTCTTGAGAAAATTGAATGGCTTGTACTCCTCTTCCCCACTTCTAGGCTTGCATTTCCAGATTGGGATGTTTATATGGGGTAAGTGCACCAAGTTGGGGGCCAAAAGGGGGTCTTAAGTGGACGCATTTTTCTGAAAAAAACTTCAACTTGTACGAATTTTTCAAAATAGTTACACTCAAAATTGGAAGATGTTGTAGAAATATGAATCGTAAATTTTGAGTCTAGTTTCTAAGCTACTAAATTTTATTGAAAAAGGATAAGTTTAAGTGGGTCAAACAACTAAAATACCAACAGATGCTCCTGTTTTTGTTAAAAAAACATAATATAGTGACTTTCGTGCCCCCACCATTTTTTTAGCACCATTTAGTATTTTTGAAAACCCTTTGGTAGAAAGATAGCTAGAACCATCTAGTTTGGGCTCCATTTTTAAAAGATTTTTTTAGAGAATATTTTTTTATTTATGATTTTTCTAGTACAGAAAATTTATGCTTTGAAAAATAACGGAGCTCCGACCGTGCCCCCCTAACTACCTCAAAAAATATCGAAAATTAGAATTTTTTTAAAAATATGTATAGAATTATGCCTAGTTTGGGCTATTATAATTTTTTTAATTTCGATCACCCAAAAATAAGATACACCATGAAAGATAGACATATTTACACTTCAAAAATAGCTATAAAAAGGCATAGTTAGAAAATAAATAATATGGAAACCTTATATTAGTTAGAAAATTTTAAAAATATATTTTTTGAAAGAAAAGACTCTGCTCTAGGTCGTGGTATAATTTTTTAAAAATGGATCGATTGTTTTATTTTGATTTATCATAGAGGAAGTGTCATTTTTACATTTTCTTGTAAAAACTCGTTGTTTGTTGTGTTTGTGCAGGTCCATGCCTCAGGCTTGGGGATCCAAACTGGATCCCAAGCCTTGAGGCATGGCTTGGGAAAAGAGAAAACGCAAAACGCGTACGCGTTTTTCTTTGTTTTATATATTGTGGCCCCCAACGTCCCTTTCATCTCTTTCACGGGAATTTTGCAAACATTCTGTTTTGTTTGCAATTTTCTCTACATTCTTGCACAATTTTTTAGTATTTCATTTTGTCCCCTACCCCACTAGTTTATTTTTTCTAATCATGGGCGATAAACATTGAGCTAAGGACAAGAGGAAATTCAAGAATAAGACACCAGAGCAATTGGAAGAGAAGAGAATAAAGAAATTGAAGAGAATGCAAAAACTTCGAATAGGGCAAGGTACATCCGCTATATCAAATGTAGCTAATGTATTAGAAAATTCGATGAAATACATAATGAAAATGTAGAGAATAATGCTTTTGCAATAAATAATAATATTGAATTGAATGATAATGTTGGTATGGATGAAGAAATTGATATGAATCCAATTGTTGAACCCTTACTTGAGAATCTAAATGTTAACCCCAAATTTGTTGAAATGAAACACTCGAATGAAGAAAGTAACCTTGTAAACGAATCTTCACCTCTAAGAACACCTCCTTCCGTTTCGTGAAGAAAACCAATTCACTTAATTGAAATTGATGAAAACATTATAAAACCAATGCCTAAAAAATGTCTGAAAGAAATGCGAGAAGAAAAGCTAGTGGAATTTGGGATAATTACTTTGAGAATTTAAATGACACACAAATATGTCAATTATTTGTTTCATTGATGAAATTAATTAAGATGAGACCTATAATGAAGACCCTAGGGTTAAGAACATCTAATGTTATTGATCAAAATGCGTCAATTGTTGAAAACATACATAAAGCATACCAAACTATAGGTGGCAAAAGACGCACCAAAGATAGTAATGTTACACAACGTGCACTAACTAATTGTATAGTAAGTGATAAAATAGTTAATAAATGCTTGATTAGAAAAACAAGCAATGCTTTGAAGCTAAACAAAAAAACACTAATGAAAGCAATAGAGAGACATAAACGTCTTGAGTTAGTCAATAACATTGACTATTGAGCTTTCTCTAGCAGACTTCCATGAAAAGACAAGAATACATCTGATATTCTAAAAGAATTAATTGTAAAATTTTGGAATGAGAACACAAGGGTGTCACCGAATAGAAGAGATACAATAAAAAGAAGAATAGGTTCTCATAATCGTGAATCGTGTGCAAAAATTTCTTAGATATGACTCAAACAGAATTGTTCTCTAAGTTTAAAAATGAAAATACACAAATTAACATTAGCCAAAGAATCTTTGAAATGAGTAAACCCTTTTATGTGAAAATCAATCACTCACGTACCACTTGTTGTTGTAGGCATCATTTTAAATTTTCAATGCATTATGATGTTTTTTGTCAAATACGTAGTGTTTTGCATACTGACATCATGTTGCAGAGTGTGGAATAAATGTCCCACAAAAATCTTCAAGGGTATTTATTCTGACAATATTTTGTGAAAAATCAACAAGACAATTTTTTTATAACAAAGCATGTTTGGATGGAATGTGCAATGTATGTGGTGGCTTGCTAAATCTAAAAAGTTGTATCCACGAGGAGAGTACATATTCAATAGGAAAATAATTGGTTTATTTCACCAAATATAAATCGGTGGCATATCAATTAAGAGATGGAAAAGAATCTAAGAGGTGTGAGCTTATTAGAAAACAATTACCCGTATCGAATATATGGTCAAATTCGGAGAGGAAATTTTTATGAGTATGCAAGGCACACACATAGAGCTCGATGATTGGATGAACAATTCAAGTTAAGAAAGGACACATTCCCACTTGGTACTATTATTTCATGTAGTTGACTTTGCGGAGAATTACACATTACACCACAAATGGAGGTTCACCTCAATATTATAACTCAAAGTGAAAGTTTTTATTTTCATGCATATAACATTCATGCACTCTCCAGAAAGCACTGAGCAAGATCAAAAAATATTAAGAGAGTATCATTTCTACATCAGTGATGATTAGAAAAATTCTACATAATATGTACAAGGGTGTTTCCAGTGTTTTATGTGAACTTGAATGAGAGGAACATTAGTTTTGATCAAAATTACATTTGGTCAGACAACTGCACATCAAAATTCAAGAATGCACAGATGTTTTATTGGCTAAGCAAGATGCACAAAGAAACAAATGCACAACATATCTAGAGTTTTACTGAGGCAGGGCATAGAAAAGGAGAGCATGATGGTGCAAGAGCATGTGTGAAAAGAGCACTTGCAAGAGAAAAGTTAAAGTTCAAGGATGGTGTTAAATTTACAGATATAAAAAATATTGTTGATTCGTGTGTTAAGAATATGGGCCATGAATCTCAAGCGAGATCAACGGTTCGTAGATATTTTTGGTTGATAGAGCAACATCCGAAAACTTTGAAGATTGTATGACAGTTGCAGGATCAAGTGATATGCACTCCTTCCGTAGTTCGATGCAATTGCTTGGACTATTTGTACTAGGTGCATGACATGTTTTTGTATATCATGCATTGATTTTGCATGGAATAAATGTGAGTCATAGCGTTGGGTGGATGAATGGACTTGTAGACCTCTAATTCCACTCAACACATATCAAGTTCCGTGAGCATTACAACTTGCGGGGTCTTCGATCAAATGACAACATCACCAAACTTTTACCAAGTCTCTCGATTTAGTGCAACAAGGTACATACATATATGTATATGTCGCTTTTTAGATTTATAAATTATTAAATGGTCAACTCTTAATGTATTTATAAATTGATCGAATAGTTTTACTTTGTGATACATAGGGCACATTTTTACAATTATTGCGATGGAATTTAATGAAGAGGGAACATACTACTTCTTATCTCGTTGTGTAGAGGGGAAAAAATTGACTTCCATAGTCATTGATGGTGAAGAACTTGAGTATCCCATCGGATCGGTGGTAGTCACCGAAACTTGGCTTCAACGATATCCTATCAAAATATCAAACATTTGGTTGTTTGAAGACTATGAAGTACATCAAGAGATACTTCACTATTCACATTTGGTCCTTGTAAAAATATTAAATTGATCAAAAATCGAGGTCGCCCATCAAACAAAAATATGTGGAAGGTTCATGAATCGGATCATGAAGCAATTCTTGCATCACAAGAATAGAGTTGATCCTTGTAGTTCATTGGATTGAATTTGCAAAGATATGTTCTTCATGAATTTAATTTGAATATTTACTAAAATGATTTTGTTTAAATTTTGTATGATTTAAAATTCTATTTAATTGTTTACTAACATGTTTATGTAGGTTAGTGGTGCCAAAAAATCTTTCACCTTCACGTGGTTGGCACTGTCAGTAGAGAATTTATTATTCTCAAAGCCAATTGAAGCTAAGAGAAATTAAATATTAGAAAAGAACAACAAACATAAATTCTCATTTCACCACCTATATTGTAAAAATATCCTATTAAAATTCTCATTTCACCACCTATATTATTCAGTGATTAGCAAATGAAAACCTTACACTCGACTCAGCTTTAAATGGAGATGGAGAAAACCACAAGAGGATTTCATAGAGGGCCCCAACATGGAGGTCTCGGATCTGATGAGACATCTCTAGGTGCCACGGAGTCTGAGAAATCACCCGTCGAAGATATGGCATGTTTGGGCCTCAGGGCTCTTAAGCGACTACGCCTGGATGGGGTAGCCCGAAAGCATGGGGAGTGTAGGGAACCAAAACAAAGCCTCCAATAGCATTCACTAGGCCACCCCGACATGTTGGCGTAGTTGGTTTGGTCCCATGAGCTCGCCGTTGCAAACTACAACCTCTCGATGCACCCTACACCGACTCGCACCGCACTATTACACGCGTTTGCAAACAATAGTACAAGGATAGAACTAGATGGAGACAGAGAAACCGCGAGAGGATTTTGTAGAGGGCCTCGACGTGGAGGTCTCAAATCGACGAGATGTCTCTAGATGCCATGGAGTCTTAGAAATCACCAAATAAGATATGGCGTGTTTGGGCCTCAAGGCTCTTAAGCGACTACACCCTGGACGGGGTAGTTTGAAAGCACGGGGAGCATAGAGAACCAAAAGAATGCTCCATTAGTGTTCACCAGACACCCCCGACATGTTGGCGTAGTTGGTTTGGTCCCACGAGCTTCCGTTTGTAAACTACAACGTCTGACAACCCTACACTGACTCAGACTACACTATTTCGTGCGTTTGTAAACAATATCACAAATGAGAGAACCGGATGGAGATGGAGAAAACTGCAAGATGATTTCGTAGAGATCCCCAACCTCGAGGTCTTGGATCTCGATGAGATGTCTCTAGGTGCCATGGATTCGATAAATCACACGTTGAAGATATGACATGTTTGGGCCTCGGGGCTCTTAAGCAACTACGCTGACAAGGTAGCCTCAAAGCACGGGGAGCGTAGGGAACCAAAACGAAGCCACATTAAAAACAAACCACATTTTAATTCGGTGAGGGGTGTAAAATTCTCATCTTCTTTATCGAATTTTTGCAACATTTAATTTGTTTGTCAAAAACATTTATGTTGCCTTAGACTTTTGGCTAGACTGTACCATCCATCCATCAAATCCATGTCTTGTTATTGTCTTTTTCAATTTAATTTTTTGAACAAAACTATAGAAAGCAAAGAAAAAAGAATAATCTTTAATAAAGGAAAAGGGAATATTCCCACAAATATTTCATATAAACTTTACAAAACACAAGAAATATGACAAGTGGCATATTGTTATTGATTTATGAGAAAACAATTAATAGCTATGGTGAAGCCAATATACTTACCTTAGCAATAGAATAATATAACCAAAATTAGGGTTTATCTAATAACTAGTACATGTAACTTAAATATATCTATTTGAGATATTAATTTTATGGTTCCCTTTAAAAAAAATTGTTTATTATATTGATTAACAAATTTATTATGATATTGTTATTTTTTACTAATTGGAGATAATTAGTATCAATCTTAACTACATTATTATGTGAGTTTCAAAAAAAAATCAGCCCCAAGGATGTCTAAAATATTATTATTTTCAAATAATAGAAAAAAAAGTGATGTTTAAATGGACATCAAATTTAAAGTTGAAATTACCATGTCAAATGGACATCAAATTTAAGGTCAAAAATAAAAGTGAACATGCTCACACCATTACATCGTGAGCCTACTATTCTCTACACAAAATGCACCTATGCCCATACATGTCACATCAATACTCATGTGTTGCCCAAAAACACTTGTTGAAAGACACAAAACATATTGTGTTTTTTGAACACTAGTTGAAAACACCCATTTGTTGCCAAAAACACAAAACTCGTTGTGTTTTTCAATGAATTTTTGAAAATACTATATTTTTCAACAAATCATTTTACAATTTACTCGCAATTCAAACTCGTAACCTATGTTTCATTAGTGAATGATTTTTATCAATCTTATCGCATGGGCAACAATACATCTCACTACAACACAATATATATTTAAAAGCGGTTTGCATTTTGACTTTGTTATCGACGCGACACTTATCTGAGATATGACATGGTAGGCATATATGTATGGGTATTGGTGTTTTTGTCTGACAAAAGCAACTCCCAATACATCGCAACCTCGTTGTCACATCAGAATGCATCTCAACATAATTATATATAGAGATTATAGAGTAATATGGACTTGTATCGATATATTTTTAATTGAAGGTTGGAAACAACCAAATCGTATAGATATCTTAAATACATTACGTAGACGGGGTCGTGGTGCTCAATGAAGAGTTGCTTTACACCTTGCATTCCTCAAAATATGAGTGGATTAAAAAGTCAACAAAAAGAAAACATGCATCGATAGAAAGATCAAATGAACGCAAATTTAAACAAAAACAAAGCTTAGGGATACATGTAGACACCCTAAAATCACACACTAGTTCTCAATACTATCCTAGTACAACCTCGTTATTCATCCCTTTATGATTGGTTTATTAAATCAATTAAACTAGGTTGTTAGGAAACGGCACGCGTTGTGCACAGATTCAAAATACGAAACACCAATTTTCAAAAACCCTTGGGTACGAAACAACACAAAAACATTTGTACTATATATATATATATATATATATATATATATATATATATATATGTACACACACACATACTCATTTTTGTCCATAAAAGATAAAATAATTTGTATTCATGAAAGTTCAAAACATTCAACATGCTTAAATTTTTATATGCACATAATTATAATCTAGATTCTAGAATATATCATCTAGATTCTCTTGAAGTACTGCTGAAATAGAAGTAACTAGTTTTTATATTTTTATTTTTGCATTCAAAATAATGTAAACGAAGACTTGTTGAAACAAAGATGTAAAAACACCCTTAGTATAGCCTAAAATGGTATAGAAATATCTAGGGTATGATAGAGATGTACCGAGACTCTTTTGGATTTTCAACGTTTCTAGCAAGTACTAAGACCAATACCAGCCCGCCTAGACGTCAATATGCATATCTGCCGTGGTTGGAGTTTCCGAGTTAAATAGTGATTAAATCATGTACATGTTATCCATTTTTACCCTCAGGTAAAAATGGACAACCTGGGGGCTCATATGCAAACAATGTCAAGGAGATTACTATTCAATTAAGGAATGTACAGGAAAAAAATGGAAAAAATTAGGTACATTGCTTCGAAGTACACCCCAGAGCATCGTCATGGAGGCCTTAAAGCACTTGAAGTCCGAAGAGTCGTGTGGTTTTCTAAATAGGTCAAAGGACTTGAGGAATAGCTTAGATCCTTAAGGGAGATCACCAAGCTATCCTCCTTAGCTCAGCAAGACAGGATCTAAATCGAGCTCCCCGAGCTCTTGACTAAGAAAACGAGCCACTCCATGATCGAGCCATGACCACCAAGTTGTGTTTTAAGATCTTAACCGAGTAGCATTAGTGCTTTGGTGAGCTCTTTAGGTGACCCGAGCTAAGTAAAAGAAAACGAGTTGTTTATATGAGTGATAGAGCCCAAACTATAACATGTCGAGTTGTTCTTATTCAAGCTAAGTGATGCATGTAGGACCTTTCTTCAGGCTCATCGAGTTAATGGGAAGGACAGAGTTTGTGAATTGAACCTTGTCAAGACATACAAGTTATCCTTCATTACCAAGTTGATCAAATGACTTAGGATGAGCTGAGTCAAATTTACATTGGCACCGAAGATCCTTATTGCAAAGCCGAGCCTCGAGTTGAATAGATGTGGTACAATAAGCCAACTTAGAGGGCCCCACGAAGACTCATATCAATTTGTGATAAATAACAAAAATAGAGCTTTGCATTGCCCAAGCCATGGTAGATGAGCACAATGATGCCGAGCTCATGCAATAGGAAGTGGAGCTATCATCATACAAACCCAAAATGTTTCACTATTTCAAGGATCGAGGGAGAAATTTGATGAGAAGGTAGATTGTATGGCCCAAATTTCATGGTCTTACATGGAATCATAGAAGCAAGTTAGCTCGCAGGTATCACAAATAGTGATTCAGGTTGTAATGTAAGTTGACGTTAGAATGAATCGCAATGACTTGGTTCGCAGCCGAATCAAGTTCAACCAGAAGTGGTTTAAGCCTTGGTGAATAGGAGTGACCAAGTTCTTTGGATTCAACGCAAAACAAAGGCAAGGGGTGGCTCGCCAAGCCCCAAACCGAGTGCTTTGGGAACCAAAGGCGGTGAAAGCAAAATTTAGAGGCCAAAATAGCCTAGGCGAGTTGGGACAATCATGCACCAAAATGTTGAATTCACCGACTTGAACATGGGCAAAGGCATAGTGTGAAGATGGTGGAAATATAAAGCTCGATGACTGCAGGACACTTGTGCGACGGGGAGCCGAAATACACAACTCTCATTCATTGCAAGTATGGTGGGGGTCAACGACCTAAGCGGCCTAGTCAACGCAAGGGCGGGAGTTCATCAGGGTCCGATTCGGGCCGTGAGAACCACACGGAGCTAACGTGGTTGGCGGAAGCATGGGCGATGCGGGAGTTAGTGGCATGAGCGGCACTTGGGACACACGGAGCTTGCGGACCTGCATTGGCCGACTCACCTAATGCAGAAGTTCAAGGCACAAAATGCATGGGTTGTGTCGATCTCACTTCCCGCAAATGATATAGCCCAAATTGTATTGGGCGGGGTCCCAAGGTAATGTAGACATGGAGTTCGTCCCAAGTTGGGCAAGGAGCCGAGGTAGGCGGTTGGTATAAAATAGGTGGGCTTATGGCAATGGGAAACTAGATGAGGAAGGATTACAATGCTAAAACAATTTTAGTGGTAGATAAAGCAGAGCCCAAACACAAAATGATAGCCCGATGTATTGAAGGGCTCGATAGGTAAGAAAAGAGCTAGCTCGTAGCTAGCTAATATAAAACATTAAAACATTCCCCCCTCAATCATTATAAAAACGAGAAAAAGGTGTTCCCCTATTGTTTTCTAATGCCACATATTAAATCATGCAAAGGAATTTAGGAAGAAGCAAAATATTCAAAATGATGATTTCCAATTGGAATTAATTTCCCATCCCGTTGAGTAAAAGCCAAGCTCGTTAACACAAAATAGTTGCCTCTACTCAGGAGCTCGTATCTTGAGCATTTCTCAACAAATTTACGCAAAATTGGTCTTGTTGGAATCATGGTTCTGAGACCTTTGCAAAAAAACCAAGAAATAAATAAATTGATGTAGTTTCAAAGGATAAATTCATAGAGAATGAACCTAGTTCCAAATAGAGATTTCAAAGTGGTTGGGAAGCATTAAATAAGCATGGGCAACAATTTTCTCTCACTACAAGTTGCATATCAATCGAGATGACTTTTGAGGATTTGTTATCATGATTTCCACCCACTTTGGGTACTTTGTAATTGATGCAAAGGAAAATACAAGTTTTCTTGTTTCTCTCTCTCTCCCCATTTTTCTATAAATTGAGAAGTTCTCTCATTTGCAAAGGGGGATAATTCTGGTAGCAAAACTCTACCATTTTTGTTTTGTGAAACCAATGTGCTACAGGAATTTGTAGAGGACTTCTTGCATGATGATCTTGGCCTTTCTCTTGTAATAGAATGATATGTGCATATCAATGAAGCAATAGATGCAAGTTGTGGATGTATCTTCCCTTGTTGTGTTTATTTGCATTCTTCTTGCCTCTTTATTCTTGTTGTAGGTGTATTGTGTCTCTCTACTCATTGTGTAGAGTTCATTATAGTTGTGCTTATATGGAAATGTTGTTGTAAATGTTGTTGTTAGATTGTGGAGAACTGTTATCACCCTTTCTAATCTGCATTTTGCTCCCATTTTCACACATTGGAGAGTTGTTCTCACACCCTTATTTTGGTGCATCACCTATATAGTGTAGATTTATTTTATTTTCATGTTATTTCTCTCTCCCTGGTCCCTTGGAATTTATAGGATAGAGATAACCAGTAGTTTTCTTTCATTATAGTTAGTTGCATTAGATTAGGAAGATGAACCAACCTTCTCTGGAGGTCTATCTCAAGTAACAAGTCCCACACTTAAAGATAATACCCAAGTTACCTAGTCACACTTTGCTTGCCTTAACACACTCATATGCTAAGCAATCAGAGGGTGTTGTGATTCGATGATAATAGTTTTGGCACACCCTGTGGGACAAGAAGTCTTCATTTTTACCGCAAAGTAAGTTTGGTGTGATCTTGTTGTAAATTCCATCCTTTAGAGGCCTTGTAACAACACATTTGGCGACTCCAAGAGGAAGAATTCAGTGGTATTAGTAGCCCAATCTTGTCAAATTTATGAGAAGGATTCAAACAAGGTAAAGAACTAGAGAAGAAGGTATTTTTAATATTTACAACTATCTCCAGAAGAGGAAGAAGGGGAAGAATATCTCATAGGTATCCATCTCCACCAAATATAACACTATCAACACATCTACCTTGCAATCCTTTCATTTAATCAACTAGAGTTCTCGACAAATCAAGATGGCTCATCAAAAACCACCACCACAACAAAAACCTTTTGTGAATTTCACGAGCAAAGAACCCACTCACTCTTCGAGCAAAAATCCAATATAGAGCTTCTCTTTTAGGAATTCTAGCTCCTTTTTCCATGAATAGTATTTCATTAACAACATCCTCATTATCAAAATCAGAATAAAATTTTTCACTACTTACCTCTGATGAGCTGACAATCCTCCTTGGAATAAAATATTCATCTTGGACTTCTTCTTGTCTTCGACTTTTGAATTTCTTCTTACTCTTATCAGACATGTGGGACCTCTTATCATCATCATGATCTTCATCATGCTCTTCACCCTTATGCTTGTGAGGAAAATTGTTTACAAAATGTCCAATCTCACCACAATTGAAGCACTTGAAGGGAAACTTACCCTTATACTTACCTGAACATGTCTTCAACTTCCTAACAAACATAGTAATAAATTCATCATCATCAATATCGAAACATCATCATCCAAGATCTTCTTACCTTTTGAATTTCTTTCATCTTTGAAGGTTACTTCCTTCTTGGGAGGTTTATCAACATATGTCCTCATCTCATAAGTTTTCAATATACCATGGAGTTCATCCATAAACAGAGTAATCGTCAGCCTTGAATTCCTCTATAGCTGACACTTTAAGATCAAACTTAGGAGTGATAGATCTCAACACCTTCTGCACCACCAAATCTTATTTCACTTATTCTCCTAATCCTCTAATGGTATTGACAACTTGATCTACTATGAGAAGATATGCAACAATGGATTCTTCTTCCTTCATCTTCAAACTTTCAAATTGATTCCTATAGGTTTGGAGATTTTCCAACTTCACCTTAGAGTCACCTTCATAAATGAATTGTATCTTATCCCACATAGCCTTAGCAGTAGCACATTGCATTACCTTGACAAACTCTGATTCTTCCAATCCACACAAAATAACATTCATAGCTTTAGAGTTATCATTACTATCCTTCTTACCTACTGCATATTTTGGAGGATTTTGAGGAATAATGTACCCATCTACAACTGACTGCCAAATATCACATCCCAAGGAAATAATGTGAGTTCTCATCTTGATGCTCCAAAAATCATAATTTGTCCCATCAAACATAGGAGCTTTGCTAGTAGAGGAACCACTTTGTTGACTCACCATATCTTATGCTTCAAAGGATCACCTCAAGCTTGTTAAGATTACTTCAAAGGACCTTCTCTAATACCAATTATTGGAAGCACAACCACTAAGAGGTGGGAGTGAATTAGTGGGAAATAAAAAATTTCATTCACTTAAGCATTAACATTCATCAACCATTCAATGCATTCACCAAACATTCATCAATATATAGATTAAGCAATGATTAACCAAACATATGAGCATGCACCATGAGAACACAAGAACACAAGTACACCATATAAGTGGGAAACCCTTATAGGGAAGAAAACCCACTGAAACAAAGATTTATTATAGAAATGATTCAAATTTATTTGAGCACCAACCCAACAAGGAGCACCAACCCCTAGGTTTAGTGAGGCACCAACCCCACAAGGAGCACCAACCCCTAGATTTAGTAGAGAACCAAACCTACAAGGAGACCCCCTAGATGACTCAACACCAACTAAATCCACCTGATATATTTTTCACCTTTGGAATGTTGCACCAACAACTGATGATGACATTTATTAAGCTCTCTTTCTTCTCTCTTCTCCAAATCTACCCTCTAGGCTAACTCGCTCAAGAACTTCTCCACCAAGCTGATTAGGTCATCTGACCTATCTCCCCAACAACAACACACCCTCTAGAACATCATAACATCATCTTTACCCTCTCTATATGGTCATAAAGACCTTCTTCACCTCTACACTCTCCCCTCTTGCTCGCACTTTTTTCTTCCTCTTTCCACACACAAATAAATCTTCTTCTCAAACTTATATACATGAATTAGGATTTTAACACACCTAGGTCAGCCGTTATAGGAAAATGATCTTGAAAAACATAATAACATCATGAAAACACCATATAGGTTAGAAATACCGCCTACAATCTCAAATCATTCATTAGGACCCAAGTAATACACTCAAACTACCCACTCGCCAAAACCAAGTCATCTTGAGCCTATATGGCCTTCACCAAACATATGGAACCACTTATACATGTTATGTAATTCCACTAGCATTATTATAAAATCTTGATCATCTCTGCACCACTATCTCTCATCATGAAATCCACTTGAGAACAAGGACAACCGAGAAGCCCCAAAACTAGTCTCCAAAGATGAAGCTCAAACCAACACCAAAACACCTCAACCATGCATGTGCGGCACATGGATGGAAATATCATGACCTTAAGGTAATTACCAACTTCATTACACACCATCACTTGATTGAAACACCATCAAAATACCTATGCAACCAGGACCACCAAAAATGTCCAAAACTACCCTAAAACTAGTCATGCAAGAATGAAATTCTGTCACATCCCGCAATTTTGGTTTGTTTCATTGAAAGGGATGAGTCATAAATGAAGAGTGAGTTATGAGAGCCGAAATAAACCCTATTGTGTAGCTATATATGCAGCCACACGTGTGTATGTATATCCTGAAAATGATATGCACACTTACTTGTAGTTACATGTACAACCACACAACAACATTTGTCATTCAACACTTGTAATGCACTTAGCATTTATGACTTATTCTTGTTTTATTGTGATGGTTGTATGTACTTACCATGTTGAATATGATGACTGCTATATTATGTTCTTTTTTATTGTTGTATCAAAAATGAATATTGTGGTGCACTTTGCTTGTTGAATGAGATCGAGGAAATTTGGTATGTGCATGGTTACCGTACATGTCATTGATAGTATTGTTTCACCTATGTTGGCAATTGATATATAGATATCAATGAAATTGTTATAATTACAACGTTGCGGAACATACTTGTTTATGTTACACTACTTTTCATAGCTTATCCGGTTAGATTCTAAACATTAATTTGTTGTAAGCTATTAATCATTAAAGGAATCAAGATAATTAAATGGATCAATGTGAAATATCTTAAGGGATTTATAACTTGTGTATTCTAGAATTTAATGGATGCGTGTTAAATTCATTGAAGGAATTAACGGTAACTAATGAGTTGATTAAAAAAATCCTTAGTTGAGAAGCGTAATAAATAGGTGTTACACCTTCATAGACCTCCGTATGGCTCAGCCATGATCTAAAAACATGTTAAACATGTATTATGGACTTTTTAATTCCTAAATTAACCATTTCTTCATCTAGTCCAATGCAAAACCTAAGAGATATACAAAATTCTTCATAAACTTACAAATTATTGTAGGGTCCACTCACTATCAAGACACCTAAATACCACCTAGATAAAAATGGAGGAGTCATATACAACCTCCAATCACTAATCAAGAAAAACATTTCATTATGGGCATGTATGATCAATTTCTTCTCCATCGCTACCTAGCTAGGTTTAAGAAGGGTTTTAGACCTCCTTAGCTTCTTAATGATTGTTCATAAAGCTTAGGGCCTTACTCTCTAACTAATTCTTAGAGATCATTCTTAGGTCCATTCCCTAAATAATATGAAGAGATTGGGCCACCATGTAGAGTTTACTCGTGCTAACGAGCACAAGAAATTTCATTTCAAGCTTTGTTTCTCACTTCTAGGAACTCGGTAAGGCAAAAAATGCTAGATGTTGTTCAAAATTTCAAACCAACACCTGAAATTTTTATCACACCACTAGAACAATATGATACACATTCTCAAATTATCACATTTGCATCACCATGCTGCAATCAGTCCAACCAATCTCATTTGGACACCTAGGGCTTAGGAATAGGTCTAGTACAGACCTAAAAACATGCCCAAGCCTCCTACCTACACTCTGAGACACTTGTGAGTGTCTCTACACATCTTTATCATGCTCCCCATGCCATCACCATGATTATCCAACCACTACATACATGTAATCACCATGACATGCCTCATCCTACTCACTAGGCCTCTTGACCATGCTTACATCACCCATGTTGACCACCTCATCACTTTTCCACTCTTTCCCACCTACAAGATTCTTCAACACACTTCATAACATCACTAAGTCATCACCACAACACTTCACTACCTATAAAAGTCACTATAAGCCTCCATACCTACTCAACGTACCTCTAAACATCATGCCACCTCATTAAGCAACTCAACATTGACCAAACAACACATGACATCAACACAACACTCGAAGGACACTACCAATCAACCTTCATGTCTCTTTCTCCTTTTGACATCAATGAAACCTCGACATCAATGAAAACACTACTTTCATCATCACACTTTGACATCAATGATAACACAATGCTAACAATTAATTCTTCCCACACACGAGAATATTGTGAGATATTAGGAACATTCTAGAACTTGTACAACTCCTAGATCCATTCATGACATATTCATAACATCTATGGAACCAAGTCATTTCTTGAACATTTATTACACTTTTACTTGTTATATCTAATAATTTTGCTAGCAAAATTCTCGTTTCCAATCTTGTAATTTGATGTATATGATATGAATTTATTGTTTATTTCCTATTACATATCACTCCTAATTTAATTCATGAATAAAACCTATTTATAAAATTTAGGGTTGAATCAAAAATCAAAGAAACCATGTTTGACAGCTCGTTGGATTCTTGGCATAGTATAGACACCCTATGGCTCAAAAATCCCCCCCTCTCCTAACTGCCTAATCATGGCCCCTCTCGATTTCCTATGCTTAGAGGTAATCAATATTTTTGTGATAGTAGCTCCTACACATATATCCATCTCATTTACCCTCACTCCTCTCATGCTAATTTGGCTTCCCATGATTCAATGTTTGGTGGATCATGACATTTCTCATATTTCCTCCGAGTTTAATCTACACACTTTTCGATTATACCTTCCACAAATCTTGTTGTTTATTTATTGTGCTATCATGGACGGGTTTATCTTTCCAAAGTTTCTTCTGTGAGGTAAGAATAAAAAGATCGATTTTAACAACCATGTTTATGAGAAGTGACTTAGGATCATATTCATTCCCCATTCAAATGAGGTTTGGGGCATTAAAAACATTATGGGTTTCAATCATCTGAATGTGGATATCCACTCAAGATTTAACTCTGAGGAGGCTTTTGTTTTCATGGAAAATATTTTAAAAGTGAAATTGGATAAGAGATTTTCCAGATATGGTTGTTATATACATTCAGAAGATCACCGAGTCAACCTTGATGATGTGCTTGAGAAACTAAGACTAGACGAGCCCTCTTTTCTCCTACCTATAAGTGTTATTTTGCATGGATTTGTGACAATTAATTCTTAATGATAACTTGATTCTAGGTTTCTTTCTTATATGGATTATGTGAGTGAGGTTCTTTAACATTATTGTTCCTTAACCATTGTCACTTCACCAAGCTAGACCTAATGGCTCTACAAAGTTTGATCATTCCTTATGGTCAGCAGCTTATGGATATACACTTAGAGAAAGAAAATATCCTATGAGGATTTTATTATGCATGCTAGTAGGGAAGGGTTTGATCTCAGTTTGGATGGGGGTGGGGGTGAGTGGTGGGGGCAATTGTGCCCCTCGAATTACCTGGCGATGAGGTTGCGCCTTCATCCCCACGAGAAAAAAATTGGTTATGGATATGTCTCCTATGTTATAGTAATGGTATACCCATAATGGGTTGATTTAAAAAAAAAAAAACTATACTAGTATTATCGGTGGGCATATGCCACATGAGGTGAAAGTTTTAATGTTATCATCTAGGTTTTTCCTTGTTGAAATCAATGTCAAACTTTTTGTAAATCTTGAAAACAAGAATATTAATGGGAAAGGTACCCTCAGTAGCCCTCCTTTGCCCATCCAAAATAAATACATCACCCAACATAAGAGATGTTTGTGGACCAAAATTACCTAATATATAATATAATGAGAAATAGACTAATTATCCTTAAGTTAAGGCAACATCATGTAATATTCATTAAGGAAGGAATCCACATGATCTCCTAATATGAGAATCTCACTTCGAGGAGATAACCTCCAATATGCTTATACCAAATAGAAGACTCTCCACTTACTTCCCACCCTCACATTGATAATCATCTCCTTTATATACAAGTTCCTTACCAATAGTATAAGGGTAAACCACTAATCCCAACATAGGTTGAATCATTTCCCAATACAATGGACTCCATAAATAACCCAATTGACCCAATATGTTTGACATGATATATAGTTAATAGCTATAGGGGATGCATGTCATATGCCACCATCTCATCAACCCATATGTGTCATAATAACATATCCCTATGTACATAAAAACACTCTTAAGACCAACCTTGTAATAATTTATGAGATTGTGGACTCAATTGAGAGCTATTGAACTATCCTAAAGAACCTCAATAGTGTATCTTAATGAATTTCCTCACTCCTCCATTCACATTACCCAACCCCATAATTTCCATGGTTGTTTTCCAAAAAATTCTTGGCATGAAGCTAATTACATAAATTAACTAGTCAAATTATGATTCAAAGATCCTCTAAAGCCAAGCTCATCAAAGAATTTATGGATTTATTCTTAGAGAGTGAAAATGATAATGTGTTTATAATAAACAAAAATCTATCCTTCCCCAAATACTGATTCCTAATCCCAAGTCACTTTGGAGATCAATTTTACCTAAATATTATATTTTTTCACTATCAACCCCTAAACATGGTATACTTATGAGGTTGGGCCTTCATCCCCATGAGAAAAAAATGGCTATAGATATGTATCCTATGTTCTAGTAATGGTATACCCATAATGGGTTGATTTTGTGTAAAAACTACTAGTACTATCAGTGGGCATAGGCCACATGAGGTGCAAGTTTTAATGTTTTGATCCAGTGTTTTCCTTGTTAAATCAATACCAAACTGATTAACCTAAAACGAACTAACTATGGAGTAAGGGGATAGTTAATCTAAGCTATGAACAATTTTAATAATGTAAATAAATGCAATAAAAATCAATATGTAAATAATACAAAAGGAAATTCTAACCCTAATGTGCAAGAAGGAAGAGGAAATAACTCAGTTGATTCGACGAAGTGACGGGACTATGTCGTAGTTGTGACTAGAAAATTAGGAAGTAGGAACGACCGTACGCAAGAGCCCCGAAAAGATTGGATCTAGATCATTCTTCCGGACAAGGATGTTTGGAGGAGGATTGGGGCACTGCGAGCACTCAGTCCGCAATCTAGACACCACGGTCTCGTACAAAAGCTCAAACCGGTCTTCACCGGTTTGATAGATGATCTCAAACCCTCACTATTTATCACATCAACTTTGTTGTCCTGCGCTAGATGTCGCCAATACTCTAAGATGAAAGAAAGACTTGCAAGACCCCAAAACAAGCATCAAACCCTAAAAATAATAATGCATATGAAGGGGTCTGACCCTCACCGCCACAATGGTGGACTTACTAACTGAAGCGTTGCACTACATCTTAGACCCGATGTAGTTCTATGTGCAAGTGTGTGTGAACATGCCCTAGGTTGCTCTTGTGCCAATCACACTTTATGAAGTAGCGAGCAATAACTATGTGTAGAAAATGTAATAGAATGTGTGCATGGAACCCTATGAAGTGTGATGCGAGATGTCTTAGCCTTGTGCCTTGATGATGGAGCTATGTAGATGCAAGTGATCTCCAATGCGAATAGATGGATGCAACTCAAGATGGAGTGATGGTAGTAAGTGATGCTAGGTTCCTCGTTATGGTCTCATAACTTTACATTTATAGGGTTCTCTTGATCTAATTTCGTAATTAACCCCGAAAAGGCCAACCACAAGAAAGATAAAGATGTAAAACGGCTAGAAAGAGCCCAAAAGTGGCGGGAAAGTGCAAAAGGGACCGGAGCGCCCTTGGTGGGACTAGGGCCCCACGAGCACCCCACCAAGGCTAAAATATCACGGAATGACGAAGTTGACTAGGCATATGGGTGCAAGAGGTCGATAATGATGAAATAAAATAAAACAAGATGGCCTCGTTAATTAATACTTTCTTCACTCAAGAACCTTCTAAATAGTAGTATGAGACCAGGATAAATAATGTCTAAAGTGAATGTTTTTGTGACTACACAAACTCTTTGTAAATTTTGAAAACAATAATATCAATAGGAAAGGGACCCTTACAACACTCGTTTACCAATCTAAAATAAATAGATCACTCAACATAAGAGATGTCGTCAGGGCCAAACTTCCCTAATATACAATATAATGAGAAATAGACTAATTATCCTTAAGTTATGGAAACACCATACAATATTCCTTAAGGAAGGAAGGAATCCACAAGATCTCCTAATATGAGAATCCAACTTCGAGGGATATAACCTCCAATATGCTTTTACCAAATAGAAGACTCTCCACTTACTTCCCACTCCTCACATTGATATTCATCTCCTTTATATATAAGTCCCTTAATAATAGTACAAGGGTAAACCACTAATCCCAACATAGGTTGAATCATTTCCCAATACAATGGACTCCATAATTACCCAATTGACCCAATATATTTGACATGATATCTAGCTATGGGGGATGCATGCCACATGCCACCATCTCATCAACCCATATGTGTCATAATATCATATCCCTATGTACATAACAAACACTCTTAAGAACAACCTTGCGATCATTTATGATACTATGGACTCAATTGAGAGAGCTATTGAACTATCCTAAAGAATCTCAATAGTTTATCTTAATGCCTTTCCTCACTCCTCCATTCACATTACCCAACCCCATAATGTCCATGGTCATTTCCCACAAAATTCTTGGTATGATGCTAATTACATAAGTTAACTAAGCAAATTATGATTCAAAGACCCTCTAAAGCCAAGCTCATCAGAAAATTTTATGGAGTTATTTTTAGAAAGTGAAAATGATAATGCATCTATAAAAAACACAAAGCTATCCTTCCCCAAATATAGTTCAATCCCAAGTCACTTTGGAGATCAATTTTACCTAAAAATTATGTTTTGTCATTATTAACCCCTAAACATGGTATAGTTATGCCCCTAGTCTCTATGATGATCCCACTTAATCCCACATCTAAGTGAAACCCAAAATGCTTAACTCCCATTTTTTTATAGATGTAATGATCCTCAAGGCCGTCTTTACATTCAAGACATGAAATTTTTGTAGATTGAATTCAACAAATATAGTCTAGTTGTTCTTGATGTCCATATCTCCAAACTTTTTAATTTTATTGTTCTACGTGGTATTCCCCCAACTTGGATTTCTCATGTTATTTATCCCATCTTCAAATATGGATAGAGTCTTCAACCGTAAAACTACAATACCATCATGATTGGGCATACTTTGGGTAAAAATTTTGCTACACCTCTAGATGTTAATATCTCCAAGTGTGTAGAGAGAGCACCTTTGAGTTAAAATTCCAGTAGCATTCCAGGATAATTATTAAACTTGTGCCTACACATTAACTCTTGTTGCTATTATTGAGAAAGCAAAGCCTAACACACACAATGTATGTTGTTTTTTTGTGGAAGTTTGTAAGGCCTTTCATATAGTCCCAAGACATATTTTGGGATGAAGGCTTAAAGATTTGAGTGTTCATGAATTAACAATTTCTCTTGTAATGATTTTGTATGGGGCAAGTATTGGACATATTCATACCAAAATGGCTACTAGATATAACATCCATGGAACCATAACTGTGAAACAAGGTAGTCCACTCTCACCTATACTCTTTGAGTTCTATGTTGATGAATTAGAGGATATTTTTCATATATTAGTTACTCTAACACTTGTGTATGGATGTGATGTATGAGACCCACACTTGAGTCATAATGATTTCAAATGAATGGAAAAAAATTTATTTCCATGTTATCAAAGCATATTCTAGCTAAAAGGCAATTCTCAATCAATTATTCTAGCATAGTTTGGGGTATGTCCTCTCTTTATCTCATTGGTTTTTCACATTATCACTATGTTGCATATATTTGGAAACATGGCATATTCTTACTCTAGTAATAATAATAATTTGTATTTGGAAGTTCAAATTTCTATGTAACTTGCCAAACAAGGACATAAGTCTTGTTGGTATTCGAGCATCGTGTCTCATATCCAAGAGTTGAATATTGACATAGAAAGACTCCCTCATCTTGGTTTTTTTGTTAGCTCATTAAATAATATCTAGATAATTGTATTCATGAGGAGTTTAACAAAACTTATTAGAAAGTTACATGGATTAATCCAAAAGAGTGTTTGACACCAAAGAGTCTTCATTATTTCCAATTTTATTCGTGCTTCCAAGAGAAATGAATTTGAGCTCCTTAGTACAAAGAAGATGTCCCCATCCTGCATAAGGATTCCTTTAGCTTAGTTTCAAAGTTGCTCTCATTAGCTGGAGATGGAATCAAACCACACCTACCTCCCATAGAATGAGTGTAAGTACAGATTGTGTTTTCTAGAGCTTGAAAGTGAAGGACATTTTATTTTAATGTACCCTATCTAGTATGAGATTTGTAGAAGATATCATTGTCTTTTTAGAGATTTCATGTATCCATGAGGGCCTTCATTCAATACAAGGACTAAAGATGTTTAGCTTTATTCATTCGTGAGGAACTTTAAACTTCAACAAAAAGCACTCAAATTGAAGTCTCAACATGTCAATAATTTTATGACTATCAATTCATGTTTCTAGACACTAGGTTACCAAAACCCCAAGAGAACACATATTGAGACAACATGATCCATTCTATAAGATAATATACATTTTATTAATTCTAAAAAATATGACATTTAAATACCAAAATAATTAATCATAACACTTACTTTATATACTCCATGTATTGTCTCTTCAATCCCAATAACCATTGTTAACCTCTAATAAACATTAGCCATTATTAGTAACCTTTAATGAACGTTAGTATTTAAATTAAATTAATCTCTTTATATAAAAATGATTGCCTATAACAGGTGTGAAGACAGACTTTCTATTATGACAGGGAGATGAACAATAAATTCATGGTTCCTATTTTAACATGGTTTAGAGGGTGTAGGATGGTTCCTTTTACTGTCTTTGTTCCAAATAAAGCAGCATATATTCATGGTTATGATTTGACGCCATTGTTAATATCTGATTAACTAATCTCTCTCTTAAAAAAATGACTATAACTGATGAGACAAATGTTTAATGTGGTGTCGATATGAGCAACTAAACTTTCCACAACCAGAGAGTTTGTCAATGGAGGCTTGTGAAGCTCATCATCATTGATAAAAAAGTCATTGAAAAGTCAATGTAAACTTTTGACTTTACAGAAGAAAACATGAAGCGTGAAGCCCACTTCTCTCTGCACTTTCTCATTCAGTCCACATAAGGAACTTGCGTGGAGATTGCTCGACAGTCCTTTTATATGCAACTTCGACTTCTCATATTTCTTAATCTTGAAGAGTGCGTTTTGTTGACTATGAATTCCATTATTGCACATATATTATACATCATAATGGTGAATTGGATGTCGTGATCGAAAATGTTACTGGACAACTAAAATCTACACGATTTTTCCACAAACATTTCTCTAATTTTATTGTTGATTCTTATACGGAGTTTTCACAGTTTCCCCGGCATGTGGCTTTTCTGCCGTTGAATTTTCTAATGAATCTTAAGACTTTCTCTCGATGTTCACGCCAGTCCACTTTCATTGACCACGAAAATATTTTGGGTTTCTTGGGCTCCAAGATTATAGTTGATTGCATGGTATAAAATTGGTTGTGATATTATTTTTTAATTTACCCTCTCTCTTCGACATCATCTCCTAGTTGTTTGTCTGTTTGTGGGTTCTATTTGTCGAGACTTCATACGAAGTGCGGGAATTTTAGCAGCTGCCAACCAAAAGAGAAGACACCCACAGGGGATCTGTAGCCAAAGAACAGAGGAGAATCTCATGCCAGCAACAACAGAGGAGCATCTCCTGCCAATTGCCACCCAAAACAGTAAGTGAATGACTGATTGTAGTGTTAGCCTAATGTCTGTATTTCAACCAGTTTTGCATGCCATAGTAATAGTCATGGTTTTGTTTTTCTTCTGCAAAGCATGCATGCGTTAGAATTAGAACATCTATTTTGTACAGATATGATACCATGTCATAGATGGAAAACATGAGGTCTGGCTGGGAATTGTTTTTTTAGCAGTAGGAGTAACTGGGTGTTGTAGATAGATACACCCACTTGAGAAAAAATAAAGAAGGCTTGTTGATATTTAGATGTGGTTTGCTTGTAGTGATGGAGTCCATTTGGGCAGCAAGATTGTCGGTAATGGGTGAAGGGGGAGAACTTACAGATACTGTGTTTGGGGTTTACATGCGGCACGCAGTTGCAATTTCTCTTCATATGGTGTTTTTGGTTTCCCTCATCCTTCCCTTTTGCTGGAATAGGTGTAAATATTGCACACACAGGCCTGAATACTCTATTTCAAACCCCACTTATTCCAAGAAGTTGCATTATGGGGTTACCCATAAAATGGCCCTGTTAAGTTGTGTTTCTCTGTCAGTGTTATATATCATACTTGGTATATGGAACCCTTTATATTGGTGGCTGAAGGAAAGGCCCACAGATATTGGAGCCGAAGGAGAGTACATTGTTCAGGCCATGGCTTGGGCTATCATCTCAGCTTATGCATATTACTCCCTCACAAAAGAAAGTAAAGAGAGGTTACCAATTTTACTACGGATGTGGTGGATCTTGTCATTCATTCTTTATGCATTCTTCTTCTACCTCAACATTGAAGAGTTCAAGAAACAAAAACATATTACCCTCAGTGTTGTGGTTGAAGTTCTGGCCCTTTTCCTTTCGGCTCTTTTGTGTTATGCTAGTTTTCATGGCACACCTGGTGAGGGTTTCTCAACACCAAGCATCGAAGAACCTCTCTTGAGTGACATTCGAGAAAATTCTGAAAACGATAAGTTAAAAATCACTCCTTACGCAACAGCAAGCTTTCTCAGCCGGCTGTCGTTTTCTTGGATGAAGCCTTTGCTTGAGGTTGGCCATAAGAAGCCCTTGGGCATAGATGATGTACCGCAAGTCGCAGATGAGCACAGGGCTGAGCAAATATACCATAAATTTAGAAATCAGTTAGACAGAAAAGGCAGTGCCACATCTATAGCAAAAATGTTATTTCTCATTCTTCAGAAGGATGTACTCTTTGCAGCATTCCTGGCACTATTGACTTCATGTTCATCATATGTAGGTCCATATTTTATAGATAACTTTGTTCAGTGTCTTGCTGGACGGAAGCGGTTTGCTAGTGAAGGTGTTGTTATAGCTTGTGCATTTCTTCTTGCAAAAATAGTGGAATCTTTGGCACAGCGCCATTGGTTTTTGTAACAATTCACATAGGTATACGCATTAAGGCAGCACTAACAGCTGCTATATACAAGAAGGGCTTGATGCTTTCCAGTCAATCAAGACAAAAGCATACGAGTGGTGAGATAATCAACTACATGAGTGTTGATGCTAACCGTGTTGGAGATTTCGCTTGGTATCTCCATGACATTTGGATTGCACCTTTGCAAGTTCTTCTGGCCCTGGTTATTCTATATCAGAGCACGGGATTGGCCTCTCTTGCAGGAGTGGCAGCCACAGTGGTAATTATGATGGCAAATTTTCCACTAGGAAAATACAAAAAAAGTATAACAAGAAGATCATGGAAGCAAAAGATGAAAGGATGAAGGCTACCTCAGAGATACTAAGAAATATGAGAATCTTAAAATTACAAGCTTGGGAGACCAGATTTCTGCTGAAACTAGAAACATTGAGGAAGGGAGAATGTAGCTGGCTGCAAAAATATTTTTACATGTATGCTGGAATAATGTTTACTTTTTGGGGAGCGCCTACATTTGTGTCTGTTGTCACTTTTGGTACATGTACAATGATAGGAGTGCCTTTAACAACAGGTAGAATTCTCTCTGCACTTGCAACCTTCAAGATACTCCAGGAGCCAATATACAATCTTCCCGACTTAATCTCTATGATTGCTCAAACTAAAGTGGCATTAGATCGTATCGCGGGCTTTTTGCAGCAGGAGGAGCTGCAGCATAATGCAGTCGAAGAAGTCTCAAAAGATTCAACAGACATGGCAATTGAGATCCAACAAGGGGTATTCTCTTGGGATCCTGCTGCTCCTAGTCCAACCATACGCGGCTTAGATGTTCAAGTAAAGAGAGGCATGAAGGTCGCAGTGTGTGGAACTGTTGGTTCAGGTAAATCAAGCCTCCTATCGTGCATACTAGGGGAAATACCAAAAATTTCAGGTAATGTCAGGATAAGTGGTACGAAGGCATATGTTAGTCAGTCTCCATGGATACAAAGCGGAAAAATCAAAGACAATATTCTCTTTGGGAGGGAATTAGAGGAAACCAGGTATGAGAGTGTACTGCAGGCATGTGCATTTAAAAAAGATCTTGAATTGTTCCCATATGGGGACCAAACAGAAATTGGAGAACGAGGGATAAATCTGAGTGGAGGGCAAAAGCAAAGGATTCAGATAGCACGTGCTGTTTATCAAGATGCTGACATTTATCTTTTTGATGATCCTTTTAGTGCTGTTGACGCACATACTGGGACACACATTTTCCAAGTATTTTTATTTTAGCCTTTACGAGGGATAACTTTCTTGAATTTATGAGTTTGGTTTTTTAATGGAATCACAGTAAATTTATGCAAAATAATTAATGTGTACATTACTACTTCATGTTTATCATTTGAAAATATCTCAAAATTCAATTATTCTGTTACAGGAATGTCTACGTGGTATTCTAGGCTCAAAGACTGTAGTCTATATTACTCACCAAGTGGAGTTTTTATTTGCAGCTGACCTCATTCTGGTAGGTTTGAACTTCTTATTATGGATTTAATACATTATAAGATTTCAACTCATACAGAATAAACATAAGTATTCAAATTCTGGGGATCATTGATATATATGAAATTTCTTGCAGGTAATGCGAGATGGCGAGATTACCCAGGCAGGAAAATATGATGAGATATTACAATCAAGCACAGACTTTGAGGAATTGGTCGGTGCACATCAAAAAGCATTGAAATCCATTGATGCTATGGAGATCTCTGAGTTCCTCTCATCACAGGTACTTGTTGAAGGATCATCTATTGGTAATACTACAAGTGTAAAAGATGTTAACCATGATCAGCTCCAGAAGAAGGACAGTAACCACAAATCAAGAGAGGTAGAGGAAGAACTTGAATCTGAAAATCATAAAGAAAGAGAAACTGATAAAGAGGATAAAAGTTCACAGCTTGTGCAAGAAGAAGAAAGAGAGAAAGGCAGGGTTAGTCTGTGGGTCTACTGGTCTTACATCACTGCTGCATACAAAGGTGCTTTGATACCTATCATCTTATTGGCACACACAACATTTCAGCTACTTGACATAGGTAGCAGTTACTGGATGGCATGGGCAACCCCTACAACCGAAGATCAAAGGCCCCCTGTTAGCAAGTCCCTCCTCATTCTGGTTTATATAGCTTTGGCAATAGGCAGCTCACTGTGCATTCTTGTGAGGACTTTGCTTCTTAGTCTGGCTGGGTTCAAAAGTGCCAAACAACTTTTCAGCAATATGCACAGATGCATATTTCGTGCACCAATGTCCTTCTTCGATGCAACTCCAACTGGGCGTCTACTGAATCGGGTTGGTTGGTTTTACCGTTTCAACATTTTATTTTTTGTGCAAAAGAGAAGGGAACAGTTTGAAGCTGCAAAGTGAATTATAAACTCTGTTTTTTGGCAGGCATCAACTGACCAGAGTAAAGTGGACCAAGTCATTCCTTTTCAACTAGGATCTGTAGCTTTTTCGTTCATACAGCTTTTGGGAATTATTGCAGTCATGTCTCAAGTTGCTTGGCAGGTCTTTATTATGTTTATACCGGCGCTTGCAATTTGTATATGGTATCAGGTACTCTCTACTTCTTATGGATTATCAAGACCAATCAAAATTTTCTCTATGGAAAACAGAAAGGAAATACGAAAGATTGACCCAATATTCAAGTTTATCTCAAGGTTAGGTCTAGGTAGAGATGACAATTTACTGAACAAAATGTTAGAATGTCGTGTGTACTAATTGCATATTAGATTTTACCATGATTAATATTTGTATGATTTTGATTCCTTGGTTTTGGGACTTGATGATTATGAAGTATAAACAAATGAGCTTTTGTAAATATGATTTATTTTACTTTGTGCAGCAATATTACATAGTGACATCCAGGGAACTTGCGAGGTTGATTGGAGTTTGTAAGGCCCCAATCATACAACATTTTGCAGAATCAATCTCTGGAGCGGCCACAATAAGAAGTTTTGACCAAGAGTCTCGATTCATGAACACAAATCTCCATTTGATTGATGGATTTTCCAGACCCAGCTTCCACAGTGCTGGGGCTATGCAATGGCTTTGCTTTCGGCTGGATCTTTTGGCTAATCTTGTATTCGTATTCTCTATGGTGGTCCTGCTTTGCTTGCCAAAAAGTTTAGTTAATCCAAGTAGGTACAAAAAACATTGATTTGGGATGCAATTATTCTTAATAAGACTAAGTTGATTAAACAAGATGGATACCTCAAATGAGTCATGAAAGTTAATCATGCGGCACCTTAATAGGCATTGCAGGATTGGCAATAACATACGGGCTTAATCTGAACCTCACACAAGTCTGGCTGATATGGCACATTTGTAATGTGGAAAACAATATGATCTCTGTAGAGAGGATTGTGCAGTACTCACGCATACCTAATGAGCCTCCATTGATCATAGAGGACTCACGACCAAGCTCTCGCTGGCCATCTAAAGGAACAATAGATATGACTGATCTTCAGGTTAGTACTCAGTACTCACAATCTATTTGTCTTCATGCATGTAAGCTAGTGTATTCCATTTTCATTCATCATTCAACTTATAAACTTGATGTACACAATCAGGTGCGTTATGGACCACATCTTCCACTTGTATTGAAAGGACTTACATGCACTTTCCCTGGAGGGAAGAAGGTGGGAATTGTAGGGCGGACAGGCTGCGGGAAATCCACTCTTATTCAGTCACTCTTTCGAATTGTAGATCCAACAGGTGGCAGAATAGTCATTGATGGAATTGACATCTTAACAATAGGCCTGCATGATCTAAGATCCAAACTAAGCATTATTCCACAAGACCCAACAATGTTTGAAGGCACTATACGGAATAATCTAGATCCTTTAGGAGACTATTCAGATGAAGAGATTTGGGAGGTGGGTTATACTTCATGTAGTTTTCTTGGATAAAAGAATACAAGTAGTGCTCATGTGTAAAAAGGTATGGGTTCCTGTTACTGATTATTTAGATTGCTTGTGTTTGTGTTTCAGGCTTTGGAGAAGTGCCAGCTGAGGGAAGTTGTCCAGGCAAAAGAAGAGAAGCTTGATTCTCTTGGTCTGTGTCTATTTTGTTTATGCTTTTGGAATAGGAAATACAGAAGCCTCTTAGTGTCTTATTGCACTACTTTCTTTCCCACTTAGAACAAATTTTTTAAAAGTAATGGATTGATATATGCAGTAACTGAGAATGGAGAGAATTGGAGTGTGGGGCAAAGACAGCTTGTCTGCTTGGGAAGGGTGCTACTGAAAAGGTCTCGTATATTGGTACTCGATGAAGCAACTGCCTCGGTAGACACTGCAACAGATGGGCTTATTCAACAAACTATAAGGAACCAATTTTCTGACTGCACAGTCCTAACCATAGCACATCGAATTCCATCAGTTTGTGATAGTGATTTGGTCCTTGTATTGAGTGATGGTATGACAATATAACCTTTCTGCTTTTCTACATTTCAGATTACAAAACTTGTTCTTTTATAGAAAGACTTTCCTGCCTTACTTGGTTTATGTGCTAAATACTTGTTTTGAATCAGGAAAAATTGCTGAATATGATTCTCCAACTAAACTACTCGAGGACAAATCTTCATCATTTGCAAAACTTGTTTCAGAATACACTGTGAGATCAACTAATGTTGATGGCAAATAGGAGGTCTGATCATATCAGCTTTCAAATATGATGACGAAAATCAATCTCTGAATATTGGGAGATGGAACTATGAAGTTCTGATGGTTCTGATACAATGGGTTAAGAATTCATACATTGTGAACACTTCTAATTTTGATGAGCAAATATAGACTTTCACATCGGCAACTCTGATAGAAAATGCTTGTGTTGTGAAGTCATAGGTATTACATTTTAAAACTTTAATGCTATAAAAAGTCATATTAGACCTTATAGGAAGAAAGGTTCTATGCCACTTTTCTATCTGAACAAACGGATCTTCTGAAATAAATACTATGTAATGACAGTGACCATGACACAAGTACGTCCCTGTCCCGCTATTGTATTTGTTGTAGTATTGTGTGATTGCATGGTTGTTATTGCTCGTTGTTTTCCCATATGCGCAATGTAATTATGTTAGTGTTTTTTTTTTTTTTGAAAAGCGAAAAAATCCTAATATTAACAAGATGGGAAACATCATTTGTTGTAGTATTGTGTGATTATGTTGTCATTGCTGTTGTGCAATGAAAGGTTATGATTTGTTGAAGATGGGATCATTGGCGAATTATGGAAAGGACAAGGACAAGTGGCAAGTATGTTGGATTGAAATTTAGGGAACTACATCGATGTTGCAGAAACATGTTTGAAAATGAGGGTCCTTGTATTGTAGTGCAATTGGGCAGGGTGTGTTCTGGCACGAGGCTGTTTCTCTTTTGTTGAAGATCGGAGATGTCTTTGGCGAAGTATTGTGTGATTGCATGCTTGTTATTACTTGTTGTACAATGAAAGCTTAGGTCGTTTGTCGAAGATGGGAAACATTATTGGCGAAGCATTATGTGATCATGCGATGTTGTTATTTGTTGCAAGGATAAATTGGAAAGGACAAGTGGCAAGTATGTTGGATTCAAATTTAGGGTACTACATCGATGTTGCGCAAACATGTTTGAAAATGAGGGTCGTTGTAGAGTACGAGGATTAATAAAAGATGTTGTTGATAAATGTTGGTTTTAGTTGTTATAAGGTGCGTAGTTAGAAGTAATATGTTGTGCGGGATTGGTTTTAGGATTTGTAAAAATAATAAAGAGATAGCTTTGTTTACACAATTTTAAATGATTCAAGGGTTTTGAATAGAGATCTATTAAGTCTAAATATGGTATTTGTGATACATATTATTTTTGAAAGTAGCATCATATTTTGAAAACAATTAACATATAAAGGGATTGTATGTTAAATTTGGCAAAAATGAATTAGATGTGGATTTGACTATGTATAGGTCGTAGTTATATTTGTTTGAAAGTTACGTAAAAAGAAGATCATTATTGTTTTAATTGC
This sequence comes from Taxus wallichiana var. yunnanensis, assembly GCA_018340775.1. Lineage (NCBI taxonomy): Eukaryota > Viridiplantae > Streptophyta > Pinopsida > Cupressales > Taxaceae > Taxus > Taxus wallichiana. The sequence continues at coordinate 873,887,787 of CM031239.1, read as the reverse complement.
ATTATCGATTTTGGGTGATATTTTAGAAGGGTGCGATGGATTAGGTAGATATTAAGGCGGGAGTAATAGTCACACGCTTGTATTGTAATGGGATTTATTGTCATTTGCAGAAGGCGGAATGGTGATGACAGGTGTCTGGAAGAGGCTAGATACGTGTTATTCTGTACCGTGTTTTTGGCTGTGCTTTGCAAAACTTGTTTTTTGATGTTATGGCGTGGCAATGGCGGAATTGTGGATTTGTGTTTGCAGGGGACGCAAAGAGTATAATCGTAGAGATGAGTTTCTATCTGTCTTTGTGCTTTACGATTGTCTCAATTTAGAGTCAGTAAATAGAAGACATTGAAATTATTTTGTTGTGCAGTTGTATTGTGTTTTCTTGACTTAGATTCAGTTTGCAGAGAGCATTTAGTTGAAAACGAGGTTAGACTTAATTTCGTATCAATGGCTGGGCAAATTGAAGAAGTTTTGTATTTGTAGTTTGGTTCCTGTTACATATAATTTGTCATGGGCGGTGCAGGTAGACGGAGAATACGGTGTTCTGGTTTAGAGATGGATGTGCGGTCAAAAAAGAGTAAGGTGTAAGTAACATAATCCAGTAGCTTAGATGAATAACATTGTTAGTTGATACAGAAATAAGCAATATCAGAATTGGAATACCCATTTTTCAGAGAAAGCTTAAAATTCAATTTTTTTGAGTCGTTTTTAGATGTCGTTGCAAGTGTTATCGTAAGGGAAAAGAGATTAGTAAATTTGTTTGTTGTGTTTGTAAGGCATTGATCTTTTTTAGCCTTTACTATTTGCATTTAATTGTGAGCATGTAAAATTTTACTTGGCATTGTAGGAGATGGGAATGTTTGTAAAGCAATATGGCGATGCCAGTTTTAATGGCAATACATGATAGGTTATGTATCTTAATCAGATGCATGTAATGGTTTGGCAAAGATTTTGCAATTAATTTATGCGGATTGTGTTTGCTTAGCTCCGTGACTCGTATTTGGAGCGTAGATATGTTTTGTTTAAAATGACAGACGAAGGAGGATGATTTTGGGGTTGCGAGTTTAGGATTCGTGTGTATTAGATGAAGAGATTATTATCTAAGAATCTACTGAAATAATTAAAATGTAATTATATCCAAATACAGTAATTTGTGTATTGTTATTCAGGGTTGCAGTATATGGCAGCAGGTGTGTTAATATGTGTGTTGAGTGCGGGGACGGTGTGGTTCGGACACTGCCCAGATACCGTATTTTCCACAGTCACACTTGAACATGTAAGTGGGTTGTATCAGATACAGCTGGATACGGTATGTGGGCCATCTGTAGCCGTATCTGTTTTAAAAGTTAAAATAAATAATTTGCAAAAATAAGCCTTGAAAACGCTAAAAAGATATCAGAATAGCTGTAGCAATTTTCTAAAATCTGTTTTAGCAGCGAACAAGAGAAGGACATCGATGTGAATGAGTGCTTGATTTACTCTTTTCCTTCAAAATTTGGCATTTGCTTTGCGCTGCACAATTTCCTTTAAACTTGCCAACTGCAAAGAACTTGGCAATGTATCCAATGTCAACCGCGAAAAACTTGTCAATATATCAAGATATGTCAACTTCAAAAGAACTTGCGCTTAAAGTGATTCTTTAACACTATTGTTTTGCATCTCATGAGCACAAGTTTCTCGATCGAAAGGTTCAAGTATCCGAGTTCAAGAAATGTTTCTTTATAAGCAATGTTTGCAGACATGCTTCTCTTCAAGCAGACAATGGTTTCACTTTGTTTTTTACCTACTCTTTATCTTGTATTTCGATTAGTTATTGTATTCATTAACATTGTGAAAGTTCCACACAAAGAAAGAGTCAAAGAGACAAAACTTGGTCGAGAGACATAACTACTCGGAGTAAAAGATAAAGAGCAGGAAAAAACAAAGTGGTGGCCACCATCTATTGCAAGAATGGTGCTGCACACATTGCAGTGTGCATAGCACAAGTGCTTAGATGCAGAATAGACAAAATCAATACTAAAACTGGATACTGGAAATGCCTTCTCCATGCTCTAGTTTCAAAAAAGTCATTCATGGAAAGCATGGTTAGACAAAAAATAAACTGACTAGGTTTATAATTAAATACAAATAGGACGCTACTATGACAAAGCCTCTTTAGTCACCACCAAAGACATGTGCCAAAAGATGTAGCTTCAAACATATTTATGAAATATTTGAACCATGTCTGAATGAATACGTTGTCTGAGATGTCCTTTTCAATGAAATAAAGTATCAGCAATTACCATCGATTTTTGCTTCGTGGTGCTCTCCTCAACACTATGCTTGTTCGGTTTTCCATAGATGCAGGATTTGTAACCTGTTGCTTGATATATGCACTAGACATCTTATACAACGTATTCATTCACACATGGTTCACAAACGCTGCCTAGACAAGCTTCGCCACACTAGTACGCTACTTGTATTTGATTGTACAAATGGTCAATTTTTTTTTGTCTTACTGTGTTTTCCATTGATGACTTCTTTCAAACAGCTCAGCTGCTTCAAACTTAAGGTATTGCAAGGCCAAACAGTAGTGGCTGCACTAATGCGATACTTGTATTTAATTATAAAGCTGGTGGCTTTTTTTTCTTGTCTTACCATGCTTTTGCTCAATGACTTTTTTGAAAGTAGAGCATGGAGAAGGCATTTGCAGTGTGTAGTTTTAGTATTGATTTTGTCTATTCTGCTTCTGAGCAGTTGTGGTATGCACACTGCAATGTGTGCAACATCATTATTGCAGGAGACGGTAGTCAGTACTTTGTTTTTTTCCTGTTCTTTATGTTTTAGTTGGAGTCTCTGAGCAAGATTTGTTTCTTAGACTGTTTGTCTCATGTGGAACTTTCACACTGTTAATTAATACAATAACTACTAAAAATAAAAGATAAAGAGCAGTCAAAAGAAAGTGGTAGGCATCGTGTAGTGCGAGAATAGTGTTGCAAAGATTGCAGTGTACATAGTGCAGGTGCTCGATAAAAGAATAAACAAAATCAATACTAGAACTGGATACGGAACATGCCTTCTCCATGGTCTAGTTTGAAAGAAGCTATTAATCGAAAGCATACTATAATTGACACGTACCAAGAGATGCGCCTTGAAACATATATATGAAGTTTGTGAAACACATTTAAGGAAATGCAATTGGCAGGTTTAAAGGCAAGCTGCATGAGATTTGTGAGCATCTTGGCAGCCTCTGGCAAAACAGGAAGTTTGGAACAGAGCTTTGACCATGGCCGTTAATAAACAAAACTCAGGAGAATAACAGTTGTTATGTGCTGTAAAACTGGTTTTTTAAAGACTATGTTCTAAATAGATAGACTATGCAATTTACACAGTTGGTGTTGCAGGATAGGAGGTCTGTTTTTTGTCTGTTTGTGAGTTTTGTGTAACAGTTGGCATGGAAAGTGTTTGCATTTTTGTTTGGTTTTGTTTTTCAGAGTATTCATGTTTTGGTAGCGTGACAAGGCATAGTCAGAATTAGTAGTACATAATCTGCTTTCAAAGCGAGGCAGTGAACAATTTATATTAGACATAGAACAAATTTGTAAGATATAGCAAACAATTGTAGGTGACATAGTAAAAAATAGGTGACAAGAATTAATGTCTTAATATAAAAAGAAGAAAGTCAGAGATATTAGATCCTTGTATTCAAATCTTGTGAAAAAGGTGGTATGCTACAGTGAAGTAATAGTTGGATATGTAAGCAAATGGCAGGAAAGTAAAGAGTAATGAAAATAGACAAAAAGAGTTGTATTAATTGTCTGATAGTAACGTAATTACAAAAATGCTAAAACAAAAGCAAAGCCTATAATATGTAACAAGTAGGCTAGGCAATTGTTTGTTGGTATTGTCAAAAGCATAGACAGTAATAGTCGATTGTTGCCGGTGATACGGGGAGCCTGTTATGAAATTTGTTCGTGTATGTGAGTGGCTTGCAAAAATGTTCCAGAAATCTGAAAGAAGAAAACGAGTATGTTAGACTGGAAACAAAGAATTAAACTGATATGTAATTAATAGAAGTGGAAAATGCAGATGCTTACCAAAGAAAAGAGGAAGCTATGTTTCTTTGATTGTGGATATTGAGTTGTCAACTGTCAAGGTGAATGTACCTTTGATTTGGAATTGACGGAGAAGAAATACAGTCTTTGAGATGTCTTGTTGATATTCTTCATACTGTGTTTGACAAAGGAGAGGGAAGGCTTTTTGCAGTAATGGCTCTCGCAATGTGCAGTGCAAGGAGTCATCTATTGTTTGCAAGGAGCAATGGAGAAAGTGCTTATATTTGTATGGTTTTGATGTATTGCAAGTTGCACAAAGTGAAATTTGTTTCAGGTCATCTGGATCAGGTTCTGTGAGACGGTCACATTCTACACAGAATGCTTGGAAAGGAGGAAGGTATATGTTCTTTGTGCGAAGTATACCTGCAATCTGCACAAGGAAGATGAAGTTGACATAATTGATAGATTTGAATTTGTCGATGGAAGATAATTTAAAAAAGAGAAATTGCAGTGTACTTGCCTCTGTGTTTGTGTTTATGAGAGACTGTAAAAATGTTTTTGTAGATTCATCATTTAAAGGGTCAATGAAGGATGAATGGCCTGCACGTACAACACGCGAACCCTGTATTCCTTGTCTGATAAAGTTTTTGAAGAGCAATAGTGGTATGTTGCCCTGCTGCAATGGCATCTCTTATTGTATGACACAATGGAACATGAAAGTTTCCCAAATGTACCTGCAATGACAAAGCATGGTGCGTAGTTAAAATTGAAGGGAATAATGCAGTGCAATGTATATAAAAATGAAAGAAGGGAGTGTGTCAATACTGTTGCTTTTCCATTTTCAGTGTCAGAGTCTTTAACGTAGAGGGTGAAAAGGTCGTTGATGTGGTGGATTCCTGTTACAATTGCGGCAAATGACCCAACAGAGAATGTTGCATTTGAATGAAGAAGCTCTTCTATTGTCATGTCAGGTGTAAGTTTTCGTGTTTTGCAAACCGTGGGTATGTTTTCCATGGTGGTTGTTGCATTTGCGGACAAAGAACAATTTGCATCTCCTCGTTCGTACTTTGTTTTTCTTTGACGGTGAAACCAGTAACACGCAGGCGCCACGCACCAAACACCAGTGGATGCAAATTTGTGCACGAAGGTGTTGCTCATGTTCAAAGTGATTGTCATTTGACCATTTTTGTCAACTAAATCAGCATGGAGGATTTCAGCTTTTGAGGGGGAGATGTTGGTTGCATGTGCTGGTCCATAGACAACGAGGATATCACCTTCAAATACAGTTGCAACCTTTGCTGCACAAATGTCAAGTATGGAGGATGGCTGTTGTGTTGCTGGTTTTGGACTACATTTTCAATGGTGTTAGGATGCTTTTATTGAAAGAATAAGTGTGATAATAAATGAATAATGAGAAGAAAGTAAAGAAACATTAGAAAAAGATTACCGTTTAGAGGATTCTTGCAAAATATCGTTGCTGTCAATGTCCTTGTTCTTGGAGGTGTGTTCCATGTCTTTGTTGTTGTAACTATCTGCAAAGCATTCAAATATGTAAATGGTTGTTGTAGAGCGCAAATGAAAAGGAAAGAAAAGAATGAAGAAACTAGATATTTGTTTTCCTGATTCAATAGAACAGTGTGTATGCACTTACAATTGTGCAGTGTTATTGTTGGTGTTTTTGAAGAGAGCAAAAATTGCTGGGTGGTCAGTCCAATAAGCAAATCTTTCAAATGTATTACAGGTTTCAAGGATTGTGTTTGACCATATATGGTCGATCATGTTTTTAGTGAAGACACTTGAATGTTGTATATGGAAACTGAAATTGTTTTTTTGCATAAATGCTAAAAGCATTGTTGTTTTTCTATTTTTGTTTTGCATGTCGATGTTGAAGTCTCCAAAAATGTAGGCGGGAATGCTTAAATCAAGGGATCGGAACACATTGTCGAGAACAATGAAAATGTTTTCCAGATTTGCATTTGGCGCAACGTAGACATTGACAATAGATATGCATTGGTGTTGCAGTAATATCTTTGCCAGTAGTGACTCTACATGTGCATCGTGAAAGCAATGTTTTTCTACAAAAGGTATATTGTTTGCAATAAAAATTGCTAGACCATGGACATGGTGTGCAGATAAGCATTGGTATCCGTCTAGGTAGTCAATTGCAATGGGGGAAGCAATGTGAGTTTCTTGTAAACAGAGAATGTGAGATTGCATTAATTCATGGTCATGTAGAATGGCCTCTCTGTGAGCATGAAGACTTCGGGTATTTAGCGAAGCAATCATAATAGACGAAGAAATATCAGTTGTGGACAATTCATGCTGAATATTCCATTTAGCTTCATTTCGGAGTCGTTCCATTTCTGTGTTGATTGTCTGTTTGATGCTGAAATTTTTTTTTAAAGCGGGGACAGCAAGTAAAGGCTGGAAATGGTTCTGACTCGTGATAGAGCAGTATATGCCAATCCATGGGACGACACGCCAAGGGGGACTGAAAGCAAGTCGTTCAAGTGTGAGGCCTTGTGCTCTGTGGATTGTGCGTGCTGAACAAAGTCTGTACAGGGAATTGCTTTCTTATTGTGACTGGTGTCTTCAATGATGTTCTATGCAAGGGTCTAGCAACTCGAACAATAGGAGTCCAATCTAGTTCTGTTGCCATTGTTGTCAATTGCGGATGTTTTGATCTTTGTTGTTTTCCAATACAAGGATCATTGAATTTTATCCATACTGCATCAAGCCATTTGTTGTTGTATATGTTTTGAAAACTCCGTCAGAACCATTGACCAATCCGTCTTGGATGTCGTAGTTCCCTGCGAAAAGTTCAATTAGCATGTTGACTTTCAGTTCTATATGTTGTGGCAATTCCACAGTTTTAGAGTAGCTTTCCATTTGTTCTAGTGTTGTATCTTGTTCATCGATAGAGTCAATGACAATTTTGCAGCCTGGAGCAAGTGCAAGCATTTTTTTATTGTGTTGAGAACATCTATGTTTTTGTAGAAAAGGAATGGAAGTGTTGGATCAACTGGGATTGGCCGAATACAAGTATGGTTGAGGTATGCAAGGTCAGAGTCTAAATGTTGTCCAATGCGAATTCTGTTCAGGACAGAGACAAAGGCAACATCTTTCTGATGCATTGTTTCAGTCAATTCATATATTTTGACATGTGTATTCCAGAAGTCATAGGCAATCAATTCTCTGAAATTTTGGGGTTTTTAAACACAAGACAGTCATTGACTGGTTGTGCTTGGTAGAAGTCTCCGCAGAAGATCATGTCAATCCCTCCAAACCAAGTTGTGGGCATGTGTTTTATTTGACGTAGTCGCTGGTCTGTGAAGTATAGAAGTTGACCTCCGACCAAGGATATTTCGTCTATCAGAGCAAGTTGTAATTGTTGGTAGTGCTTTGCCAAGCAATCCAATCGTTCATTGTTAGTGGGCGTAGTTCAGATCGATTGAAAGGCAAGAGGAAAGCAGAATGGAGTGTTATTCCACTGGCATTGTAAGCAGCTTTTCCCGTGAATGCCAAGATCAAGCCTTTGATTTTCAAGGGGTCGCTATGCATGGAGCTATCGTAAATACGAGCCAATGTTTCAAATATCAATTTTGCAACAAATGTTTTACCTGTTCCAGCACCTCCTGTGAGGAAAAGGTAGATAGGAATTGATGGGTCTTTATTTTTCTTAAAGCAGATGTCTTTCAAAATGGCTTGTTGTTTCTTATTGAGAAGTTGCATTTGTTTGAAATATGTTCTGTTGTCTTGGATGCTAGGGTGTTTTGCTAGTTGAAATTGTTTCTTTGCAATGTCTGAATGTTGATGTCGATTGTGGAAAGGTAAATCATGTTGTATGTCATAGTCTTCAAAGGGGAGCTGTTTATGTGTAGTTATGTTTGTCATTTTCTCAGAGGATTCGAGAGACAATTGCACATCGTGAATTGTTGTGTCCATGTCACCCCATTTGTTGTTAGTAGTGTAACGGTATTTGGATTCATTGGAATGGATAGTGTGTTTGTGAAATGCATATGCATCTTTCCAAGTTGCAAATTTGTTTTTTAGGCTGTGTTCATTTTCTGTAAAAGGGATGTAAAGCAAAAGCTTTTCACGGCAATAGTTGTCTATGTCAAGATATTTGCTATAGTTGACAGATCTGATGATCAGTGGCTTGTTTCGAGGTTTTTTATTTTTGCTACCATTGTGAATGGAAACAAAGTCAGCTAAGCAAATGGAATGCAAAGAATGAGGTCGTGCTATGTAGTGGTCTATGATAGAGCGGCACATGATGTTTGTTGATTCATCTGGTTCTTGTTGAAGTACACTTGGAGGTTTTAGAATGAATGTGCGCTCTTCGGGATTTGAAGTGTTTATGAAAACACATTTTCGTGATGTATTGTTTAAAGGGATGGAAAGAACTATGTGGACTGCTTGTTGTGCAGACATTTGGTGGGTATTTAGCATTGCATTGCCTAGGCTTCGTATCATTTGAATAGCATCGAGGTGCATCTTTTGGTGCTCAGCGCGAATTCTAGCGAATGCTTTTGTCATTGTTCGATCAATCTTGGTCATGTAGGAGCAGCAATATGCCGCCGCATAAGCATTCAGCACATATTGAGCATCGGTATTTGCTTGCCAAACCATGGGCATTTTCTTAGAGAAGCTATTATTCCATGCTTGAGCTGGTTTTCTTTTGAGCAGCAATGTTGGTTGTTTGAGTGTTGATTGTATTGCTTGTATGTATGTTATTTCGTCAAGACCTAGTTCATGGAGGAACATTTCATGTGTTATGCAAGTATCGTATCGTTTGCTCTCGAGAACAAAGAAAATGGAATGTGCAATTGCAATAGCAGATTCTGTTGGTTGCTCTGCAGGTTCAAGTATTTTTGTACAAGCCATTGGAGGTTGGGGGAAATTGTATCTGCACTTGGATTGTTTTTTTCTGCAGCTTTGTGTGTGGTGATGGCATTGCAATTGAGCGATATGTTGAGGGAACGAACTAGTGTCACATGTAATGTATTGGTCAACGTACGACTCTATAATGTCATTGGCATCGTTTCCAAAGACCGGTGCATTTTTTGTCCGATCAGCCAATGGCTATGAGCATTTCCCCTATTTTGGAATTCCGTGACCCAAAAGAAATCTTCTATATGGCCAAAGAAGGATTTGTCTTTGCAAAGTAATTGTCTCAATGCATAGAGTCTATGTTTATAGTAACGAGTGCATGTAACGGGATCGTTTTTAACAAGAAAGTTAGAGTTGTTGCAATCTGAACGTGTTGGCTTTTGTAAAGGGACATTGTTCTGATATTGGGTGTATAAATTATTGAGGGCCTCGGTTAGTGGCTGCCAACAATGCTCTGCACTTGAGAATGTTGCAAAGAAAGTAGGCGGGCCGAGTTGTCGAATCATTGCAAAAAGGTTTTTCTTGTTTGTTGCATATAGTCCGGGGAAATGCGTATTTTTTTGAAATCGATGTATCCGATATCAGATCTTAAGATGTTTTCTAGGTTCGGTTTGTATTTGACGTCTTTGGAAAATAGTGTTCGACCTTTTAATTGGCCCTTTCTGATTCTAAGCCATATCGAACGACTCACTTGGTCAATTAGTATTTTTATTGCTTTGAAAAATATATTTGTTATGTGATAAGAAAATCTACGATCTGAGTGCATTAACTCCCATTGCGCTATTTTTTGATATGCGATTGTTTTTGTTGTTGTTTCATTTCGAGGTTGCCCAAAAAACAAAGTTGGGAAATTCATCTCTTCTGAGAATTTGTCTTGAAAAATACCCAATGGTGTAAAGCCTTCTGCAGGAGCGACATTTATGATCTTGTCTTTAAGGTAGTGGATAGTTGAGGAGTCAGTGAAACCATGAATTAGTGTGTCATGTGCATTGTCATTATCGATGTCATCATCAGATGAGCTGCTTTCGGAGGAGATATGTTCATGTTCTTCATTGTTAATTGTTTCAAAGTTGAGTGTTGTAGAGAGTGTTTGATCCCAGTCATGGTTTAGTTTGATTTCATGCATAAGATATAATGTTGTTGCACATAATTGTTTAAGAGCTGCCATAGTGATTATGGGGCGCACATTACCTGAATGATATGCTTTTGTGTATTCAAGGCGTCGTTTAAGCGCCACAACAATTGTTTTTGTTTCTTCTGGGTATCTTGGCAATGCTTGTTGGATTATGTCAATATTTGTTGGAACATTTATTATTGCTCCCTTTAACGTGTATTGGGGACGTTTATGGCTTTGGCATCGTATCTGACCAAATGCAAGTCAAGAGACACGAGTCTCTCTTCAAGTTCAGAAAGCATTGCCACAGTTGGAAGCATTGGAATCAGTTCAATTCGCTGAGGGCATGTCAATCTTGGCAACTTGGCATTTAACAAGCTTGTTGAGCATGGTCGACAAATTGTATTGGATTTCGGCATTGTTTTTGTTGATGTCAATTGAGCATATGTTTTTTTAGTTGAATTTGTAAAATATGTCAGATTGTGCTTGAAGTGGAGTTGGTTACAAATACCGCATGTATGGATTGGTGTGTCATTTGTTCGGGCATGAAAACGGGCAATGAATTGTGCAGAGTTGCTTGTTTGTTGTGTATGTTTACGCATAATTGTTTTTAGCTTTCGCAGGGACAATTTTGGCATTGCCGAGTTGCATTGTTTTATGGCGGTTGGCATTTGCAGTTGCAAAGAGTCTTTTGCTTTTCGGTTGACTGTTTCAGTGGAGACAATGTCATCTGTTGCAGTCTTAAGCGATGTGGACATAAGAGTTGTTTTGGCATTGAAGAAATTGGCACATGAATCACCTTTGAGTAGCAGGGAATGTATAACATTGGGATCTGTTACAGCTTTGTTATGTGTCTGTTTGTATATCTCTTTTTATCGAGCGAAGCGAAAATTTTGACGGTTCCTCGTTCTGGTTGTGCGTAGTGGTTTGCGCATTTGTTTGCGAAGTTATGCTTTGAGTTTCTGTATGCATTTGGACAGTCGTATATTCCGATGTATAAATGGCACCGAGTATTGGAACATAGCGAGAGTTTGTAGCCAATAGTTCGTAATGGAAATGTGGTTCGGGAAGCGAAAATCGGATGAGATTGTATGCTTTTCCAAGTCGTGCATTGCCAGAATAAATCTTAAAAACTTGGAAAGGATGCGAGTCCCACAATTGAATATTTATTTCAAAAAGTAGGCATAACCAATGGATAATGAAGTCGTCTGTGTGTATATTGTTGTGGTCATGGAAAGTGGCTATGTTTATCACAAGGCCTTGCCATGTGCCAATGTGCGGTATGTTTGTTATGGGGTTCTGGTGAAGCCAGGTATGGAGAAAGTGAAGAGTTGTATGATCTTGTCGAAGAATAGAACTACAAAAAGCCTGAGCAGCATACTGCAGCAGCGAGGGTCAAATTCATTGTTGCGAATGCGGCAAAAACAACTGAAAAGGCTATCAGCATTGATATTGTCACTTGTCTCTAGCCTAACAAGGCATAGTTGCTTGTAGTTGATTGGATAAACTCCTCCAAAGCATTTCTACAGAATTTTGACGGGACATTAGATGAGCATTGTTTGTTGGTTCAGGGCAAGGCGCATTTTTTTTCCAGAATAAGGGTTCATAATGGCCACTAAGAGGGTTGGAATCATGGAAAAGAATACAATATGGTAGTATCTGACTATCTGGAATGAATTGAAGATAATTTCTGCCTCTTGTTGCAGACCAAACCCATATTGGCAAGTTCAGCCATTTGGAAAGCCATTTTATGCAAAAGATGTCGCCCCATAGGCCTTGTTCGGTAGCTTTGGGTGAGTACACTGCAGATAGTTTCATGCGATGTAAATATGTTTCCCAGCTATGAACACCATGCATAAGAAAAAGGCTTTCAGGATCTAGTTCTAACTGTAGAGAAGCCAATGCTACAATCGATCGAGAGAGAGCAAAGTCTGGAAGTGTTCAATGGCACCGCTTCTAAGTTCAAGTGATGTGTATCGAAAATGGAGCAGTACTGCAAAGGAATCAAACAAGCAGTCACCGACTCCGTACTTGAAAGCATAGTCTCGGAAAAGGTTGAACCTATGCAAGACATTGTCTATGCTTTCTATGATGTTGTTTGACAATGTATATTGCTCAACGTCAACAATCGTGGTAGCCATGGATGTTCTTTTGCATTTGGTTTGTTCTTTTTCTATTTAAAAAAAAGACTTTTCTGAGCAGAATATAGAAAAGAAGAGTAATGTTTATACCTTTTGCAATGGAGCATGAGCAATTCAAACAAGTAGCAATGAAATGTCTTTGGTTCTCTGATTTTGCTTTTGTCACGAATCTGAAATGTACACAACACATGTTATGCATTTAGTGAATGTTGCAAACCAAAGTACAGAGGAAAAGAATCTTTGTAGATACAATGAAGCAAGTTGCGCAATGAAATACACAAGAAAAAGCAGCCATTTATAGCAGGAGCCATGTAGAATCAACAAAATCTATATTGTGCTCCATGCAAATACACAAGCAATGCAGAGAAAACATGTATTTCAATAAACTCAGCTGAGCGTTGAAAATAGGAAGGAGAAATTACAATAGTTATAACAGCATATTCAAATGCTGAAAGCAAAGGACCCAGAAGCTTTCATTTAAAAATGTTGTAAGGCATGTGCTTTGGAGCATAGCATGAAATTAGTTAAGCAAAACATTTTTTTGCAGATGCCCATTTTTGGAAAACTGATCTCAGAGCATGAAACAGATCTGTCTATTCATCCAGTCAAGGCTAAATGCAAGAATGGCCTTAGCACAAGCTAAGAAAGTTGCACAAATGCTAAAATGTTTCAAAGGCATTTTGACAAGTGATTGGAGTCAGCCAGAAACATTCACGATGCAAATTAACCGATTATGCAATGCAACAAGAATGTTTAAGCAAGTGTTCATTTGTTTGGCCAGTCTTATTTTAGATATTTATAAGAGACTTTTTGACTCTTAGAAGGTTTCAAATGAGTATGCGTAGATTGTATTTTGGTGAGGAGAGAAAGTGAAATAAGAAACTGTAATAATCTTGAAAAGTAACTTGTATCTTGCAACGAGGTAGAAGAAAATTGAATTTTATCAAATGTAGAGTGCATAAAGAGCAAAAAACACTGTTGTAGTGGTGTCCAAATGAATAGAATGCAAATGTTAAGTGATAGAAGTTGGAAAAATTCATGGTTGCCTTCTATCATATAGATCCAATGTAGAAGATGCTCATCAATGTTGTGTTGTTTGGCTTCAAACGTGGCAATTGCATCTCCTTAAATGTGTTTCACAAATTCCATAAATATGTTTGAAGGCGTATCTCTTGGTATGTGTCAGTCTTACCATGCTTTTGATTAATGACTTCTTTGAAACTAGACCATGGAGAAGACATCTTCACTATTCAGTTTCAGTATTGATTTTGTTTATTCTGATTCAGAGCACCTGTGCTATGTACACTGCAATGTTTGCAGCATCGTTCTTGCTGCAGACAATGGCTGTCACTTTGTTTTACCTGCTCTTTGTCTTTTATTTTGAGTAGTTATTGTATTCATTAACATTGCGAAAGTTCCACACAGAGAAAGAGTGAAATAGACAAATCTTGCTCAGAGACAAAAGCAGAATAGCAGGAAAAGCAATTCTGACATTGTTAATCAATACAAGAACTACTCAAAATAAAAGATAAAGAGCAGAAAAAACAAAGTGGTAGCCATGATGTACAAAATCAATACTAAAACTGTATACCGAAGATGGCTTTTTCATGGTCTAGTTTGAAAGAAGTCATCAATGGAAAGCATAGTAAGACAAAAATAAACTGACCAGGTTGTACAATCAAATATGAGTAGCGTACTAGTGTGGCGAAGCTTGTCTAGGCAGCGTTTGTGAACCATGTGTGAATGAATACGCTGTATAAGATCGCCTTCTTAATTAAATAATTTATCACAGGTTTTATGCGTAGACAGAGTAAAAGAAACAAATTTTGTGCGAAAGAGACAAAATATAGCCTGCTGAAATGGAAATGGTTGCAGGTTTAATGGTCTTTACGATGTCATTTTCGAAGATACCATATGTCCAGTGCATATATCAAGCAACAGGTTACAAATCCTGCATCTATGGAAAACCGATCAAGCACAGTGTTGAGGAGAGCACCACGAAGCAAAAATCGATGGTAATTGCCGATACTTTATTTAATTGAAAAGGACATCTCAGACAACGTATTCATTCAGACATGGTTCAAATATTTCATAAATATGTTTGAAGCTACATCTTTTGGCACATGTCTTTGGTGGTGACTAAAGAGGCTTTGTCATAGTAGCGTCCTATTTGTATTTAATTATAAACCTGGTCAGTTTATTTTTTGTCTAACCATGCTTTCCATGAATGACTTTTTTGAAACTAGAGCATGGAGAAGGCATTTCCAGTATCCAGTTTTAGTATTGATTTTGTCTATTCTGCGTCTAAGCACTGTGCTATGCACACTGCAATGTGTGCAGCACCATTCTTGCAATAGATGGTGGCCACCACTTTGTTTTTTCCTGCTCTTTATCTTTTACTCCGAGTAGTTATTGTCTCTGACCAAGTTTTGTCTCTTTGACTCTTTCTTTGTGTGGAACTTTCACAATGTTAATGAATACAATAACTAGTCGAAATAAAAGATAAAGAGTAGGTAAAACAAAGTGACAGCCATTGTCTACTGCGAGAACGGTGCTGCAAACATTGCAGTGTACATAGCACAAGTGCTCTGCATGAAAATAAACAAAATCAATACTGGAAGTGGATAGTGAAGATGTCTTTTTCATGGTCTAGTCTAAAAGAAGCCATTAATTAAAAGCATGGCAAGACTGACACGTACGAAGAGATGCACCTTCAAACATACTTATGAAATTTGTGAAACACATTTAAGGAGATGCAATTGGCAAGTTTAAAGGCAAATAACACAACATTTATGAGCATCTTATGCATTGCATCTATATGGTAGAAGACAACCATGAATTTTATCAATACTTGTTGGCTTAGCTGTTCACTATCCAGATCCAGTCTTGATTTTGTTTGTTCTGTTTTATGTTGAGTAGTTATTCTATTGATGAACAGTGTCAAAGTTCGATGCAGAGAAAGAGTGAAATAGACAAATCTTGGTCAGAGACAAAAGCGGAACAACAGGAAAAGCAGCTTTGACAGTGTTAATCAATACAAGAACTACTCGAAATGAAAGGTAAAGAGCAGAAAAACAAAGCGGTAGCCATGATGTACAAAAGTGATACTGAAACTAGATACTGAAGATGCCTTCTTCATGGTCTACTTTCGTAGAAGTCACTAATGGAAGTCATGGTAAGACAAAAATAAAGTGACCAGGTTTACAATCAAATTCAAGGAGGGCACAAGTGGGGCGAAGCTTGTCTAGGCAGCATTTGTGAAACATGTCTGAATGACCATGGTTCAAAGGCAAGCTGAAAGCGGGCTTGTTGAAGCAACTCGAAACAGATTTAAGCAAATCAAGAATTTTGTGGTTCATATGTGTGCCAATGTGCAAGCACAGTGAAGGTGCGTGAACTATTTGATAAAATGTCAATATATCCAATGTCAACTGCAAAGAACTTGCCGCTTAAAGCGATTCTTTAACACTATTGTTTGCACCTCATGAGCACAAGTTTCTCGATACAGAAAGTGAAGTATCTCAGCTGAAGAAATGTTTCTTTATAAGCTTAAGATTGATAGAAAGTAGCTCAAATCTGATATGTTTTCAGAACTCATTTTGTTAAAGAATCACTTTAAGCAGCAAATCATTTTCAGTTCGCGATCAATATATTTACATTTTATGAAACAGGTCACGTACCTTCACTATGCTTCCTGACATCGATAACTTGATGCGCAGAGTTTTTCCTTGCTTGTTGTTCTTCATTCACTCTAGTATATATTTATTTATAATGCATTCACTATAAGCTTAAGATTGATTGAACGAATGAATATAAAACTGTTACACATTTAAGCAGATGCAATTGCCAGGTTAAAAGCCAAACAACACAACATTTACGAGCATCTTGTGCATTGCATCTATACGATACAAGAGAACCATGATTTTATCAATACTTGTTGGCTTAGCTCTTCAGTATCCAGATCCAACTTGATTTTGTTTGTTCTGTTTTATGTCGAGTAGTTATTCTATTGATCAACAATGTCAAAGTTCAATGCAAAGAAAGAGTGAAAAAGACAAATCTTGTTCAGAGACAAAAGCGGAACAACAGCAAAAAAGCAACTTTGACAGTGTTAATCAATACAAGAACTACTCAAAATAAAAGATAAAGAGCAGGAAAAACAAAGTGGTAGCCATGATGTGCAAAATCAATATTAAAACTGCAAACTGAAGATGTCTTCTTCATGGTCTAGTTTCATAGAAGTCATTAATGGAAAGCATGGTAAGACAAAAAAAAAGTGACCAGGTTTACAATCAAATTCAAGCAGGGCACTACTGCGTGGCGAAGCTTCTCTATGCAGCATTTGTGAACGATGTCTGAATGAATACGCTGTCTAAGATGCGCTTCTTAATTAAATAAATTATCAGAGGGTTCGATGCACAGAAAGAGTGAAAGAAACAATTTTTTTGTGAAAGACGCAGAATATAGGCTCCTCAAATGCAAATGATTGCAGGTTTAATGGTCTTTACAATTTCATGTGCATCACAATGGTTCAAAGGCAAGGTGAAAGCGGGTTTGCTGAAGCAACTCGGAACACATTTAAGCAAATAGAGTTTTGCGTTGCTCATATGTGTGCCATATGTCGAAGCATAGTGAAGGTGCGTGAACTATTCGATAAAATGTAAATATATCCAGTGTCAAGTGCAAATAACTTGCTGCTTAAAGCGATTCTTTAACAATATTGTATGCACGTGATGTGCACAAGTTTTTGATAGAGAAAGCAAAGTATCTAAGGTGAAGAAATGTTTCTTTACAAGCTTAAGATTGATAGAATGTAGCTCAAATATGATATGTTTTCAGAACTCATTTTGTTAAAGAATCACTTTAAGCAGCAAATCATTTTCAGTTCGCGCTCGATATGTTTACATTTTATCAACTAGGTGACGTACCTTCACTATGCTTCCACACGCGGTATACATAAGAAGCAGGGAATTCTCATACATGACATTCAAGAAATGTTATTTTTCCGCCTTTAAACCTGCCAATTGCATTTCCTTAAATGTGTTTGAAGTTGCTTGAGCAAATGCAGTTTGACCTTGTCTTGGAATTGTGGCAATGAAAATGACATCGTCAACTTGATGCGCACAGTTTTTCCTTGTTTGTTGTTCTTGATTCGCTTCAGTTTATATTTATTTATAGGGCATTCACTATAAGCTTAAGATCGATTGAACAAATGAATATAAAACTGTTACAACATTTTAGATACTTGTATTTTAGATGTACTTTCGTAAAAAATTTTCATAAATATGCTTTAAAGGTACATCTCTTGGCAATGTCTATTCACTAAAGACGCTTCGTTACACTTCATCCTACTTGTATTTAATTATAAATCGCCAATTTATTTTTGTCCAACCATGGTTCAAAATTTCATAAATATCATGGAGAAGGTACATCTCTTGGCATATTCTCTTGCAGTCTCTGTGAGTGAAAGAAACAATTTTTTTGTGAAAGACGCTTCGTATACACTAAATGCAAATGATCCTACTTGTATTTAATTATAAATCTCACAATGGTTCAAAGGAAAGGCAAAAGCGGGTTTATTTTTTTGTCCAACCATGCTTTCCATTAATGGTGCTTTTTTGATAAAATGTAAATATATCCAAAGGAAGTGCAAATAACTTGCTTCTTAATGATTCTTTAACAATATTGTATGCACGCGCGTTTATAGAAAGCAAAGTATCTAAGGTGAAGAAATGTTTCTTTACAAGCTTAAGATTAATGACCTGAATGTACCGCTTAAATATGATATGTTTTCAGAACTCATTTTGTTAAAGAATCACTTTAAGCCACCATTTTCAGTTCGCGCTTATCTTTACATTTTATCAACTCTCGAGCAAGACGTCTCTTCACTATGCTTCCACACGCGGTATACATAAGAAGCGGCGAATTCATAACTGACATTCAAGAAATGTTATTTTTCCGCCTTTTAAACCCAAGCAATTGCATTTCCTTAAATGTGTTTCAAGTTGCTTGAGCAAATGCATTGAATCTTGGAATTGTGGCAATGAAAATGACATTTCATCTTGATGCGCATATTTTTCCTTGTTTGTTGTTCTTGATTCGCTTGGTTTATATTTATTTATAGGGCATTCACTATAAGCTTAAGATCGATTGAACAAATGAATATAAAATCACAACATTTTAGATACTTGTAAAAGTCTTTGTGATGTGAAAATGTATCCATTCGTACATGGTTCAAAAATTTCATAAATATGCTAGAAGTACATCTCTTGGCATATGTCTCTGAGAACTAAAGACGCTTCACACTAAGTATCCTACTTGTATTTAATTATAAATATGCATTTATTTTTTTGTCCAACCATGCTTTCCATTAATGAATTTTTTGAAAATAGACCATGGAGAAGGCATCTTCAGTATGCAGTTATAGTATTGATTTTGTCTATTCTACTTCAGGAAATGGAATCAAATTTTCTGCAAGACACCGCAACATGTGCAACACCATTCTTTAAGGATGGCCACCATTTCGTTTTTGCCTGTTGTTTATCTTTCAAGATCTTGATGATACATTATACCCATTAAGTTCGGGGCTCATTGCAAAGATGCACCAAGAATATTAGAGGTAATTCCGGGGCTGAAAAATTCATTGGTAACTGCATTTTATGATATACGTTTGATAATTTATTATTCCTCTTCAGAAGTTGTGATTATTTCTTGCTCTATTTTTTTGGTTTCTTTTCAATGAAATGATGAAGTATGAATTGTGGGTATGATGACAGTTATGCGGTTAAGAGACTTAGAGTTGACAGGAACAAAGTCACAGAGTTTTGTAGAGAACTGTACAAGAAATATGGAACAACCATGGCGGGACTCAGGGTTGGTATTCATTCCCTTTCTTTTAATGAAATTTAATAATGCACCTGATTTTTATTGATGATAAGAATACGGAAATGTAGGATTGAGTGTCATAGACACCCAGAAAACTTGCTCTTGTAAGTATTGGAACAACTTAAGTATGAAATCCCCAAGAAATTTTAGCACTGGGGAACTTCTCATAAGTGACAGGAGACACAGATTTGCATTATTATAGTTCTAGCGAATAGATTAACTATGAACTTGAAATTTTCAGGAACTATTGTTTATCTTTTACTTGGAGTAGTTATTGTCTCTGAGCAAGATTTGTCTCTTTGACTGTTTCCTCAAAGCGAAAACTTTCACAAAGTGTTAATCAATACAATAACTACTCGAAGTAAAAGATAAACAACAGGCAAAAACGAAGTTTTCTGTATTTCCATTTCGTTCAGAGGGCTTTCATTGAATCTATTGGTTGCAAAAGATATTATCGATGTCATATGCTATTCTGGAGCTGTGTTTTGATGGAAAAACCATATATATATCTACTTTATTTACATACACAACTGCTATGAGCTGTTGCGCCCGCGACTTTATTTTGCTAAAGTCTGAGAACTCTTTTTTGTCTGATCCAAGATAAAATGACGAACATTAATACTACTTTTTGTCTGTTATATCTCAGTCAATCAGTTCTGAACCTAACATTGGTTTTCATTTATGCTCTGAATATTGGCAAGGAACTGGAATAAAATTTTCTGCGAAAGAGCACCAACGTTTGTGTTTTTTCCCATACGTTTGTGTGTAGACGTTTGTTCCAATCTGACAAGATCCCTGACTATAGATCGTTAGTAGATGATCTCAGAGATACCCAAGTATATATTTTTCCCTCATGTGGTGCTTACCGCTATTGGGTCATTTTGTTTTGTTATTGTAATTTTGATTTTGTGTACAGAGAAAAATGCACTTGGCCATGGGATTAGACGCAGCTTCAAATCACAACAAACATAAACACAGAGAAACATAGGAAAATTAACATAAACAAAAACACAGAACTTAAATTGCATTGCCATGAAAACTTACCTTGCTCTTCAGAGTCCTTCACCTCCTGGCGGGTAGATGAAAATGAGAAATTACACAGCGTGTAAGAAACAAACATGCGTTTCCCTCGAGCCACTCAAAACTGTCAAAAGTGACCTAATCTGTACATCACAGTCAATGCATTAATGTTTCATAACTGCTACGTTTTTTCACTCAACAGTGCACATAAAGCCAACGACCAATAAAATGTTGCCAGAATAAAAAAATCAAAACCTAAAACTATAGTCCAGCCTCATTTAAATACACATGTCACAATATGATTGAAAACAATGCAAATGTTTAATTGGTAAAGTGAAGACAATATCCATGCCTTCGGTAGGATAATAAAAGACTATAAGATTCAAAACATTAAATAAGTACATAACAATAGGGTCCCCAATGGGAAAGGCAGTAAAAGCTGAAACACTAAACAAAATAGCCCCTAGGTAGTTAAGGGTGAAAAGATTAACTATGTATCGATAGATGTAATTGAATATTGTCCATTGATCTTCGGGGGTCTTAAAGCACCCTTAACACCCCCTTTTACAAAAATAGGAATTAATTTATTTTCCCGAAGATCTGATACACACATCAAAGTATGTATTGTTGAATTGGTGTATTGTAAACATAAAGAGGACAAAATATGAGTTTGTTGAATGACTAAAGGAATGCTATTTTCATAGTATAGTTATCAATGATTTTTTAAAGATGAAAGAGGATGACCAACCGACAAGCATCTCAAATGACGGAGAGAAGAAGGGGAGAGAATGCTAAGCAAAAACCATTATTGAAATTGATAGAAACGAGTTATCGGAGAGAGGAGTAGAGGGAAGACCAAAGTTGAGAGGAGGATGGGCAATGCCATAAAAGATGGGGGATTGTTTCAAGGGTAGAACATAAGGCACATTCACCTACAACAAGACCAAAATTTGACAATGTGTCGCCAACCAAAAGCTTCATATGAAGAATACACCATCCTAATAGTTGACATTTGGCCTCAACGTAACACAACGTGAAATTGTGTTAGCCTTTCACTACCATTGATAATCATAAGAGGACATTAACCACTTCATATTAAGAGAGTCTTCATGTGGGAACATGTACTTAATGAATTGATACAAAAACCTTGGTGTGGTTATGATAATGGCCACTTGCAGGCCAATGCCAATCTTTCCAAGGGCGTGTAAGATTGTCTGTGATTTTAAGGAGAACCTATGGTGGGATCAATTGTATTATTGAAGCATAGACCTATTTAAGTTTGTGAGAAAACCAAAGATATGATGCAAGGTTCCAAGAGAGTCAATTACTAGTGTCTTTATCTCAAATATCTACTATGTACCTTGGGATATGATATTATAATGTATATGGGTTGATGGAGATGCTGACATGTGGCACACATCCCCTTAGTTAATCGCATAGGAATTAATTATATTGGCTAATGAGTCGGCCTACATTGGGATTATGTGTTACCCATCTATTAAGAGTAATGTATGTCTATATAAGGGAGGTGAGTATCATGTGAGGAGGTATGAGTTGATTCTTCTACTTGGTAGAGGTATATTGGAGGTGTCCCCCTCAAAGTGGATTCCCATCTTGGGAGATTGTGGAGTTACTCCTTCCTTAAGGAGTATTGTATGGTGTTACCCTACCTTAAGGGTATTATTCTGCATATATTGATTATTTGGGCATCTTGGCCCCCATATCTCTTGTGTTGTGTTATATTCTGTAAATTATTCATTTATTATATGCAAATATCTTATCAAGTGGTATTAGAGCGTTGATTTCAACAAAAATTAGGTCTAGACCCTAATGTTAGAGATTCATCTATATTTTGAAATTTGTTGTAAAATTTTTCTCAAATGTTTTACCACAGTTGCAAAAGGGATTCGAAAGCTACAATCCAAATTTTAGAAATTTTCGAGGTGTTTTGTGGAAGTTATTGCATTTTTAGGGTTTCGTCTAAATTTGCTTCAAAGTTGCATTTTTTGGAAATAATTTTCTAAATTTTTACCAGCATTGCGACTCCCTTTTAGAAATATATGATTGGAGGCCGAATGATAGATGAAATCATCTGGTCAAATATTGGTCAAAGGAGTAAGTTTGTGAAACCCTAATTTTTGTGCATCATGGATATACCAATTTTCTATGGCAATGGGGAAATCAATGCAAAAAAAATGGTGGTTACTGATTTAAGAAAATGTATTTTGAATTTTTTTTAGTATTGGTTGATGGATATGAGAATTTTTATGGGGATAGAAAGTTCATATAAAGTGGTATTAGAGCGTCAATCTGGGCAATTTGTGGGATGAAACCCTAATGTTGGTGATTTGACTATATCTGGATATTTACTTGAAATTTTTAGATCTATGTTTTTGTGGGACATGGATAAATCATACAATGGCAATTCCTCCAAATTTTATATTTTTTGGAGTTGTTTTGCGAAAGATATGTTTGTTTTAGGGTTAAAACCCTAATTTTAAGGTTTCGTCTACATCTTCTGAATAATGAAGAGTTAGGAAATACATTTTTGGGTTGTTGTGGATATATTTAAAGGTGCTACCACTGAAATTTTAGAATTTTTGGATCTATTTGTGAGAGTTATTGCATTTTTATGGTGTTTTAATATTTTTCTCCACATGTGACAATTTTATGAATTTTGCTAAATTTTTTACATTTTCGGAAATCTCTAAAAATTAAATTAGATTTTGTATTTTGTGCTTTCTGATTTTTGGCCGACCTCTAGCCGGTTAGAACAAGTTTTGATCAAAAGGGTCTATTCCTAAAACCCTAGTTTTGTGGATCATGGGGATGGTAACTTTTTTTGGAGATGACAGGATTGATGCTAGAGAATGGTGGAACAAATTTAGGGATAAATTCTCTAAACCATTAGATATTTGGTTATTCAAGTTGTGGATTAGTGGCCCTGCATAGATTTGGTTTTCTGAGTTAGAAAAGGAAAATTCTAATTGGTCTTTGGAGGAACTGGAACAAGTTTTCATGGACAAATGGGAAACAAAAGAAGAAAAACAAGAGGAAGTAGAATAATTTAATGATAATAGTGAGGAAGAGGAAATATACTTGTAATGAAATTACTTGAATAGTTTTGATTATCACCAGCAATATAACACCAAATAACACAATTTTTCAGATAAATGATCTCAATATGAAAGTATAATAGCTTAGCCACTTCGAGGGGCAACCTCCAAAACATACAATAAGACTCAAATGCTCAATAATATGATCCACTACTACCTGCTAACCCCTATTTATACTCTCCTATGCTATGGCCATCCCCAAGGCCGACCCACCCATGATAATATAACATATATGAAAGAGATACATAATGATATGAAGTTATGATAGCCACAAGTCAGCTATATACATCAAATGTAAGATATATGATTAAGGGTATAGCATGCCCTTCCCCTTCAAAGCAACATTGTCCCCAATGTTGAGAAGCTTTGGGTGTTACTGCAGGAATGTCATATCTTCCCATGTTGCATCTTCATTGTCCATATTCTTCCACTTGATTATGTACTCAGTAATAACCCATGTCCTCAATATTTTAGTGTGTTTTTGAAGGATGCATTCAGGTTCCAAGATGACTCTCCCCTCATTGAGCTCATGCAACATTTTTGGGTTGATACTCTCTGTCGAATTACTTTTTCGGATAAGAAACATGAAAGAATGGATGTATTCGGATGTTATAATACCAATCTTCTGCAATACTTGATAGGGGCCATAATACTTCGGTGAAATTTTGTTATCCTTTTGTTGTTGTTTCAAAGACATTTTCTTATATGGTTGTAAATGCACAAAAATCCAATTACCGACTTCAAAATGTCTTTCGTGTGATGTTGATTAGCCTACTACTTCATGCGGTTTTGTGCCATGGCCAAGTTCTCTTTGAGACTAGAAAGGACCTCTTGTTGATACTTTTGGGGTTAGCACACGGGTTTTACGGATAGTATATCGAGATCTAAGCATACATGCAATAAAAGTGAATATTCTACTAGAAGAAATATGTAAAACAAGATATATAAATTAACACCAAACTTAACGTGGTTTACCCAAAGTGTGGGCTACATCCACCAAGAAACAAGCCAATCTATTATCCAAAGATTTCAGAAGATATACAATGAATATTTACAATCTTCCACACCTCTCACGATGTACAATACTTTCTTTCTCTCAAGCTTCTCCTTCTTCTCCAAGAATTTTCTCTCACACAATTATTTTCATAATAATCATTAACTTTCTTTTCTAACCCTAGATTTCAAGCTTATAAATACCTTATACAAACTTAGGGCACTTAGCCATGCAATTACAATCAATAGATTTGCTTTAATACTAAAATTAGATATAATTCCTATGAGTTAAATAAAACACTCACGCACAGGTAACCAATGTCGCCATTTACTGTGTTTTCCAGTAAGTTGATAAAGCATGTTAAAATGAAGTAATTGAGCTCCAATCTCAACAGATCTTGAATGCGTTCTTCTACTACTCTAACCCGTGGTTGTCCTCTCAATGATGATGTGATGGATGGTGGATGGTACCCATAGAGTGCCAAAAAGGAGACATTTTGGATGGAGTATGGAAGAAAATGTTATACCACCATTCTGCAAGTGGCGACCATTGGACCCATCTTGCTTGTTTATCTAAGGCGAAGCAATGAAGATATCCCTCCAAACACTTATTTACAACTTTTTTTGTCCCATCAGTGGGGATGATAAGAAGAGCTACAAGCTAACCGAGTACCCAAACATGAGAATAAATTAGTCCAAAATTAATAGTAAATATAGGGTCTCGATCACTTACTATAATCTTCGGTGTTCCATAAAGCTTTTGACTTATGTCCATGAAAGTTGTTACTGTGCTTGTAGAAAATAGGTGTGTTAAGGCACAAAAATGAGAATATTTGGTGATTCTATCCACCACAACAATGATGTCATTTTTCCTTCATTTTTTCCCTGTCCATGGAAACCTCTTCCCACCATGGCCCAGGGAATAGATAGAGGTTGTAGAAGATCGAGGGACCAAACTGTTTCACCCTTATTTTGCTGCCAAACCATGCATTCTACCACAAATTTTTGTAAATCCCCTTTAAGCCCTTCCCAGAAGAAATATTGTTTGACTCGATGATAATTCTTCAAGAATCCAGAGTGCCCCTGTTGGAGAAGAGTGAAGCTCAAATAGAATCCTATTTTTAAGAGTGGAGTTCTTACATAGGTATAATCTATATTTATACCATAAGGTATCCCCTTTCAATTCAAAATTTTCAAACATGCTTGGATCATTATGGAGATTATGAATGAGGTTTTGTGTGGTTGGGTCATTTCTCCATTCAGACCTTGCCTCATCTATCCAATCTTCCTATAATATGGATATGGGCATAAAAATGTTGCAGTTGATTCATCTTTCGTCGACAGATCATCCATGACTACATTCTCCTTCCCATTTTTATAGATAATCTCAAAATCATATCCCAACATCTTTGAGACCCATTTTTGTTGTTCTTTAGATGATAAACATTGCTCCAATAAGTATTTCAAACTATCATGATCTATCTTCACTTTAAAGTGTCTTCCTATGAGATATGGTCTCCATTGCTTTACTGCATGAAGTATGGCTAGCATTTCCTTCTCATAAGTTGGCTTTGAAATATTCTTACCTTTGAATTGACAACTCAAAAAGGCAATAGAATAACCTTCTTGCATGAGAATCGCCCCATACCCAACCTTGATGCATCACATTCAAAAATGAATGTTTTGGAAAAAATTGGAGTAGCCAAGACTGGAGTGGTGCACATGGCCTCCTTTAGCTACTCAAATGTTTTAGTTGCTTCCTCATTCCAATGGAAGGAGTCCTTCTTTAATAAATTTGTGAGAGGTGTTGATATTATTCCATAATGCCTTACAAATCTTTGGTAATAACCTATAAGCCCCAAAATCCTTGTAGAGTTCTTTAGGGTTTTGGAACCTTCCACACCATCATGGCTTTGATCTTATTAGGATATACTTTAACCCCTTCATGAGAGACAATGTGACCTAAATGTTCAACCTCATTGACTCCAAAATAACACTTAGAGGGCTTTGTATAAATTTGATGTTGCTTAAGGGTTTCCAAAACCTTATTTACATGATGCAAATGTTCCTCCCATGTTTTGTTATAGATTAATATATCATCAAAGAACACTAAAACAAACTTATGTAGGAATGACTTGAAAATAGAATTCATCAAAATTTGAAATGTAGAAGGTGTATTTGTGATTCCAAAAGCATTACCAAGAATTCATAATGACCTTCATGTGTCCTGAAAAGGCGGTTTTATGAACATCCCCATCTTTGATTCTGATTTGGTGGTATCCCCAACAAAGATCAAGCTTTGTAAAATAAGCAACACCATGCAATTCATCAATTACAAGAATAGGAAACTTATCTTTGATTGTGTATTTATTAAGTTCCCTATAATCAGGACACATGCGCCACATGTCATCTTTCTTCTGTACCATCACTACTGGAGAATAATAAGCACTCGACTATGACGGATGATTCTGCTTCCAAAATCGCTTGTCTGATCTTCTCGGTTTCACTCTTTTGCATATAAGGGTACCTAGAAGGTCTGATGTTAGGCGATCGGATCCAGTACTAAATGAATAGCATGATCATGATCTCTCTTTTAGGTAAGCCCTTTGGCATATTTTCAAACACAAAAGAGTTTACATCCAACATTGCTTGCATATGTGATGGTATAATGTCCTTAGAATGATGTGCCTCTAATGAAAATAGTTGTACCACAAATCCCTTTGTAACCTTTTTTATCATTTTGTGCATCTGATGAGAGCTCACTATCTGTGGAGACTTTGCTCTTAATCCTCTTAGCTCAAATTAATTCCTTTAGATTGAAATCGCATGAACAATTCTTGGAAGTTCATCTCAATGGTTCCCAAAGTGGTAAGCCATTGAAATCCTAACACAATGTATGCTCCTCCCATAGAGATGGCATACATGGGGCTATTTAGTATGTAATATCCCATGGAAAGCTTAATGCTATGGAATTTTCAAGAACAAGTAATAGTACCTCCATCAACAATCATTACTTGACATTCAAGAGCTGGATAAATGAAACAGTTTAAGCGCACTACTAACTTATGATTGATAAAGTTGTGAGTACTTCCTAAGTTAATCAACATTGTGACCCTTTTTTTTTTTAAGAATCCAACCACCTTGAGGTTTTGGGGGTGCTAATACCTGAAATTGCATGGCATGAGATTGTTGGTTGGGGATCTCCTGATTCCTCCTCTGGCTCGACCAAGACCTCTGACTCTGCATCTTCATCCTTCTCTTCATCTTCACTAGGCCCATCAATGTAGAACAACTTATTTTCAGCACATTTATGTCCAAGTCCATATTTACCGTCACAATTAAAACATAACCCTTTTTCTCTCTTTTCTTCAATTTGTTGAGGTGTCAATCTAACTAGCCGAGGGAGTGTTGGGGGCAAGGTGTTGCGATCTCTGATATTAGTGAAATTTTGTCTCCTAATTGAAACAAATTTTTCCTCTTCCCTTCGTGCCATAATCATATAATTATAAACCTTATGAGGATTAAACATACGTACCTCATGCTCAATGTGATCCTTAAGACCCCAAGAAATAGGTCATTCAAATTCTCTTTAGTAATATTTTCCACCCGCAAAGAAAGGTTTTGGAATTGATGAATGTAATCCTTAACAAATCATGTCTGTCTCAACTTTACTAATTGGTTAAAGTAATTCTCTGACACACTAGAACTATATTGTAATTGTAACTCTTTAGTGAAGACTGTCCATGTAACATTGAGACCACTCTTCTACCTTTGAGCACATAACCATCGATACTAGACGAATTGGTCAGGTTTGAGATACAAAGATGCCATGGTCACCTTTTTGTCCGATGGAATCTGATGTAGTTCAAAGAAATTATCCATCTGGTTGATCCAATTGAGTGGATCCTTTCCATCAAACTTGTGCATCTCCACTTTTGGAAACATATTACGAGCTTGCAAAGTGCTCGTATTTGGATTGGGCATGCTCGAAGATCCACCCTGACTCATGTGTCTATTATTTTGAATGAAGATCCACCTTGGTTGATAGAATTATGATTACCCATCATATGTATACTGAATTTATGCATGAACTCCTCCAATATTTGTCCAATCCTTTCCACATCTTCTTTCTTTGGCCACCCGAGACTCGAGGTCTCTCAGGTTAAACTCAAGTTGGATTACCTTATGGTGCAGTCAAGTAAATCCTAACCCCGAGGAATCATAGTTACCTCTTCTCGTCTCCAAATCCTCAACTACTATATCATCCTTTTCTGGTGTTTTACCTGGAGTGATCGATTCTTTTTTCCTCTTGTGGAAGGCCCCGCCATGATGCCCCAAAATAGTAGGATTTAGGGATCAAGGTCAAATTTTAGGGTTTGGGAGTTCGATAAGAGTTCGGAAAAATATAAAAACTTAAAGAACAAACTCCAACTAATTTTTTATTCTCTTTCCGAAAAGGTAACGAACTTGGAAAAATTCCACAATTTGTAGCCTAGGGAGCATTTTTATTAAAAACCTAAATTTGTAATAACTTTTGCAAAATAAATCAAAAAAGTCTGAAATTTTCAAGGAACTTTACTTGGAATGGTTTTGCAAACTCTGGTAAATGTATCTCTAATCAATTTTCTATGGTTCACAAGATATGGTAGAAATAAAAATTAGGGTTTTTACCTTAATTTTGGCCTAGATCGCAACTTTGATACCATGGGATATGATATTATAATGTATATGGTTTGATGGAGATGCCAACATGTGGCACACATAACCTTAGTTAGTCATATAGGTATTAGTTATATTAGAAAATGAGTTGGCCTACATTGGGATTAGGTGTTACCCATCTATTAAGAGTAATGTATGTCTATATAAGGGAGGTGAGTATCATGTGAGGAGGTATGAGTTGATTATTCTACTTGGTATAGGTATATTGGAGGTGTCCCCCTCAAGAGGATTCCCATCTTGTGAGATTGTGGAGTTACTCCTTCCTTAAGGAGTATTGTATGGTGTTACCCTACCTTAAGGGTATTATTATGCATATATTGATTATTTGGGCATCTTGACCCCCATATCTCTTGTGTTGTGTTATATTATGCAAATTATTCATTTATTATATGCAAATATCTTATCAAGTGGTATTAGAGCGTCAATTTTGACAAAAATTGGGTCCAAACCCTAATTTTAGAGATTCATCTATATTTTGAAATCGGTTGTGAATTTTTTCTCAAATGTTTTACCACAGTTGCAAAAGGGTTTCAAAAAGCTACAATATAAATTTCAGAAATTTTTGAGGTGTTTTGTGGAAGTTATTGCATTTTTAGGGTTTCACCTAAATTTGCTTCACAGGATGCATTTTTGGAAATAATTTTCTAAATTTTTACTTTAGCATTTTGTGACTCCCTTTTTTAGAAATATATGATCGGAGGCCGAATTATGGACAAAATCATCAAAAAAATATTGGTCAAAGGAGTAATTTTGTGAAACCCTAATTTTTGTGCATCATGGATATACCAATTTTCTATGGCAATGGGGAAATTGATGCAAAAAATGGTGGTTACAATTTAAGAAAATGTATTTTGAAAAATGTTTAGTATGGGTTAGTTTTTATCTTCATCTTGGTGGGAAAGCATGACATTGGTATTCTTATTTGGATATAGATTTGTTGGATTGGGATTGGGAGGAAATGGAAGATATTTTCCTAGCTATATGGGAAACCAAAAAGAAACATAACTTTGTTAAAGAAGAAGAAGAAGAAGAAGAAGAAAACGAAAATGTTGATGATGAAGCTGATATACATATGATAGTGCCTCTTTGAGAAAGGAAGATTCAATATTTCAGTTTGAAGGGTGCATTCAAATAAAAAAAGGAAAACAAGTAATTATTACCATAAACCCTAGCAACAAATATAACTTCATCAATATGAATGTAGCTCACAATCTACATGTGCAAATAAAGCATATTAAGGCGGCTCAAGTGGATGGTAAGCATATTCAAGTTTTTGAAGATTTAAAGCTCTCTATGGATAAATATGTTTTACATTCAGATTTTTATGCTTTAGATATGAATGGTATGAAGATTGTTCTTGGATATCCTTGGTTAGATACATTGGGAACAATTAATCTTAATGTGTAAAAGAAATTCATGAAATTGTGGTACAAGCCAAAGAAAATTACATTGCAAGATATCACACATAGTAGGAAAAAAATTAATATAAATGAGGATCATGAAGAGGAATTTGGAGAAGATGAAGAAGGGAATAAGGATTTTTGGAAGGAGAGGCTATAGAAAAAGATGAAAAAGAAAAATAATTCATCTACTCAAGAGAAAAAATAAATAGTAAACAAGGTGAAAGAAAAAATAAAAGAAAAGGTTGATAAGGTTGAGGATACCAAGGTTGCACCATATAGACACCCACATCATCATGAGAGGGAAAAATCATGGAGTTATGTTAGGCCACATAAGGGAAGCAATCTATATAAATATGCAGGGAATTGGAGGAGCAATAATCAAGGCTATACACGGAATCAATGAAGCAACAATTATATGACATGGAATCACATGAATAATTATTATGGATATGCATGGATACCGAGGAGGATCACATATGGAAAAGGATGGAATCAGATGAGTCCAATGGAATATGGAATCAGGTTTGGAGCAGCATCACCCACTAGGATCTCATATGGGTGGTTGGATGATCAAGCATGGCGACAAGTGTGCAATAATTTAAAGCACACTCATTATATGGCTTCTTCTTATGTTTCGGGGATGAAACATGTCAAAGAGGGAGGCAATGTTATGTACCTTGGGATATGATATTATAATGTATATGGGTTGATGGAGATGCTGACATGTGGCACACATCCCCTTAGTTAGTCACATAGGAATTAGTTATATTGGGTAATGAGTCAGCCTACATTGGGATTAGGTGTTACCCATCTATTAAGAGTAATGTATGTATATATAAGGGAGGTGAGTATCATGTGAGAAGGTATGAGTTGATTTTTCTACTTGGTAGAGGTATATTGGAGGTGTCCCCCTCAAAGTGGATTCCCATCTTGGGATATTGTGGAGTTACTTCTTCCTTAAGGAGCATTGTATGGTGTTACCCTACCTTAAGGGTATTATTCTGTATATATTGATTATTTGGGCATCTTGGCCCCCCATATCTCTTGTGTTGTGTTATATTCTACAAACTATTCATTTATTATATGTAAATTCTTATCAATATCTTTAACTAGATTGATGATTTTTGTTGCAAAATATATGGCTTTGAATTCAAGTAGACAACAAGGAGTCATTAAATTGGATAAGGTTATAATACTACATTCTATGTTGATGAATATTACTTTTGAATAAAATGTAGTCTCGCGACCACAAGGCTCTCAAGTTTCTCACTTTGATTATTTGGTAACATTAACAAATCAATACTAATGTAATATATCCCAATGTTTTCAAGAGGGCATGAATAGTCATTTACACCTAATGAAATAATTATACTTGATCGATCCTCTAATTTTGCAATACATTGTTGGAAAGGAATCCAAGAAAATATAGAGATTAGCATCTAGTAGGCTTCTCCTTGATAAATAAATGGACAACATAAAACATTCCTTGTTGTCCATTAACATTTATTGAAAGGAATAGCTAAAATCATATGGGTATGACATAATGATTACTATTTTAAACTGAGCGTTGGAATAACAAATCATAGCAAAGGAACTTAGAAGTAGTTAAAATTTTTCTTATATATATGCTGATGTGAAATATGTGTATAATAGACA
Source organism: Taxus wallichiana var. yunnanensis (assembly GCA_018340775.1). Classification (NCBI taxonomy): domain Eukaryota; kingdom Viridiplantae; phylum Streptophyta; class Pinopsida; order Cupressales; family Taxaceae; genus Taxus; species Taxus wallichiana. Next base: position 873,855,819 of record CM031239.1, on the reverse strand, counting down.
TTTATGAGTACACTAGTCTTCAACTCTAAATTATATCAAATGTAATTCTCTCACTCTAAATATTGATTTTGAAATGATTATAATACTACATTCTATGTTGATCAATATTACTTTTTACTAGAATGGGGATTCATCGTGCAAAGTGGAGCCTTATATGTGATCCCTCATGGTGGGATAATGTGGAACTTTGGAATATATTAAGTTTCAAAGGATTCATTGAATATATGTAGAGGATCAAGGGTAATGATGTCCACATCTCTCTTCTTCCTTTACTCGAAAATGGAATGGCATTGGTCATTCATTTCAAAGATAAAGACTTCACTATCATGGAAGAGCTGATTTCCTTCATCACTTCAACCTATTTCCCAGGGAAAATACTAAAGGCTGCAAAGACTGTTATCAATCCTTGGAGGTATGCACGGTGGCTAATGTTTGTTATTAAACAAAAAGACAAAAAAATGAAGGTTGAGGAAGCATTTGAGACTACCATCTATTGCAATACCAAAGCTACCCCAATATTGATTTTTAATGATTTGGTGGAGGGAAAGAGAAACTTAGCTTTTGATCGGAAGAGGCAAAAGAATGGAAATTTTGAAATCTTCCTCTTGAATTGTTTTTAGTTGCTCTGCATTTGAATTTTTCAAGAATAGTAATTATTGTTTACAACTTTGTTTCTCTTAAGATCAATTTCTCTTTCTTGAGGAATGATAAATTGTGCAAAAGAACACACACTAGAAGTAATAAAACATGTGCACCAACACTTAGGGAAAATAAATCTACTCTAACAATAGTACAATGTGCATAAGAACTTGGAGGAATGAAAAATCCTAAACTAATATGTACAAGGGTAAGAAATCTTTCTTCTAGTAGCAATGTTTGAGATAGATTCCATTGACTAGAATATGTAGTTCTTCACCATCCAACTTAACCAATCTATAGCATTCATACTTTTGCATTTCGTGATCATTTAGGGACCACTCCATATGGAATCAAACTTGGAATGTTTTCCTGATTTCACCTGATTAGCATCCCACTTTAGCACCAAATCCCTCTTGGAATGTCTTGGCTTTGGCCTTCTTGTCAAATGTCCTCTTGATTAGTGTTTGATATTTCTCCATGGTTTACACTGCATGCTCTCTTATTTCTTCCAATTCCATCATCTCTACATACCTAGCTTTCATGGGTTCAAAATCAGCTAGTTTCAAGGAGAATATGAGCTCCAATGAATGAAACTCAAGCGATATAGGCAGCATTGCTTCTTTTCCATATACAAGCTTGTATGGAGAGCTACCTAGAAAGTTGACCTCTTGGGTGTAATCGTATCTGCCCACAAGGTTGAATTGACCTTGGTATGCCATGTTCGTTAGATTTTCATCAATGGTTCTTCTTATGGTTCTCGAATTAGAAGTTCTTGTTCGTGGACTCTACTTGGCCATTACCCTGGGGGTAATAATTTGATGAAGTTCTGAGATATATTCCATTTCTAACATCCCATTTAGTTATCCTTATGCCAAGAAAATCCAATGCATTATCTGATATGATAGTAGTAGGGACACCAAACCTTGTGATTATCCCCTCATTAAGTTCAAGATACTAGATTCATTTGCTTCTTTTAGTGCCACCGCTTTGTTTCACTTGGTGAAATAGTTTGTTTCGTGAGTATCCACTTGTGGCCTCTGACTTGAGTTTGGATTGATGATTCTGATGAATTCTAATCCCCATTGCATGAATGGTTGATCTCTTGAAATGGGATGAAGGTATGAATTTTAAAACCTTTCCTTCCCTTTGAAGAATGCACATTTTTGCACTTTTTAATCCATGAGTAGCAATCACAAAACACTAGGCCAATATCTTCCAACTTTCATAATCTTGAGAGTTGTTACTCATGGAGCAAAGTGGCTTCCCAATTCTGTTGTGGAACTCATGCAACACTTTCTTAATCTGATTTGTTGAGACACACATCAATAGTAGTCATTCCAATAAATAAGTCCATTCACATCCTTCTTAAACAAAACACCGTCAATAAGCACATACATAATGGACTATAATCTAAAGTATCTTTTCTTTGCCTTGCTCCATTCTAGAGGACACATACCTATTTAGAGATAATTCACCATGTCTTGAGTCCAACATGGAGTGGGCACATCATCAATTGGTTGTTCTTGGTCATTTTGTGACTAAAAAAATTTCTTCTTCCTTATTTGATTCAACATATTGTTTGGAAGCTAGCTATGGACATAGACCTTTACCACAAACCAACTTAGTCACTTTGATCTCAATGTCATACTCCATTAGCTTATAATGATCTAACCTAATATTTTCTCATTCAAATCCTTTTCGAAGAAATTCTTTGACTCAAAGTTTGAGACACCAACAATTGAATCTTATTGTTCGAGACCAAGTGTTTGAATTTCTTCATGCTTCTAATCATAGCAAGAACATGATTTTGAATGAAAGAATATCTTACTTCGTAATCTTCTAAGATTTGGATGAAGAATGTTATGGGTTGCTCTAAACCTTCTTTATTCAACTGTACCAAGATGGCTGAAATTGTATCCGAACCTCCAAAAGCATAGAGCATGAAATCCTTGGAGAAATCTGGATTGATAAGAGTTGGAGATGGGTGTATCATGCATGATTAATGGCCTCAAAACTCTCATTTCCTTCTATTGTCCACTTGAATTCAAGGCTTTTCTTCAACATCATGGTTAATGGCTTCACCAAAGTGGGAAAATAAGGAATGAATACGTGGAAAAAGTTTATTCTCCCAAGAAGCTTGGAGAGCCTTCTTGTGACTAAAAATGGTATAGTTCAAATAAATTCAACTCTCTTAAGATAAATTGTCAATCCTTCCTTCAAAACAATGTGGCCCAATAATTTTCCTTCATGATGAGAATATACACATCTGTTCAAAGACACTTTGAATCTTCTACACCTTTGAAACACTTTCCTTCGGTGAAAGAGGTGGTATGTTGCATTCTTTAAGAACACAATGATATCATCAAGATAAACAAACATTATTTTGTTGATTAACCCTTTGAACACCATATCCATAGCTTGCTGAAATGTTGCTCCGACATTTGAAAGTCCAAATGGCATCTTCCTATAAGCATATGTGCCCCATTTTGTAGTGAAGGTTGTCTTGAACCCTTCACCTTCCTTAGCCATGATTTGATTATAGCCTGAGTAGCCGTCTAGCAATGAAAACCTTTAGAACCAGCTACAACCCGTAAAATTTGCTCCATTGGAAGTGGATAACAATCTTTGAGTGAAACTCTATCCAAATCACGAAATTCTATAAAGAGTTTGATTTCTCCATTTCTTTTCTTATTGGCACCAAATTTTAACCCAACTTCTAATGCTTTATTGGAAATATGATTGATGAGACCAAAATATGTCTCATTATATCACCAAATAACACTCTTATTCTCTCTCTTAAAATCAATCTTTCAAGTGAATTTAGATGTAGTTTTAATAACAAATAACATATTTAAGGTAGAATATATGATTTATCTTATCATCTCTTTAGAAATATATTTGCAATCTAATTGTTGTTATTTCTTGATATTTCTTCTAAATTTGGAATGCAATAGTGTGTAGATAAAAAGTCATAAACAACTCTACTCCAAGTTCATAGATTGCAGCTACCGAAAGTCTTCACATAGCTATTGAAATGCCCAACTACCAAAAGTCTTCACACAACTACAAAATGCCCAGCTACCAAAAATCTTCACGTAGCTATGGAAACACCCAACAAGTGAAATTTGTTTGGTTTGTTCCAAAGTAAAGTAAAGGATCACCGAAATATTCAACCCACTCTTTGCTTCCATGTCATCAACCAAGAATACAAATCCAAACATATGGAAATCCAAAGTCATGCATGCATGTGGCATTCCAAGAAGAATTCAAAGTCATGGACTTAACACTCCATTTTCTCTCCATGTTTCAAGGATGAGAAAATAATGGAATAGTATTAGGAATGTTGAATAAGTACTCTCCCACTTTGTGTTCCTAGATTAAAGGGATGAGTTGTAGAAATATTCTCCACGATAAGTGGACTGTTGTAGTCAAGTTTGTTTAGGATTTATTTCTTTGAATAAATCCACCCAAGAATAGGTAGTTAGTTCTTGGTGTGTGGACTAAGGAGTTGGTTGGATGCATGAACTATAAATGTAACCTTCCACACTCTTGTATGTAATCTTTTACTAATCAATGAAAAAACTTTTCTTTTCTCTCCAATATTATGAAGTTTTGAATTAAGATCTTGGAATAATGATTTAAATCCTCTTTCAAGGAATGAGCTGGCCACTCATTCCAAGGAAGATGGATCTGTGTATTTGTGTTTTTGTCTAGTAATAATTTATGTTTATGTTTATTCCTTTTTAAGTGATTATCATTTTGTTGTATTGTTTTTCTCTTTGTATGGTAATATTCACTTTCATTCAGTTTGGTGTGAATGTGCAGGTGGTTCATTTAACTATCTTTATTTCCAATTCAGAAATTTCCTTTATGCAAGCATGATTTCATTTCTGCAAGTGTGATTTCTTTTATGCAAGTGTGATTTTGATTTTTACAAGTGTAGTTTTCCATTTCCGCAAGTGTGATTTCAATTTATGCAAGTTTGGATTGTGTTTGAAGGAGTTATTTTCCAAAGATCTCTTTATCCTATTACATAAAACCATTAGACACCAGCCTTGGATTGACATTATTAATGAAGAGGATTGACGACACTCATCAATGATGCTAGCCTCTATCACTTATTTAGCTCTTTTCTCATGAGAGATTCAATGTGAGGATTCACCGGGTTTTGCTTCGTCTGATGAGCTTGGATTATGGATCTAGTTCAATAGTATGGTGAGCCAATTTTGGATTGAATCCTATTAAATATTTATAATTGTAGACAAAGACATCGTGAAATTATTGACAAAGTCGGACAAAATCAGCTTTCTCTTGTTGAGTACCCACCTTCCTGATTTGCAACATCTTACCTTCTCCAACCGAGATAGACTCCGAATCTTCACCCTTGAATTGAATATTTTTTTCTCTTTTTGGAATTGATCATTTGGGTTAAAGATTATTTCCAAATTCACAAGACACTTGGGTAATTTATTTTTTCTCAGCTACACCATTTGGTCACCATATTGTTGCTCCAGTTTATCTTGGTTCTTAGCAGAGAACTCAACTTTTTCCTACAAAAGTTGATTTTTTTTATCACTTTCGAAGACTTGCCAACTAGTATTATTGTTTGGAACAACTGGTCTTGCAACCACTTTGATATGAGGTTGGGTTTGCTTACTTTGGATACTTTCCACAACATCAAACACTACCCAAATTGTTGCAAGTCTGTTTGCAGCCTCATTCTTCTTCCTTGGGATGGAATTGATGCTAAAAGCCTCAAAATCTTCAATAAGATCCCATGCCTGATTCTTGTAGTTCTTTAGAAGGTCATTCTTAGTAGCATTTCCCCCTCTAACTTGATTCACAATTAGCTTGTTATCCCAAAAACTTGCAAGTTATTAATGCCTCTCTTTCTTTCCCAATGCAATACATGAATCAATGCCTTGTATTCACCTGTGTTGTTTGAGCAAAGAAACTGAAAATAGAAAGTTGAGTAGTATTTTGTACCTTGTGGTGAAAAAATCATTTCTCCTCCTCCAACACCTTTTCTACTCCTTGAGCCATCAAAGAATAGTGTCAAAGTTCATTGTTGTCTTTTTCATCTGGTTTGGTGATGATAAGGAGAGGTGGATTTTCTTCGTGCAAGCAATAAATTCCCAACTCAGCTTCTTCCATTTCCTTGTAAGGATCAAATGCGTATCTTTTATTTTCTCATTCATCAAGAGTCAAGTATATAATGTTTCTGCCCTTGGTATTTGCTTCATAGACTCCTAGACAATCTTCTTGATCAAAAGTTGAACAATTTATATTGATTGGACTTGGTGTATGAGGCTCGATATGGAAGTTTGCAATAGGTTCATATCTTGATTGTAGCCTTATCTCCATGCCTCATTCTAAATAACATATGTGACCAATCAACAAATAAATAGCCTTCAATTTTAGCCGTGAAGTCCCTTGATAAGCACAATGCAAAGAGTGGTGGCAAGTCAATAACTGAGACATCTTGCAAGACTGTGACATTTGGGCATGCATGCAATGTAAGGCTTAATCCTTTGATTACTCCAACTATTGTTATTGTTTTTATTTCCAATTATACTACACCTTTGGAAATGACTTCATACTAAAGACCCAACTGATCAGCTATTTGTTTGGGCATCACAGAACTACTTGCTCCCGAATCAATCATGTAATTGTGTATAAGATTGCTCCCAATAATTAGAGATATATAGAATGGAGGAGGCTTCATGTTTTTACCTTGTTGACCTCCTTGATTGATTTCTTATTGAGATACATTAGTGAGAACTTTATTTTGATTCTTAGATGATTCATTTGATGCGGACCAATTTTCCATGGCTCTTGCAATAGATCTCTTTGGCCCGGGATAACTAATGAATCCCACATTGAGATGTTTACATTCATTTTCTTCATTTGCTCAATGATATTGAATAAGAATGAGCTATCCTTTTGTTTCCCTTTTCTCTGCATAAATTTCTCTTGCACATGGGTTGCTACAACCGGTAATTGGGTTCGTCTAGGAGGTAATTTGGGCAGATTTTACACATTTGGAGCTGCACTTTGATTGCTAACTCCTTGTAGAGTGATAGAGGGTTGAGAAACATTTGGATTAGATGAATTTCCTTCCTTTATATTCCTCTTTTTAGACCATGTGTTGGCTGCCAAACTTTGAGAAGGGGCTTGATTTATTCCACAGAAATATTCAACTTGCCAATTTACAAGTGTGGTGTCATTTGGAGGTGCTTCTGTGTACTAGCCTGCTGTTGATTTTCTTCTTGATTTGTCTCTTGCTCTACACTAACCGTTTTCACTGTCAATGCTTTATTTATAGTACTGTTGAAACAAGTTGACTGATTTTGAGGTTGATTGCTTGGAAAAAACCAGTCATATTTTTGTGCCATGTTATTTTACACTGGTACTAAGGCTCTAGATGTGGATGCAACATTAGGATTGTAGGTTTAGAACGACCTATTGGTAGGAGGTTTTTCTTGGTTCTGATTTGTAGCTTGAGCAGGTGGCCTATTAGGCTGATACAAAGGTCTAATGGGTTGGGCTTGAGGTTGGTATGATCTAAAATTTTGATTTTTGCCTCTTAGTTGTCACTAACTCATTGCCTAAGTTTTGCAACTACTTTATGACCTTTTGGAGCTCATTTGAGGTGCTCGAAGAAGATGTAGAAGCTTCAGTAGAATTCTGATTTTTGGGGCAGGGATGGGAGCTAATGTAGGTGCTTGACTAGTGATTAGATTCCCTAATTCTGGATAAAGAGGCATGGGTGGCCTAGGTGCAAGTTTACTAGCTTGAATAAAATAATTTTCAGCTCTAATAGCAATGTTATAGGTTGCATGGGTAAATTTGTACCTCCCATAGATTGTATCATCATGGAAATATTAGAATTTAGAGCTTTTAGGAAGTATAGAAATGTACCTTTAGCTGCTGGTCTCACAAAGAAGTGGAATCTGGTCCCATGTCCTTTGAAATATGAAGTTGAAATCAACCATTTCCCTCTTGATTATGGCTAATTATTCTAACAGAGATAAATTGTCTTCCTTCTCCTAAATTGACTATAAAGAGTTGTGCACAATTGATCCCAATCATTGATTGAGCCTGCTCTTAGACTTCTAAACCATTTTAAAGCTTTTCCTTTAAAAGAGGAAGCCAATAATTTAACTACCACATCCATTTCATTAACCTCATGTATTGCATAGACATTTTTAATGTCTTGAATGTGATCAATTGGAGTTATATGGTTCTCCCCAATAAAATATGGAATGTTCTTCAATGTTACAACTTGGAGGTTCATGTGTGGATTTAGATGAAGAAGAGTTAGAAACTGATCTTGAAACTAAGCTGATGTGTCCCCAAGAAGAGTGTAAGTATGTAGAGATGAAGAACAAGAAAATGAAGTCACAGTTAAGGACTATGAAGACAAGATTCATCTTTTTGAAGAAAAACATTGGATTAAAACCAATGAGTATGATGAAATCATCAAGCGCTTAAAGACTCAAATGGATATTATAAATTAAAGCCTAAATATTAAGGAGGAAAAATGCATCTGGTATGAAATAGAAATTAAGTCCCTAAAGGAAGAAATGACTAAAGAATTAAGAAAGGTTAGATCATTTTTGAAGTTTGAGTAGAGTTCCAAGGGCCTAGACGATCTCTTGGATAGTTAGAAGGCTATTGGTGATAGGATGGGTCTTAGATTCATTAGAGATATTATGAAGAGAAAAGGAAATGGAAATGTTTGTTGAAGAACATGAGGGATGATGAAACAAGTCAAGAATATGATTTTTAGAGAAAGGATGATGCTAGCATGGACAACAAGAGATCTAAACCTATTAGGAAACATAATGCAATGAGGTATGAAATTTTTTTCAATGGTTATCGTGACATTTTTTCCCCCTTGGAAAAAATTGGCCATCAGTTCCCGAGTAATCACAAGCTCCAAAGTGGGCCCCACATGATGTAAACAGTCACATGTAGTCTCTAGAATCTCGGGAGTATTTATAAGCATATAGGAAGCATTCAAGCTAAATCGGTCCATCCAGGGTCATATCGGGCTCATGATCTCATTGCGGTGCAAAAACGGCCCCTAGCCCCAAAAAATAGTCAAATGGCCCATGATAGAAAAATTTAAGATTTTAAAATTCTATGGATTCATCCCCATCTTCCTCACCAAACATTCAAATAAGTCCTCAAATCAAGCTTACAGAAATAAAAACCCTCATTTGGCCTCTGAGCCAACCGAGCTAAGAAAACAGCTCTCCGTAAGCTACTCACGAGTAGCTCGACAAGCTAGAGAAGGAGCATTGATGGGGGAGGGAGTAAAGTGGATGACTCGTTGAGTTGAAAAGAGTTAGCGTTGAGCTCTCGTAAGCTTGTCAAACTTGTGACATGTAGTGGTCAATGCAACAAAGCCCACTCGGGCTAGTTGAGGTGTGGGGAACTCAATTGAGTGAGTCGACATGGAGGGCCGAGAAAAGGTGGCGCCAAGTTTGATGACGAGTTGATCACAAGAGGGTACGAGGATGAGCCAATGGAGATTGGGCCTTGAACCTCTCGAAAATGGATGAGCCGTGAGTTTGACGTGTAAGGATGAGTGGTTACGTTGGTTAGGGTTTGGAGCGATCAAGGCGAGTAAGATATCGAGCCGAGTTGAATGAATTTGGTCAGGCCGATTCAACTTGGCCAAGGACACATTAGGGAACTTGAGCTCGAGTGCAAATAAAACTTTCTCGTGTGAGTTAAACGAAAGAAAAAATGCCTACGACTGTGGTGAGAAGATAGACGATGAAGTTAAAATGAGGATCTCGGTCGTGGGCCGAGCTAACAGTAAAAAGAACCTGCTCTTAGTGGGAAGAAGATGGAGCCCAAAACCCAAAGTCTTTGGACTTCAGGCTTTTAATGGTTTGGGGTTTCATCAAGCCAAAGTGAAAAATTGAGCCACAACCCCGAAAAAATGAAAGCCCAAAATCCAAAAGGGTATGAGCGACATGACAGTGCGTGGACACTTCGGGGGTCAAATTTGGGTTTGGGGTCAACGAAGAGGTAGTTTCGGGGTTAACATGATGAGAAGCCCGAACTGGGAGTGACAAGGTTCCCAAAGTCGGTGGATCTAAAATTTTGAAATGACAGTTATGTGGCGTGACCCAGTGAATTCAGAGGTCGAGGCTTTTTGGGGTTTTGGGGGTAGCATAGTTTGGGAGTTGAAGCGGGTGAAATTTGAAGTGATTGGTGTTGGAAGTTTGAAAGGGAAAAACCTGAAACCCCAAAGATAATATAAATCCTGCCCAAATATTTGAAGTTCTACAGAGTCATGCACCTTGGTCACCGAGCCATTAATGCCGAGTCGAGCTCTTAGGTGGCATGTTCTGTTGGATGGGGAGTTACAAATGAAGATCCTAAAAATAATGGCAAGTATGGTGTAGTCAAGGGCTTCAACCTAAATGAAGGCATTTAAGATTGGATTCAGTCCCCTTGTCCATGGGAATGCCCCTTTCCATATTATCTTAGCCTACAAGAGAAACTAAGCTTCATAGTTGAAATGCTACCCCAACTAGAAGGATGGATCAAGGACATTGAACATTATGCAAGTCAACCTTGTCTACAAGAGACCCCTATATTACCCTTTCATAGTTCTTTTCCTTCATCCCAATTAGTATCATTTCAACCCAAACCTCAATTTCCAAGTTTCCCATTTGCTGCACCTACCGTGGTTTCCACTTTTATGTCTTCTTCCCTTCCTTCTTATCTTAGTTCCTCTACCCTTTTCCCTTCCAAAAAATAGTCCCCTCCACAGGAGCAGATTTGTAAAACCCTCCCACCATCTCCACCACCAAAAAAAAACCTATCGAGACTCAACCCAATACTCCTCTCACTTCCCCAAATCCATGTGGGACAAAGCTTAAAAACCCGTAAAGAAGAACAACAAAAAAATAAGCTTAACATGGAAGAAATGCCTCAATTTTGAAGAATTTGGCTCGCTAATCTCGGTAAAGATAGAAAAATCCCTCTATCTGGTTAGGCCTTCGGAGGATGCTAAAGTTGAGAAGAGAAGTGGTGAAGACTGATCCGGTTGCAATAGTTACAGAAAAAACACATTGAAGATGATCAACAATCAGAGTGTTCAGAATGTAGCATTCACGAGGGCACTTTGTTTTTTAGAAAATTTTGATCAAACTCAGTTGAAAAATCAATCGAGGAAGAGAAAATATCAGCTCCAAATCCAAAATAAAAGGAGCATCATGTTGTGGAGAAGGATCACGCATGCCTAGAGGATTCAAGATAGGGAAGGTTATGGAGGAAGCTCCAAGTTATTGCACCACTTCATCCTCCTAAGATTCTAATTTTGGGGATGAACTTAAGCTTTCGAACCTCATGTTTATGGACGAAGATAACCATGATGAAAAGGTTGCAGATTCAAAGGGTATCTCGAAGGAGAAACACGTTCACACCATGGAGGAAAATATCAGGGATCTATAAGAGGATGTAATCATAGAAAGCTTTTTGCTTTCTTACTTTTATGAAAGTACAAATTTTCCTCTTCCTTCATTTTCAATTGAAGGTGGCTTGTTTGATGAACCCATTAAGGAAGAGAGTATTGAAGCCCCCACTAAAATGGTCAGCCCACTAAAGCAAAACACATAGGAGTTTGGTAATTCAAATTTTATGTTGAAGAAGGAAGACACATATGCAGGGAAGCCATGTTCTCAAGAGGGGAAAGAGAAACTCCAAGGTCCCAATGATGCACAATAGCCTTCAATTACTTGCATTAAGCCAACCCATTTCAAATAAGAATCCTCTTGGATTTGAATTGAAGGAATTGAATCTTCCCAAGATCATGACAAAAAGGTGGAGGAACTCTTAGGTAAGCAACCATACTCAACCACTTTCAGTAGTCCATCAATAGTTCCATTGGAGGCCGCAAGTGATTTCGAGGGGTCAGATGTTGAGGAGGATCCCACATTGCCACGAATGGAAAAGAGCACGTGGGATAAATTCTTCCATACCATCCACTAAGGTGACACATTAGTTATTTGTAGATGTGCGAAGAGAAGAAATTTCAAATACGTATAACCACCTTTTCCAAAAAGTATGCATAAATATTTTATTATTGAAATTAAAATTCAGACAACGGGTACATTTGGCGCGTTCGAGTGCCATGTCCTATCGTGTGTAGCTTCATTGAAGCTAGAAACATAATTGCCAAAATCACATGTTCAAACCAGAATATGGAGATAAGTCTCATAGTACCAAGGATCAACTACATCAGATACAATACCTTCAGGAGCCTCATGCAGATCATTCAGAGGAGGTATTTTTCTTGTCTCTGGTTGATACCTTGATGATGTGGGTGGAAAATTGGGTCTATGTCAATTTCTCACTCATGTGTATAGCCATGTCTATGGTCAAATCATCCACATGACTCGCCAATTGTAAGAAAAGGAAGCTACTTTGCATTACATGGTGGCGGTGGTTTGTTTGAAATCTTCCTCTATTTGGTTAGTCTAAGATAGGGGTAGGATTTTTTTCAAGATCACAAGTGCTCTTACACACTCTGCATTTCTACTTAGGCATGTATGATTTGGTATTTTGTATATAGTTTTGGTCTCGTGTTGCTCTAACACAATACATGGTGTTTTAGTAGGCCTCCCACATGTAGAAGAATTTCATACTTGTAAGGAACAATTGTTGATATTAAAAGAAAAACAAATGCAAAGCAATTAAAACTAGGTTAAGGACAAGTTTTGTTAAATTTTCACTCTTCATGTCCTTCAAGGCTAGACACAGTAAAATTCTAGTACCTCCGTCATTCAAGGAATAACCACCCTCAACATCATGATGAAGAGTGGAAATTTCAGAAGAACTAGAAAATTCAAATTTAATAGAGTTCCATAATGTAAAAATTTGAAAGTTGTCTTATTTAGAATTCGACAGTATGCAATACATGCCAAGAAATCATTAGTTGTATGCGTTTCATACTTGGAAAAATTAGGTTTTGGGAAAATCCATTTTAGTCTCGTAGAACAATGTTGTAGAGAGAAAACAGGGGAGATCTTAAGTCAAGACAATTTTCTACTCTCATAAATCTTATTTTTAAGATTTTCTTATGAAGGTTGAGAGTGCGAGTGGTGAGATAAGTGCAGTTTAGGTCCAAGAAAGTGCAGGGTGGTCTCGGGTTTCAGGCCATTAGATTTAGGATCATTTTAGGTATAGAGTGATTCCATGCCCAATGGATATGCCTAAGCTACTGGTTCAGAACATCTAGCAAGAATATTTCCCCTTGAAGTCGCCAAATTGTTAACAATGTTTGCTCCTCTTGGGAAAAATTGGCCAACAAGGTCCTAGAGTAATCACAAGCTCCCAAGTGGGCCCCATAGGCTGAAAATAGGTCACATGTAGTCTCCAGAGTCTCGGAAGCATTTATAGGCATTTAAGAAGCATTGAAGCTAAATTAGTCCATCTAGGGTCATACCGGGCTCATGATCCCATCAGAGTGCAAAAACGGCCTCTCTGGCCCCTAAAAAGGTCAAAATGGCCCATGACGGAAAAATTTAACATTTTAAGATTATGGGGACTCATATCCATCTCCCTCACCAAAACATTCAAAGAAGTCCCCAAATCAGGCTTGAAAAAAAAAAACCCTCATTTGGCCTCTAGAGCCAACCGAGCTTAAAAATAACTCATCGAGTAGCTCGACGAGCTATAGAAGGTTCATTGGTGGGGAGGAGGGAGTTGAGTGGATGATTCTCCAAGTTGAAAAGAGTCGGCCGGTGAGCTCTGTAAGCTCATTAAGCTTGCGGTGGGTAACGACCATCAGGCAACAAATCCCACTTAAGCGATTTAAGGCATGGAGGAACTCGATCGTGAGTTAGACATGGAGGACCAATTGAGGTGGTGCTTGAGTTTGATGGCGAGCTGATCACAAACCGGTATGAGGATGATCCAATGGATATCGGGGCCCTAAATATCTGAAAATGGATGAGTCGTCGACATTAAAATTTTCCTTCGTAATTTCTATTTTATTATGTATGTATTAGGAATAGGATGTTGTTAAGTATGATTAGTAGTGGCGTCTGATAGAAGATAACGGTGTTGTCAATACAGTGCTGCCAATAAAGTTGAGTATGGTAACAATCAAAGTACAATAGGAATGTTGTAGTAAAAAGTAAATATTTGTCGTAAGTGGTTCGGTAATGTTAAAATCTCAAAGTTGGGGTAAGTAGAGAAGTAGGGTCTACATGATTAGGAATTAGAAATATTATATTTGTAATAAGGACAAAGAGTGATGTCATAAATATTTTGTGTATTTTAATTGTGAAAAAGTCTAAAAAGGTGGAACCCATGTGAGATGATAAGGTTTATCTTATCTTAGAAGATAAGCCTACATGTAAAGGCAAGAGTTTATGCATGGAATATGATTGGCCCAAGAGATTTCCTATCGTATCTTAGAGATAGGGTGGATAAGTCTGAATTGCTATAAATAAAGAGGCCACCCCCCTCATTTGGCATAGAAGGAAGTAGTGAGAAATATTGTATGAGTGTGTAAAGGAAGCCATCATTTAGAAGGTGTTTTAAAGAAGCCATTAAGAGGTGTAATTGTGAAGTTTTTCCCATAGTTATTATTGGAAGGCAAGTGAAGTCAAGAACACTTGAAGTACCTCATGGGTGAGATTGTAACAATTTCATGTTGATATTATAATTTACACTAATATTTCAGATTTTTCATCCTTCCTTCGTATTATAGTCTATGGTATTATTGTGTTACATTTGTTGTTGTGTTTCTAGATTACATCCACAAAACTAAAAGTCTGCATTAGTAAATAATCATAGCACGAGAAGTTCCTTGGAGAATTATCATAGTGCCGGATTGGTGATGACATTTTGGTTCTATTGCACGACCATTCCTCATTGGTAGATTTTCTGGAGAGATATTCCCACTTAGTCAGAAATCATTTGGAGGGTAACCTTGTTTTTACTGTGCATACTAGTTACCATGGTAAAGTCACTTTTTACCGTGAATAGTATTTACCGTAATAAAGTCACTTTTTTTACCTGTAAATAGTGTTTACCACAGTAAAGTCAATTTTTACCATAGTAAGTCAAGTTTTACCATAGTTTACCATGGTCATTTCTATTTTACTATAGAAAGGTGTAAATTCACTTTCTATTATAGTGATTCCAATTATTTTTGCACATAATTCTTGTTGATTGTACTTGTGGGTTGGTATTTCACTGTGGTTACTCTTGAAAATGGGGAAGATTCCTATTTTTTCAGCCCAATCTAATGAAGACGCTTCCTCTTTTATTCAAGAGTTTAAATGATTTTGTATTTGTAATGGCCTTATAAGAAGGGAACAATGGACTGAATTTTTTCCTACCTTTTTGGATGGTTCAACCCTTAGGTGGTTTGAAACACTAGGTGATAATGTGAAAAACTCATGGGATTTATTAACTGAAAATTTTATTGAAGAATTTGGTGAACAACAAAAATATGCAAATCTCATGATCGATATCACAAAGCTATCCCAAGGAGAGAAGGAGAAGATAAGGGATTATCATGCTCGTGTTCTAGAGCTAAGGAGGAAGCTCGATGCCCAGATCCGGAAGGAAGGATTAGCAGATGGGTTGATGAATGACATGGATAATATCCTTTGTAAGCACTTCATTCTTGGGATGAAGCCAGAGATTAGACAACGAGTGAAGTATGATCGCCCAACGACCCTCGAACAAGTAAAGGAGATTGCAAGAAGGCAAGCATAAAGCATGGAAGAAGAGCCCAAAGAAATTGTTGCTAAGGTAGAGCCTACACCAACACCTTTGGTCCAGAATCCACAAACACTCTTGGTGAGCACAAATCTTTCTCCTAGTACATCTACTGAGTATGAAGATCTACTCAGGAAGATGGGCCAATTAACTATTAATCTTCTTCAAGGAAAAAAATTTAGTTCTCAGGGAGAAGATAGAGGTCCAAAAAGAAATATTTCTGAAGTTGTATGTTATGGTTGTCATAAAAAGGGTCATTATAAGTATAATTGTTCGATAGAGCTTCTACATCTGGTACAAGAGATAATGATAAAGGAAAAGCACTTGTAAATTCTTTTGATGTAGTAGATATGAGCATGAATAATGCAGATGTGTTTGTAACAAAAAGAAAGAAAGAAAAAGATAACCAATATGGAAATGATCCTAAGAAGATGAAAGGAGAAACTAGTAAGAAAGATAGGAGAAGAAAGTTGGGTGTGCAGGATTTTCTGATTTCATAGGGACAAGGACCATACTCCATCTTAGAAGATCTGTCCAAAAGGCCTGCAAGTATTACATATGGTCAACTCTTGGCTATGTCTTCTGAGAAGAGGCGGGAGCTGCGAAGTGGACTCAATGCTCGACAAAGGAAGGAGGTTGAGGTCCCCTGCTTTTGGAGGTAGAGGCGGATCCCTACGCCCCACAAGCCGAGGTATTATTTAATGGTATTTCAATTCATGATGTCTTAGTTGATGGAGGTGCTGCATTTAATGTAATGACCGAGACTCAGTAATGAATATGTTGGGTTTAAAATTGATGGCCCTCAACACTTATGTTAAGGTCATTAAATAAGGGAAAAACTAAACTAGAAGGTGTTGTTTCAAATGTGACAATATCTCATATGGGTGTTGTATGTGTGGTAGACTTTCGGATGATGAAAAATGGTACTATCATTGCACCCAATGTTGTTGGGAAGGCCATGGCTAAGGAGAGTTCATGCAAGAAACTACCTGGAATGAAGGCTTCATGACACTTGGACGTGACAGAGAGGGTGAAGATAAACGTGATCCCTCGGCATCATAAGGAAAAACCTGTGGATTCAAGTGATGAAACTGATGATTGGACATCCTCTGATTACTCTAGTACAGTGAAGTGGACACATAAGATGAAGAAAGTGAGGTTAATGTTTCGGTCATGGATATCCTTCTAGTCACACCGACTCATGAACCCATAAGATTATCTGAAGAAGAAATTGTTGATCATCTCCAACAAATAAAGTTTGGTGATGCTGTGATGGAGAGTGAGAAGGAATCCTACCTCTAGATCTTTCAAGGTACATACATGTATTCAATTTTGATGACAAGGAACTCCATCAAGTAAGTTGGGTAGAACATTCTATTGAGCTGGTAGATGGTGCTAAGCCCATAAAGCAAATGCCATATAGAATGAATCCTAATTTTTCCAAGACCTGTAAAAGAATAAATAGATAAGTTGCTTGATGCAGGATTCATATTTGTTGTGGAGAATTTAGAATGGGTTTCTCCCATTGTGATCTCAATAAAAAAGAATGGGAAACTACGCATTTGTGTTGATTATAGGAAGTTCAACAAGGTAATAAAGAAGGATCATTACCCTCTTCCATTCTCAGATCAGATCTTGGACGAAGTAGCTGGCCAGGAGTGCTATAGTTTTACTGATGGATATAGTGGATACAACCAAGTTTGTATAGCAGAGAAAGATCAGCTAAAGACCACGTTCACCACTCCTTGGGGAACGTTTACTTATAGAGTTATGCCTTTTGGATTGTGTAATGCTCGACAACATTCCAATGCTTGATGAATAGGGTGTTTGAACCCTACATTGAAAACTTCATCAGAGTATTTTTGGATGATTTTTACATCTAAGGAGCAAGATGGACCACCTGCACTAGATGGAGACAACATTTCAAAGGTTAGATGAAGCACAAGCCTCGATAAACCCTACAAAGTGTGTCTTTGGATGTTCTAAAGGAATTTTGTTAGGGCATGTTGTATCTAGAGATGGTATTGGTACTGATCTTAATAAAGTTTCAAAATCAAAGAGTTGCCATTTCCTATGAATAGAAGTAAGTTGAGATCATTTTTAGGTCATGTGGGTTACTATAGAATGTTCATCAAAAATTTCTCAAAGATTGCACAACACTAACCTGAGCTTCTTGAAGAAGGATGTTACTTATGAACCAGAAATAAGGTGCATGAAAATTTTGAACAACTCAAGGAAGCTTTGGTGTCTTCACCTCATTTTAAAGAATCCAGATTGAGTAAGCCATTCATTGTGTATCATGATGCCTCGGATGCAAAGACTAGAAATTACTCGAACCAAAAGGATGAAAATGGGAATGATCATCCAATTTACTTTGGGAGCAGATATAAATGAGTAGTGCTTTGAGGTAAATTATACAGAATTAAAAAAGAGGCTCTAGCTATCATTTTTGTAGAAAGAAGTTTAGAAATTACTTGCAGGGCAGAAATTTATAGTTGTAATGTGATCATCAGCTCTAAAATATATTGTAAACAATCCTAACCTATCGTGGAGGGTAGCAAGATGGATAATTTTGCTACAAGAATTTGAATTTGATATTATAGATAGGCCAGAAAGAAGCATATCAATCCGATGCACTCTCTTGAGCCTATGATGGTTTAGGTTCATCTTGTGATGATGATGATTTCCCAGATGCAACATTGTTATCCCTTGACATGATCCCTAGTGAATACATAGATATTTGGAATTATTTGAATGAATTGAAGTTTCCTGATGGTGCCAATGCAAAGACTAAGAGGAAGATTACTCAAGCCAGTCATCCATATTCTATTGTGCATGGAGTATTATTTAGAATAGGACCTGATGGACAGTACAAGAGGGCAGTTGGATGTGATCAAGGGAAGGAGCTGATAGAAGAATTCCACAATAGTACATGTGGAGGACACGTCTCTGACAACTTACATTAAGAAGGATCTTGGATGCGGAGTTATCACCGCCCACTCTTTTTAGAGATTGTTATAATTATTGTAAGACATGTGATATTTGTCAAACACATGGTAACCATAAGACTTCATCAGCTCCATTATGCCCTATTCCTTCACTTGGTCCATTTGAAAAGTGGGGAATAGATATTGTAGGTCCACTTCCAACTACCCCACGCCAAAATAAGTATATTGTAGTTTCCACAGATTATTTAACCAAGTGGGTTGAAGCTAGGCCATTGAAAACAACTTCCATGGATGAAGTGGCAAGGTTCATATATGAATGCATTGTCACCAGATTTAGTTGCCCATTAGAAATTGTAATAGATCAAGGAAGCCACTTCATTAATGAGGTGGTAGAAGCCCTAGTCAACAAGTTTTCTATTAAGCACAGGAAGGCAACAACATACAAGCCAAGCACAAATGGACAGTGGAACGAACAAATTTTGTGTTGTGTCAAATTCTAGCAAAAGATGCAGCCTTGCAGGTACATAAGTGGGATAAAAGGATTCATGCAACATTGTGGGCATATAAGGAAACATCAAAGTCATTAACATGATACTCCCCATTTCAGTTGGCTTATGGCATTGATCCAGTTCTTCCTATTGAGTTTGATATTCCCACTGTGAGAGTTATGAAAAATGAAAGGATGGATGAAAGTGATTCAGTAAAAGAAAGGTTGGTACATCTTCATTTGCTAGAGGAAATGAGGGAAATAGCAAAGGATACAAGCTATAAGAAGAAAATGAAGTAGAAGGAATACTTTGATCAAAAGATCTCATTGGTCTCCATTTCATGTGAATGACTTGGTTCTAGTATATGATTCCAGATACAAAAAAAGAAGGCAGAGAAAATTCCTTCCCAAATGGATGGGGCCCTACAAAATAGTAGTTGTGTATGAAAATGGTACATATCGACTGGAGGAATTAGATGGCACTCCCATTACGAAATGGGTCAACCATGACAAGTTAAAGATTTTCTAAGCACCATAAAAGTCTACTCTGAGGACGAAGTAGAAGCTAGAAGGGGAAAATGTCGACATTAAAATTTTTCTCCGTAATTTCTATTTTATTATGTATGTATTAGGAATAGGATGTTGTTAAGTATGATTAGTAGTGGCGTCTGATAGAAGATAACGGCGCCGTCAGTATGGTGCCGCCAATAAAGTAGAGTATGGTAATAAAGAAAAGTACAACAAGAATGTTGTAGTAAAAGTAAATATTTGTCGTAAGTGGTCCGATAATGTTAAAATGTCAAAGTTGGGGTAAGTAGAGAAGGAGGGTCTACATTATTAGGAATTAGAAATATTATATTTGTAATAAGGACAAAGAGTGATGTCATAAATATTTTGTGTGTTTTAATTGTGGAAAAGTCTAAAAAGGTGGAACCTATGTGAGATGATAAGGTTTATCTTATCTTAGAAGATAAACCTACATGTAAAGGCAAGAGTTTATGCATGGAATATGATTGGCCGAAGAGATTTCCTATCCTATCTTAGAGATAGGGTGGATAAGCCTAAATTCCTACAAATAAAGAGGCCATCCCCCTCATTTGGCATAGAAGGAAGTAGTGAGAAATATTGTATGAGTGTGTAAAGGAAGCCGTCATTTAGAAGGTGTGTTAAAGAAGCCATTAAGAGGTGTAATTGTGAAGTTTCTCCCATAGTTATTGTTGGAAGGAAAGTGAAGTCAAGTAACACTTGAAGTACCTCATGGGTGAGATTGTAACAATTTCATGTTGATATTATAATTTACAATTATATTTCAAATTTGTCATCCTTCCTTCGTATCATAGTCTATGGTATTATTGTGTTATGTTTGTTGTTGTGTTTCCAGATTACATCCACCAAACTAAAAACTATGCATTAGTAAATAATCATAGCATGAGGAGTTCCCGGTGGAGAATTATTAGCGGTGAGCTCAGTAAGCTCGTTGAACTTGCGGTGGGTAACGACTGCTGCAAAAATATCACTTAAGTGATTTAAGGTGTGGAGGAACTGGATCAAGTGAGTTAGACATGGAGGACCAATCGGAGGTGGTGCCGAGTTTGATGGCGAGCTGATCACAAACCGGTAGGAGTATGATCCAATGGATATCGGGCCCCTAAATATCTGAAAATGGATGAGCCATGAGCTCAATGTGTAAGGATGAGTGGTTGCGTTGGCTAGGGTTTGGAGAATTTGAGACGAGAAAGATATCAGAGTGAGTTGAATGAATTCAGCCAGGGGCTAATTCAACTAAGCCAAGGACATAGTAGGGAGCTTGGGCTCGGGTGTAAACAAAACTCACTCAGGAAAGTTAAAAGAAAGACGAAAGGCCCGCAACAGGAAAGAAGATAGACATCAAAGTGAAAATGAGGAGCTCAAAATCGTGGGATGACCTAATAAGTAAAACGAACTCTGTGCTAAGTGGGAAGAAGATGTAGCTTTGAAATCCAAAGTCTTCGGACTTTGGGGTTTCTATGGTTTAGGGTTTCACCGAGCCCAGTGTAAAATCGAGCGAGAGCCTCGAAAATGCAAAATTCTGAAACCCGAAAGGGTCCGGGTGATGTGGTATTGCATGGACACTTTGGGGGTCAACTTTGGGTTTGGGGTCAACGAAGAGGTAGTTTCGAGGTTAGCATGACGAGAACAACAAATTGGGCGTGACAAGGTTCCTGAAGTCGGTAGGTTTGAAGGTCTCAAACAACAACTATGTGGTGCAATGCGGTGAATTCAAGGTCGAAGCTTTCCAGTGGTTTTGGGGTTAGCATAGTTTGGGAGCCT
>CM031239.1:873679672-873829672 GCA_018340775.1 Taxus wallichiana var. yunnanensis | reverse complement strand
AGTTTATCGTTTTATAGATTATTTTTATAGTTTTCAATTTGTTTTGTCATTTTATAGTTTATGTCAAAGTTTATCATTTCGAATCCATTAGCACATTGCATAGTTTTTTGTTCTATAGTTTAATTCATAGTTCCTCATTTCAAATTAGAAGTGAATAGTTATTTCATCATTTATTTCATAGTTTAGTTTCTCTTCTAGTCGATTAGTCTTCATATCCTATTTATATAAATGTCAAACTACTTTTTTAATAAGATTAATTTTCCGTACGTAGGCCTTTCTTTTGAATACAAATATTAGAATGTTTTTATCGTCTCTCTTGTATCTTTTTAACCCACATCCACTAATTGTCTTATTTTCTTTTGTAGGTAAAGTCTACGAACTTGTAACCACTAAATTAAGTTGTCAAAGATCACTTGCTCAACCAAAACATGTTGTAAGTATCCTCTCACCACCCCAACCGTGATCATGAATAGTATAATTTTAGGATCCTTGGACGTTCTTGGTCATTGATTAACACCTCCAAACACCGTATAAGGGAGATAAAATGGAAAAGCGCTATATAGGTATTCCTCATTTTATTTATTTGCTTTTTTTTCATCGTAACTCCATTTTCATGTGTGTGTGTCCTCATCGAACATACCATTTGGATTTGGGTTAACAAATAACTTTCATTTCTCACCCTTCTTGCTCATATAGTTTAAATAGGAGGTTCAATCTTCTGCATCACACATTTTACCACACACTTTGCTAAAACTTCACAAACCAACTAACACATCAAAAATTTCTTTCACCTGGTTCATTGATTGGGATTTAATCACCTAACAAAACCCATTTCAAAATTTCCCAGCCACAACTTACCTGAAACCAAACATAGCTTGCCTTCTTCTAGGTCCTCTTACATCCGTCCTCTTTTTTTTCTTTTTCACATTTGTTCTTAATCAAAGACAAGAGAAAATAATAAAAAATAATTGCTTGCTTGATTTGTCTGGATAAAATTTATTTCATGCTCGTAGTTACTTGCTTAATTATGTTAAAAGAATGGAACAAATTTTTGCATTTAGTAGTTCTTTGCATAAAAAACATCTACAATGTCATCATCATTGCCTTTGGTTACCCCCTTATAGATTGTCAACCACTTATCGATATTTCTCATGCAAATCCTCTCGCTAACACCTCAAACCTAGGTGAGACCAATCCGTTCCTCTATCACCAAAGATGTCTTGTCCAGGACAAATATTCCACAAGATGTTAGATCATAACTCTCTGGGAACACCACTTGTCCCACTTGTGGTGATGTACACTTTCAATAATTCCTAGATGCCAACCCAACTTCTCTCCAAGGTTATCTACTCTGGAAATCTATTCAGCTTCCTCCAAATGACCCACCGATTCAACAACTTTATCCTTATCGACCGACCCTCAAACCAACCTATTTGTCAGTAAATGATCTCTCATTGGCTCACCTTACCTCTTCTTTTACCAATTTCTCAACCCACCAGACCACTCAGATAGTCACACCCATCCCCCACAATCTTCCCCCAATTAATAAAACAATCAACACTTCCCTTCCTCTTATATCTTTGACTATTATCCACTTTAGCATCCCCAATCAACATGTCCAAACATCATATCATGTACCTGAACAATATAATCCTCTTACTTCCCATGCCATCGCATCTCAGCCTCCCTTTACTAGTGCTTTGCAACATCCAACATCACACCCATTTCATCAACAATATCAACCCATGCATACCCATATGCCTGCCCAACATTTACCCCAACAACCTGTTCAATCCTAACAATCATATTATCTTCTTATCTCCCAGCCACAAGTTTATCAACAACAACCCTTCTAGCCACAATCTGTGGCATATACTCATCCCCATCTAGTCCCTCAAACACCCACTCATCCATAGGTTCCTCACCAAATTCCTTCCCCCACATCCTATACGTAACCACCTCCTTTTATCTCTCAACAGGCTCTCTCCAATGACATCGTCCAACTTTAACAAGAAGGTTAGAAAACCTCAAGGCCACCACCTTAGGGAAAAATTCTCCTTATCATATGAACATATATGCAATGATCCCATTCACCCATCTCGTGCCCATCAGACCATATCCTCCACATTGGGAATTTCCCAAATTCACCAAATTTAATAGCAAAGAGGATCCTCAACATCATATCTGTGCATTCAAACACACATGCTACCTTATTGCACATGACCAAGACTTAATGCTGCATACCTTTCCCATGTATTTGGCTGGTCTTGCCCTAGATTGGTACAACAATATACCCTAACATTCTATATTTTATTTTTCTCAACTCTCAATTATTCCTATAACATTTCTCAATTAATATTGTGCGTAAAGTAACCATTAATGATCTTTATACCATCAAACAATTTGAGGATGAATCCATCACAAAATTCGTTTCTTGATGGTGTAACACCATAAATCAGTTATCTTTTCCTCTTCCATAGAATGATCTTATCAAACTTTTTCATGGTCATGTGTGAAGCACATAGCTTCTACATTATAGATCCAATCTTTCCAAAATTTTGATGAGGCCTTCACTATGGTTCAAAGCTTGAAACACATGCCCTCGAACAAGCACACTTAATATTGAGGTCAAATAAGCTTAAGCCTTAATTCACCAAATCATCTACCTAAAATGACAAATCAAAGGCAACAAATAATGTCGTAGTAATTGTTAAATCATCCCCTACCTCCACACCTACTACATGGACTCAACAACGAGTTGTGATACCAAAACCCAATTATACTCCCCTCTGGGAAGTCATATAGCACAATATTCGACAAATTGATGGTCATCAATCTCATCACACTTCCCCCCATCTGACCAGTTGATGAGTCTAGACCAAGACCCACGTGGTATCAAGAAGACCACTACTACAAATATCACCAAGTTCGAGGACACGATATAGAGAGGTGTCGAACCTTCAAATATCTAGTCCAAAGACTCATTGATCATGGTGATCTTCAAGTGGACAATCCTAATGCATCCCCTAACCAACCATTTGACATCTTTAAACAACCATTCCCCAACCATCAACAAGTCAAGTCACCACTCCTTCTACATCCCAAGTACCTAACACTCATACCATAAACACTCTACACACTATTGATCAAGATCCTATCTCATCCACAGATTCATCACCTTCATCAACCATCACATCCACCTCTCTAGACATTTTTCCTACATCCACAAGTTCATCAACACTTATTCCCATATCTACACCAATCATACCTACATCTATTTCGACATCTATTCCTACATCCATACCTACTTCCACACATATCACATCTTCCCCATTCACAGTATATCAATGATGCCCCTTGAATCATTTATAGAACAACCATCCCCATCTCATCCTAAACCCACAATTCATTCCACACCTACATATACCTCATCCACTTCGTCATCCTCATCACATATTCCATTCCCATAATACCATATGTAGATCCAATCCCAATTCCTATACCTACCACATCTATCATTGAGACCACATCCACATCATCCTCCTCTCCTACATATTTGAAGAACTTTTGAAATCACTTCAACTTACAAAAAATTAAAATGATCATTCTACCTCATCAATGCAATCGAATCAATCTTCACTTTTCTTAGATTCCACTAAACAAATACTACTTCCTACACCTTTATACAACACCATCTCTAGATCATCTGGTGGAAATTGTTATCATTCCCCCTAAGGACGTAACCTCTCAAATAAAATCCACAACCATTAATACATTGCCTCAAAAATACCTTATACATTCCTATAAGGAAATTAATATTCCTTCCTCTAAACAATCCAACACGACACCCCTTTCATCAAGAATAGTTCATCAACTAAAACCAAAATCATTCAACACTATGGTATCTACCAATACCAAAACTAAATTTAGACCATCAAGACATCAACATGATCAAAATTTTCCTCAACATCCAAATCATCTCAAACATCCAATTCTTATTCAAAGACCAAGATATTCTACAAAGAAAAAACACCTCCTAATGCTTTATTTGAATCATGTACGGAGGTCTTTCGACACTTGTTACAAATTTCTACAATCACACTTCCACCTACTAGGGTCTTTGACCTAATAGCAAGAATCCACCATGGTTTAATTCCAACCTTGTTTGTGCATATCATCATACCCCTGGACATGATATTGGACATTGCAGAGCATTTCAAGCCATTGTTCATGACTTCATTAAGGAAGGATACCTCCTTCCCAAACCAAACCAATCTCTTCCTTCCACTTCAACATCCACACCTTTGACCTCATCTATCCAAATGCAAGTGTCCTCTCGTTCTTCACAAACTTCCGCAACCATGTCATCTCCAAATGAAGATTCTTCTAAAGAGGATCCTTCATTGTCCATCAAAGTTATTCGAGTAACCACTCATTCAGTCCACGTGACCTTGAATCATCAACCAACACTAAAACTGAAACCAAAACACCAAAACCTCAAAGAAATCCACCCCATCCTCACATCCAAATCAACTCATACATCAACATCCCAAACATCCACATCCAAATCCAAGTCTAAGAATTCCAAAGAAAAACATATCACAATGATAAATCCAAATCCAAATAATCCAATCCTCCAACCAAATTTGATTTGTCTTCTAAGACACATAATTTATCCATTCAATTTATATTCATAATTAAATCCAAGCCAAAACATCATGTTAAAACCCATAAGATTTATCTTCCTTTTGAAACTTCGATTGGGTCCTATGCAGATATCCTTTGACATTTAACTCAAATATCTTCCATCACACTTCCTCCTATCAAATCCTTTAATCTACATAATAAGAAACCATCATGGTTTGATCCTAATTACATTTTTGCCTATCATCGTACTCTAGGTCATGACATTGAGCATTGTAAGGCCTTTCATACAATCATCCATAACCTTATTAAGAAAGAAGATTTCCTCATTTATGGGAACCATTCTCCTCCATCCACCACAACCAATCCAAATCCAATTCCTACACCCCATCCACCAAAATTACTAAATCTCATCCTTCATCTACATCATCCCTTACCATTTCTCCTAAAGAGGATCCTCCCTTGTTTATTGATACTATTGGTTTTTCTAATCACCCTTGTGATCCTCGACCATCTATCCAATCCAAGTTCAAGCCAATCTCATCTAAACTCTTTCAACATCCATTAACTCATCCACATCTAATTCATCCACAATGATATAATATCTTTTATTGGGGGAGTAACCTCCCCTCGTCCTTGAGCATATCATCCACATTAACTATCTAAACAACTCCCTTGATGTTGGGGGACTTCACTCCTTGACATTGTTTTATTTACCTCATCTAAATCCATCCAATCTAAATTAATCCTGTCCAAATCTTCATCTCATTTTAAGTCAATTTTTGTGACCATATTTGTCTCTCTCTTAGAAGACCATTTATTTTCATCTTAAGTCTAATATTTTGGCCATATTTTTCCTTCCATTGTGGGACCATTTATTTTCATCAAAGTCCACCATTTGTGGGCATATTCATGCCTCTTTTGGGGCACCATATTTCCTTCATCAAAGTCCACCTTTGTGACCATATTTTTTCTTTTAAGGAACCATCTATTTTCAAAGTCCACTTTATTGTGGCCATACTCATGCCTCCTTTGAGGCACCATATCTCCATATTTTTTATCCAAATTCCACCATTGTGGCCATGTTTGTCCTTCCATTGAGGGACCATATTTCCATCTTTTTCATCAAAGTCCACCTTTGTGGCCATGTTTGTGTCTCTCTTGGGGAACCATATTTTCATCATAAGCCCACCCTCTTATGCCATTTTTCATTTCATTGGGACACATTTTTCTCACTTATTCACTTTTGAAAGGTAGCACATAGGTTCCATCTTATCTAGTCTCACGATGTATTATCTAATCTTTCACTCTCATCCTAAACCCACCATTGTGGTCATTTTTGTCCCTCCCTTAGGGGAATCATTCCATCTTATCCGAAATCCACCGTTGTGGTCATAATTTCCCCTCCTTGAGGACCATCTACTCATCTTGGTAGGGATGCATATTTTCACTTCCTTAAAGGGTAACACATATTTTTTTACCTTCGCTCATCTATCTCATTGTATCCCATCCTATCAAGCTCTTATCTTATCTTGAATGCGACATTAATCAAGAAGCCAACATGGAAAGTTCACTCTCTCTCAATGGTAAACCAAAAAGTGGAACCCCTTAATGCATTACAATTGTGGCCATTCTATTGCTAGCAAACATGTATCTATGAGCAGATAATCACATCTTTAGATCATTCCTCCATTATCAACCCCTTCCATCTATCATTGTAATGATATGGAACTATGTGGTCTACCATCACTTCCTTGACATGACCTTAAATATGGGCACCATGTCTACTCATAGTATATTCATTATGGATAGGTTCTCCCATTTGGTGAGGAATCCACAATCATTACATCCATCACCCTCTCATTCTCCTATTGTAGTCATGTAAGGGGTCCAGGGGTGTCTCTTGTACATTCATTATCCCCTCCTAAGTGGTCTACTTAGCTATTCCCAGCTCTCCCCCATGTAAAATTAAAATTCATGTATGCAAAAATCAAAATCAAAGTTGTCAAAAATGGAATGATCTTTTGAAGTATAATTGTTCATGCAAAAAAAAAAAAAAACATGAAAATAAAAATCAAAAGAAATAGACTGATCCCTTGAAGGACGGTTATTACATATTATTCTTGCCATCTAAAAGTAGACCATACCCTTAGAGGATGGCTCTCTTCTATTATATCATGGTAGAAAAGGCTTCCCACATTGATCAACCTTCTATATATCATAACATCCTAAGAAAGCTTCCCACATCGATCAAATTTCTCATATACATTGCAAACTTCCTACATTTGATCAGTTTGCATCTTCCCCCTTCCCAGTTGGGGCATAGTCCTAGGAACAACCACCTATGGAGAACCCTCTTCCCACATACAAGTTATTGTTAGTGCGAAATCACAACACCCCCAAATGAGTTATAAGGTATTATTTTCTAAGGCAGACTCATTTGGTGTGATTGCATAACATTGAACTTTCCCCAAGGTGTGGGACCTTGCAAAATGGGAAAGCTCTCCAGATTAAAGGTTGGTTCCTTATTCCTCTGTTTAGATGCATACGTGAGAACTTGCAGAGGATCTATCTCTATACCTAATCTAAAACTTGCCAAGGAGACATGGATAAGAAAGGGGTACAAGAAATAAACAATAACTAAACTACAAGGTGATGCACCAAAGGAATGATGAACACTAGTTTTGTTGATAGACACAAACCAAAAAATACATGCAATAATCAAACATAGATAACCAGATTTATAATGAAAGACCAGATGTGAGAAAAAGAGACAAAAAGGATCTAGAATCGATCACAAACGTGTTTTATTGCTCATAGATTGATACAATACATTACAAAATAGCCAGGAGGCAAGAAATATATTGCAACTTTGATGGAAGGCCTGAAATTCCACAAATTCCTTTGCTAGAAGAAAAGAGAATGCTTAAAACAAGGAATGTCCAACCCTTTACAATGAATCCTGCCCTCGTATTTATAGATTCAATCAGAGAGGAGAAAGAGATGGAGAAGCGGGAAAAGCAGGTTGAGGTTAAACCATTGTTGTTAATGACTTTGACAAAATCTCCCCCCAAATATGTCTTTAATGCATCAATCCTTAGTTCAGCACCTTGAAGGAAGAGGAAACGATGGAACATATCGAATCCGATTTTGTTATTGAGGTGAAGAGACCTGCGTTAAAGGCACGAAGATATTTTCTCCATTTCCACCTACCAGGGCCACGTAGTAGC
Source organism: Taxus wallichiana var. yunnanensis (assembly GCA_018340775.1). Lineage (NCBI taxonomy): Eukaryota > Viridiplantae > Streptophyta > Pinopsida > Cupressales > Taxaceae > Taxus > Taxus wallichiana. The sequence continues at coordinate 873,821,798 of CM031239.1, read as the reverse complement.
CTGACACTCGTTTGGGCTTCCCTTTTTGGATTCATCTTTGGAGAAGCGCCATTAGGACACGTGGTTCTTTCCACTGCCTCCCCCATACTTAGTCGATTTTGGACCCTTTTCAATGAATCCGAGCCCATAGGACTTCAGATCTTCACCATTTCTTCCCCTTCTTGTTTGCCCCCGATATTTCATGGTTTCATCCTCTATGCGACCAATTTGAATCTTGAGTTTTCTTAGGTTCTTTCTATACGGGGTCTTAGCTGATCCGATATTTTGCAGGGGTGAGATATGGATAACAGTTATATGTCAAACCCTTCCGTGTCGACATTAGGTTTATGATCATCTTTCATCCATATCTCCCTAATGGTCTCTTGGTATAACTAATCTTTCATTTTTTCATGTACTAACACTTGCTTTGGCTACAAGTGCAATGCCTTGAGTGGTACCCTTTCTTGTTTACCTCCCATCCGGTTCAAAGCATGGTTTCCTTACATGCCCCTTGCTATGATCATGTGTCATTTATCTCATCAAGGTCACCTTTTATCAAAATCACATTCTTCCATATCAAATTTCAAACCATGAATTCTATATCTATATGTCTACCTTTATGGATGGCATATCTTACCATCATCCATAATCCCATGAATTCTGTTATTATCTATGAATGTTTCAGCTAATACACTTTTCAGTTTGGGAATTCTACTTGATCTTCATTGCAGTTTTATGAATCCTACTTGAGGATATCACTTGAGTAACATTCGTTGTCCAACAAATCCTCATCCACAACCATGGTCATCATGCATTTGATCCATTCATCCTCGCTCCAACCTTCTACTCATCTTCTTCTAGCTTGACGATCTTATTTAATCACTCCTTCTGCATGGACATCTTGGTTGAGATATACCCTCTTCTTGAAATATTCCTGCTGTAGAAGCTTCTCCACCACCCTCTTTTTCATCAGAAAATAATCACCAACTCACACATCTTTCTTCTCTACCTCTTCTCCTCATCACTTCTACCTCCTCACTCTCACCACATGGGAATCCCAATTAAGGATTCTCCTCACACTCTCCATCCTACACCGCATATATTCCTCCATCCATTCATGATTACACTCCTTTATTTCTTTGTTATCACATTATTATCACCTCCTTTCACCTCTTGGCATACACCACTCACTCTTTTCTCATCCTTCCTAGTATCTATCTCCTGCTTGGTCATCTTACTTACACATGCTCACATTATGGAAAATTCACTTAAGGGTTCCCCTTCAGTCCATCTTGTCATGCCCTCTTCCTATCTGTCAATCACTTCTTCTCATCATTCTTCTTCTTCTTCGGCTTGGCGATCCTACTTAACCATCCCCGCCATGGAAATCCTACTTAAGAGTCCTCTTAAGTTTGAAATGTCATCCGCCTCTTCTCCCATATCATCATATTTCCCTCATCTTATTTCTCCCACCTCTTGTTGTATTCATTTTCTCCAACCAACCATTCCACCCCTGTACCCATTACACTTTTGTCTTTCTCCTTTAATATCATCACTTCCAGTTTGGTGATCTTACTTAACCACTCCTGCGACATGGTGATCTTACTTAAGAGTCCTTCTTAGGAATGATCTATCATCTTTCCTTTCCCCATTACTCTATATTCCCACTGTCCAACTTTTCTCTTCATTCCCCATCATCACATCCTCTCACCTCCTATTTTCCCACTATTCCTCTCCATCATCCCCTTTCTCAACCTTCGCACTCTTACTTAACAATCTTCGCCTCATGAAAATATCACTTAAGGGTCCTCCTTAGGTGAAAATTTTGTTCTGTACTTCTCCCTAGCCTCTTTCTTCCTTCCATCCATTGATTGTTTCTTCCTCCTAGTATTCCCTATCCACTACATTTTCCTCCCACCATTATCCTTTCTCAAACTATCCTCTTACAAAATGCTTCTACTACATTCTTCGTGTAACCATGTTCATTTCCCCCCTTTTCTCCTTCTTGATCCATCATCCTTCATACCATTTCTTTCCATTCTTTTTATGTCTTGTTTCTTCATCTTTTCTCATTCAACTGGATCCTCTCCTCACCTTCATCTTTACACAAATCATTATCCCTATTTTCTTTACTTCTTTCCAATCAATATTCTCGAATTCTCCCACATGTCTACCCCCATGCTTACTTCCGCCATTGTTGTTGGTTTCACCTAACATTCTTTCATCATCATATTTTGTTTCCATGCTCATAATTATTGGTGGAATTATCCTAACGTTATTTCACTGACATTGCTTCTTCCACCCCCTATTCTCTCTTCCCTCATCTCCCTTTTCTCCACTTCTGCACTTTCTTGTCACTTCTTCCCCACCTCTCCATATTTCCTTCACCCTCTTCAATATCTCTCATTGTGTTTCATCACACACCTCTCTCTCTATTTTATCATCCCCCTTATCATCATTTCATGAATCTCTGCATCTTTTCCAATCCGTGTCATTCCTACCCTCCAACTTCTCTTTACGTTCCTGATACTACTCACTCTTCACTTAATATCTCTGTTCTTGATTTCCTTCCTTCTACATCATTTTCTCTGTTGTCCTCTCCTCCTTTCTACTCATCATTTTATTTCACTTCCTCTGTATCATATTCCTCCCCTTTTTCCTCTGTGTTTCCTTATTATTTCCCCATTGATAACTTGGATCTTTAGCATTAGCTCATCTTTTTATCATCTCACCATCCACATGCATTTCCATGTGGTCTATTCTATATTCTTTACCTTGGTTTTCTTCCCGATACCTTGGTTCCTTCAATCTTCTCCTCATATCCGCTATGTCATCCCTTCTTTCCCTATCATTTTCACCTTCCCACTACTATCATCTTCCTTTCTCTCTCACCTCCACCTTTTCAATCATTTTGTACCAGTTTCTCTTCTATTCTTTGATTTTCTCCACATCTTCCTAGGTCCCTCATTGTTTCTTTCTCTTCTCTATTCTACCTCCTCTTTCATCTTCTTTACATTCTTCATCATCCTCATCTCCTTCCTATTTCAGTCCCCCGCTTTCCTATTTTCTCTTATTTTACCCCTAATCTTATTTCGTCTTCTTGTTCATCTTTCCTCATTCTCTCTTCTCCTATCATCCTTCTCTATTATTCTCTTCTACCTATTCTTGTTTTCTTCACCTCTAACTTCTATAGTTCATTTCTTTTCTCAGTTCTATTGTCTCTTTCATTTTCCATCATTTCTCTCCCTTCATCCCCTTCACCCTTCATCACTCCCTTCATTTTGGATATCTCTCTCCTTTCTCATAATTTCACCCTCTACTCTCTTCATTTTCTTGTCTTCTTCTTATCCTTCACTATTACCTTCTTCACCTATCATCCCTATCTCTATTCTCTTACTCCTTTTTTCCCTCATCTTGCCTCTATCTGCTTTATCCCATACCTTTGTCTTCTTCACCTTTAAATTTTCTTTCTCTTCATAATCATAATTAACCACTTCTCTTTCCAATCTCATTCATTATGTCCCAATTTTCATCCCTTTATTTGCCTTCTTTTTTTCTCATCTCTATCATCTCTTTTGTCTTCCTTACATTCCTCCTCGTGTCACTCCATTTTTTCATCATTTCTCTCTCATTGTCTTCTACGTCATTCTCCATATTATCTTTTTTTTGGTTTCCACTGCTTTCATTTTGCACATCTCTCTCCTGTTTTCACCCTCTCCTCTATCATATTTTCTCTTCTCTTTCCCTTTTACTTTTCCTTGTTTGTGTGTCATTCATCCCTTTATTTGTTTCCCTTTTTCTTCCCTTTTTTCCATCTTCTTCTTTCCCTTTTCCTATCATCTTATCCATTTTTGCCTCTTTCATTCCCTGTTTCTATTTTTCCATCCCCATACGATTGGTTTCCTCTTCACCCGACATCATCATCATCTTCCAATTATTGTTGGTTTTCCCTTCACATTCTTTAACTGGCATAGCCTCTACCATCACTCATTACCCTTACCACTTTCATCATTTTTCCTATCATGCTTCCCTCATCTCTTTGCATCTTGTCTTCTCCTTCTTGTTCGTCCTTCCTCATCACTTTCTTCTCCTATCCTCTTTCTCTATTTTCTTTTCTCTTCGGCCCATCACGTCCTCTTTATTTCTTCTCCTCTTATCTTTTCCACTACCTTCATATTTCTCCCTCTTCTAGGCTTTCATCTACTCTGATATCTTCTCTCTTCTCTTATCGTCCTTCTCTACTATTCTCTTCCTCCTCTTTCCTTCACATTCGAGCATGGTTCACACCCCTCTATTATTGCAGACAACAACTTCTCCATTCTATTACACCCCATCCTCGTCATCCTCTCTCTCAAATTCCCTCTCTTCCTTTCTGAGTGGTATCATCTCTTCTATTCTCACCCCTCTCATGGGGACATCATCAACTATATCCCTCATCACATCTTCCCCTGACATTTTCATCTTAGATTCTACCATATCGGTCATCACCTATCACATTTTGTCTCACAAACATAGCTTGAATTCTTCTCCTATTTTCCAGAGAAGTGGGACTGCTTTCTCTTTTCTTCGTCTACTCATCGACCGTCAATTGCGTACCTTTCTTATGAAACATGTGTTCACAACCATATTTACCATCTCGTAGGGCATTTCATCTCACACTTCTCACCAATCTACTCTTCATGCCCCCATTTCTACTACACTCTCTCCCCTTTTTATTTACACATCCATCTTCCACTTTTCCCCGGTGCTTATGGGGCATCATTATTTTCATCCTTATCCCTTTTACATTCGCATGATTTTTCGCTAAATTCCTCACATATGAAGGATTTCACATACCTTTCACATTTAGTTACAGATTTTTGATGTTTTACTATGACCCATTGGTCATTATGGTTTGATTCCATATTGCTATGGTCTTCACCCACCTTTAGTTCATAGATAGTTTTCGTTTGTCTCTATTGAGACTAAAATTGTCTCTACCAATGTGATATTGGAATCACTGCCATATTTTTCATTGTTATTGCAATCCTTTTTCCTAGGTCATCTTTCCTTATTTAGACGTTTTTTCCATATTTTCATCTTCACCATCTATCTCTTTCAATCTCGTGATTGACTTCCTTTCCATTGTCAATCCCAATTTTAAGGGGGAATACTCAATCCACAATATTTTCATTGTTTTTATCTCGCGACTTGCCTAACGCAAACCACTCATCAAAAAGGGGCAAATAAAGACACCAATTTTTGGTGTAGCTCCTCTCCTTCACCCTATGTTTGCTCACCTTTATTGGGCTTACCCACTCGAATTTGTTTTCCTCCTTAATTCAAAGAAATCCCATTTCCCACCAAAAATACATGTTCAATTAATCAATCTTAATTGATTAATTGATTCCCTTTTAATTACCTAAACTTGTTATCTACATATTCCAAATTAAGTCATATCATTCACAAATCATTTAAATCATGAGCCCCACTCATGATTTAAATAATGCAGAAAAATCCTTATCACATCCATTATTTCACCCACTAATTCAAATCATGAGCCCTGCTCAATCAAATCAAATCCATGGTTTTACCTAATCACTCAAATCATGTCCCTTAACTAGGGTTACTTTGTCAAACCCAAGTTACTAGATAACCCCTAGACTAACCCCATCTCCATGCTATAAATACAAGCCTTCCTCCTTCTTTTGAACAAGAAAAGAGTGATAGAAAATCTATTACATTGTATACTCTTGCTTATCGTAACATCCTCATAGTGCCCTTGTAATGCGACTGGAATCCCCACAATAGCCTTCTCATGATTTGGTGGTTCACTTATCTTGGTTCACATTGCATTTTCTTAGATCATATCAGTAGCTCATCTAAACACCAACATTTTCAGGTTTCTTTGTTTACCAGTTTGCATGTTATCTATTTATATTGCATTTCTATTATTTTCTTTATCACACGGGGTTGATAGCCATCGAGGAAGTTAATGTTTCTTGGGTCCGATTCATCGGGAAACCCCCACATAAAATATCTAATCAATTTTCTTTAGTGTATTTGAGTTACATGTTTATCATCATCTTCTTGGTGACTGCAAATCTACATCCACATCTCGAGGCTTCTTAAGCCCTCCATATTTCAAGGTCGTTGGTGGTTTTTAGTATCGGTGCATTCACCTACACGAGAAAAAGGTTTCCTATCTAACACATAGTCAGTTCCTTCATGCACAAGACAAGGTCATTAATGGAGTAGAGATTTTGGAAATATCCAAACACTCATTGTAGGATTAAACAATAGATTTTTATGAGTTTTGGATAATTCGGGTTTCATTTCTCTTTCTCCTCTCCTCAAATTTTTAACATAAATATTGTAAGGGATGGCATGCATAAAGGTGGTTGATCACCTTTCTTCTTCAATGTACTCCATTTATTCTTGGGGCTTTAAGCCTTCCTTCAAATCATGTAATGGCTTCATGCCTCTTCTTATGAATAACTATGTACTGTGTAAATACTTTGGAGTAATAAAATGATTTTTGTGATTTAGTTTTCAATCCTTGCATTGTTTCCATTACTTTCCTTGCCTCTCATTGTGTCTACAAGATCTTTGTGTATTTCTTGTCCATTATAGGGTTTGGATGTGTTGTGCTCATTTTGGGAATGATGTATTGAATGTAATCTGTTTTGGTGCAGGACCACCCTTTCTAGTTTCATTCCTTCATTGTTTTGTAGGTAGGGGAAGTGATTAGAACTCATCTATTGGTGTATCACCATTGTTAGTGTGGGTTTATTTCATGCATCCTTCTATCCCTATCCCCTTGGAAGTTGTAGTTTAGGGTAGTAGTAGTTGTAGATTAGGATCGGTGAGTAGTTTTGCTGCATTAGGAGTAGTTATGGTAGGTATGTTAGGAGCAAGAACTGACCTTTTCTAGAGAGCTATCCCATTTCACATGTCCCACACTCAAGATAGATGCATGTTATACAATCAAGTCGATTACCCCATCTCAAACCGGACAATTTGGGGGGTGTTGTGATTCCACACAACAATTTTGGCACGCTTGGTGGGAGAACTTCGAGAAGTAAAGTTTTTCATTTTTAATAAAGTTGCTCTACTATAGAAAAAGGTCACATTCAAGCCCCATTTATTCTAAGGAATTTTCAGAGGTTTCCTTACATTTCAGAGTTCGAGGTTTCACCTGCAGGGTCAAAGTCCGAAATAAATTTTAGAGAGCTTAACATGTGCAAAATGAGCTCTAAATTTCACAGATGATAGATTGGGGGATAAAATTCAAAAGGGTATCCTTGGATTTTTGAAATTTTGATTTTTAGAATTTTTGGTTTTTTCAAATTTCGTTTTAGGATTTTGGGACTTTCAAAATTTTGGACCTTTTGCAGTTTTAGGATTTAGACATTTCAGATTTCGAGGTTGTCCAATTTCAGACCTTTCGGGTTTTTGGAAATTTTGTGTTTCGAGTTCGAATTTCAAAGGTTACTTTGCAACTTTAGGTTTCGAGTTTTCTTACTTCAGACTTGGGTTTGTGACATTTCGGATTAAGTGGTTTTAAAGTAGAGCCAAGTTTCGAAATTCAAATTTTGTAGGATCATTTACAGCTTGAACTAGTCCAACCCCACAACAATTTTGAGATCTTCAAGGTGTGCATACAGGTATCCATCTCATTTCATCAAGTTTTTTGTGCACTTGGTGTAATTTCAGTCTTTGGAGACACACATGCAAACACAACTGGTGACTCCATCTAGATAACGAACCCATCTGGATAACAAAACCCATCTCTCTGAGTAGAAGACATTCCTTTTCTTCACCATCCATTTCCATCCAATTTTTATTTCTTCCATCTCTTCCATTTTCTTCCATTTCATGAAGTCTTGTAGTCATGGCTTCATTCACCTCTTAGGATTCACATCTAAAACAACATTATCGGTCTGACCCTCCTTAAGAGTTTCAAAACTCATTTTTAGGGTGTTATCAACCATCTTCGGATCCATACTTTGTAATGGAAATCAAATTCAGTACACATGCCCAGATGAACAAGAGACAGGTTAGTTTGGTTATCCACCAAACCATCCATATTTTCAAGAGTGGGGGTATGTGGATTTCGAAGGACATTCTTCACCTGGAAATGTTGAGTTACAAATGAAGATCCTAAAAATAATGGCAAGTATGGTGTAGTCTAGGGCTTCAGCCCAAATGAAGGCATTTAAGATCGGATTCGGGCCCCTTGTCCATGGGAAGGCCCCTTTCCATATTATCTTATCCCGTAGGAGAAACTAAGCTTCATAGTTGAGATGCTACCCCAACTAGAAGGATGGATCAAGGACATTGAACATTATGCAAGTCAACCTTGTCTACAAGAGACCCCTGCATTACCCTCTCATAGTTATTTTCCTTCATCCCAAGTACTATAATTTCAAATCAAGCCTCAATTTCCAAGTTTCCTATTTTCTACACCTCTTTATGGTTTCCACTTTTCTATCTTCCGCCCTTCCATCTCATCTTATTTCCTCTGCCCTTTTCCCTTCCAAAAAATAGTCCCCTCCATAGAAGAAAATTTGTAAAACCCTTCCCACCATCTCCACCACCAATAAAAAAACCTATTGAGACTCAACCCAATACTCCTCCACTTCCCCAAATCCATGTAGGGACGAAACTCAAAAAACCAGTAAAGAAGAACAACAACAAAAGGAGCCTAACATGGAAGAAATGCCTCAATTTTTGAAGAATTGGGTTAAAAAGTGCGGAATAGAAAAATCCCTCTACTTGGTTAGGCCTTCGAGGAGGAAAAATTTAGAGAAGAGCAGGTGGTGAAGAATGATCCGGTTGTAATAGTTACAAAGCAAGATCATATTGAAGATGATCAATAATCGAGTGTTCAGAATGTAGCATTCGTGAGGGAACTTTGTTTTCAGAAATTTTTGATCAAACACAGGTTGCAAAATTAGTTGGGGAAGAGAAAATAACAACTCCAAATCCAAAATAAAAGGAGCATAATGTTGTGGAGAAGGATCACACAGCCTAAAGGATTCAAGCACGGGGCAAGCCATGCAGAAGCTCAAAGTTCTTGCACCAATTCACCCTCCTAGGATTCTAATTTTAGGGATGAAAATAAGATTTCGAACCTCATGTTTACGAATGGAGATAACCATGAAAAATAGGTTGCGAGATAAAAGGGTATCCTGAGGAGAATCATGTTCATACCATGGAGGAAAACATGTCAACTTTAGAGGATCTACATGAGGATGAGATCATAGAGATATTTTTGCTTTCTTACTTTGATGAAAGTATAAATTTTTCTCTTCCTTCATTTTCAATTGAAGGTGGCTTGTTTGATGATCACATTAAGGAAGAGAGTATTGAAGCTCGCACTAACAATAGCATCCTACAAAAGCACCAAAAATAGAGGAGTTTGGTAATTAAAATTCTATGTTGAACAAGGAAGAAAAATATGCATGCCAAACAAGGTGGAGGAACTCTTAGGTAAGCAACCATACTCAACCACTTTCAGCAGTCCATCAATAGTTCCATTGGAGGCCACAAGTGAGTTTTAGGGGCTGCATGTTTAGGGAGGATCCCACATTGCCATGGAGGGAAAAGAGAATGAAGGGATCACTTCTTCAATACCTTCCACCAAGGTGACACATTAGTTGTTTGTAGGTGTGCGAAGAGAAGAAATTTTGAATACGAAAACCAATTTTTGCAAGAAAGTCTACTTAAAGATTTTATTATTGAAATTAAAATTTAGGACAATGGGTATATTTGGCCATTCAGGCTATGTCCTATCAGGTATCTAGCATCATTGAAGGTGGAAAAGAAATCCCCAAAATCAACCATGTTCAAACCAAAATATGGGGATGAGTCTGATAGTACTAAGGATAAACTACATCGATATAATACCTTCAAGAGTCTCATGCATATCATTCAGAGGAGATATTTTTCTTATATCCGGTTGTTACCTTGATGATGCGGGTGGAAAATTGGTTCTATGTCAGTTTCTCACTCATGTGTGCAGCCATGTCTATGGTCAAATCATCCACATGGCTTTCTATTGTAAGAAAAGGAAGCTACTTTGCACACACTGGTGGTAGAGTTTGTTTGAAATCTTCCTATGTCTAGTTAGTGTAAGATAGGGGTAGGATTTGTTTTCAGCATCACAAGTGCTCTAGCACACTTTGCATGTCTAATTAGGTGTGTATGATTTGGTATTTTGTACATAGTTTTGGTCTATGTTGCTCCAACACAATACATGGTGTTTCAATAGTCCTCCCACATGTAGAATAAGTTCATACTTGTAAGGAACAATTTTTATCTTAAAAGAAAAAAAATACAGAGCAACTAAAACCAAGTTAAGGACAAGTTTTGTTAATTTTTCACTCTTTTTGTCCTTCAAGGCCAGCCATAGGTAAAATTCCAGTTCCTCCTCCAATAAAGGAAAAACCACCCTCAACATCATGACGAAGAGTGGAACTTTAAGAAGAAATAGAAAATTCAAAATTAATAGAGTTCTATGGTATAAAAATTTGAAAGTTGTCTTATTCAAATTATGTAGCTTCGTGTAATACATGCCAAACAATCATTAGTTGTGCATTTCATACTTGGCATAATTTGGTTTCGGGAAAATCCATTTCGGACTCGCAGAAAAAATGTTGTAGAGATAAACAAGTGGAGATCTTAAGTCAATACAATTTTTACTCTCACAAATCTTATTTTTAAGATTTTCTTATGAAGGTTGAGAGTGTGAGCAGCGAGAAAATGCAGTTCAGTCCATCAAGTGTATGTGGTCTTCGAGTTTTAGTTTCATCAAATTTAGGATCATTTTTAGGTATAGAGTGACTCCTTTCCCAATGGATATGCATATGCTACTGGGTTTAGAACAAATAGGAGGCAAATTTCCCCACGAACCAAATTATTGACAATTTTTGCCCCTCTTGGGAAAAGTTGGCCAATAGAGTCCCAGAGTAATCACAAGCTCCTAAGTGGGCCTCATAGGCTATAAACAAGTCACATGTAGTCTCCGAGTCTCAAGAACATTTACGGGCATTTAGGAAGCATTCAAGCTAAATCAGGTCATCTAGGGTCATACCGGGCTCATGATCCCATTATAGTGCAAAAATGGTCTCCGTCCCCAAAAATGGTAAAAATGGCCCATGATGGAAAAATTTAAGATTTTAAGATTATGGGGACTCATGCCCATCTCCCTTAGTCAAAAAGTTCGAAGAAGGCCCCAAATTAGGCTTGAAAAATAAAAACCCTCATTTGGCCTCTAGAGCCAACCGAGCTAAAAAAATAGCTCGTCGAGCTACTCAACGAGCTAGAGAAGTTACAATTATGGGGGAGGGATTCGAGTGGATGACTCACTGAGTTAAAAAGAGTGGGAGGTGAGCTCTATAATCTCATCGAGATCAAAATGAGTAGCGTCTAGTGCAACAAAACCCACTCAGACGAGTTGAGGCATGGAGGAGCTTGATCAGGCGAGTTAGAGATGGATGGCAGAGTGGAGGTGGCACCAAGTTTTGTGGTGAGATGATCAAAAGTGAGTATGAGGATGAGATAATGGATATCGGGACCTGAACCACTAAAAATGGATGATCCATGAGCTCGACATGCAAGGATGAGTGCTTGTGTTAGTTAGGAATTGAGTGATCGAAGTGAGCAAGATATCGGCCGAGTTGAATGAATTTGGCCAGGGATGATTCATCTTAGCCAAGGACACAATAGGGAGCTTGGGCTTGGGTGAAAACAAAACTTTCTCAGTGAGTTAAACAAAATATGGAAGGCCCACAACGGGGTGAGAAGATAGATGATGAAGTGAAAATGAGGAGCTTGGTTGTGGGCCGAGCTAATAGTAAAATTAACCGGCACTAAGTAAGAAGAAGATGGAGCACAAACTCAAGTCTTGAAACTTCGGGGTTTGATGGTTTGGGTTTTACCAAGCCCAAGTTAAACATCGAGCCAAAACCTCAAAAACATGAAAGCCCAAAACCCAAAAGGGCCTAGGAAACATGGCAAAGTGTGTGGACACTTTAGGGGTTAACTTCAGAGTTTGGGGTCAATGTTGCGTTAAAGGTAGTTTCGTGGGTTAGCATAGAAATAATCCCAAACTAGGTGCGATGAGGTTCCCGAATTTTACAGTATGAAGGTCCAAAATGGAAGCTACGTGGCGCGATGAGGTGAATGTGGAGGTCGAGGCTTTTGGGGTTTTGAGGGTAGCATAGTTCAGAGTTGGAGTGGATGAAATCTAAAGTGCTTGGCGATGGAAGTCCAAAAGGGAAAATCCTAACACCCCAAGACAATAGAAATCCCACCCAAATGTTTGAAGCTCTGTTGAGTCATGCACCTTGGTCACCAAGCCATTAAGGCTGAGTCGAGCTCTTAGGTGGCACGTTCTTGGATGCCGAGTAAGGTTCCATGCCAAGTGGGTAATTGGTGACATGTGATTTGAAGGTGAGTCACTTTGAATGTGGCTTAGTAGTTAAATGAAACAACTCGAGTGATTGGAAGAAGGAGCTCGATGGAGCTCAGAAGGCATGGGAAACCCGAACTAATACCTAAATTTAAACTGAAATATGTCCTCCATTTTTACCCATTTTTAACAAACTTATACTTTCTAAAAAGGGATTTTAGTGAAGATTTTAATGGTGATGGCTGTATTCGGTTTCAAAAGAGTAGTTGAAGGTGAAATTTCGGGAAGCATCCAAGGGAAAAATAGCATATCTCCCATTATATTCATCTGCTTTCTCATGAAATTATAGTCATTGGAAAGGTGAGTTTGGGACCTATAGTATGGGATCATCCAAATTTGGATTTTAGGGTTTTGAATCTCTAAAAAAGGAGAGAATGTATTGATAGGTGAAGTCATTAATGGAGGTTGGTGAAATATGAAGTTATAGGAGCTAGACTAGACCCAGGTGCAATCACAATTAGTTCCTTTATGCACAAGGCAAGGTCATTAATGGAGTAGAGATTTTGGAGATCTCCAAACACTCATTGTAGGATTAAACAATGGATTTTTATAGGTTTTGGAGAAATTTTGGGTTTCATTTCTCTCTCTCCTCTCCTCAAATTTCTGCTATAAATATTATAAGGGGTTGCAAAAAAAAGTTGGTTGATCACCTTTCTTCTTCCATGCACCCCATTTCTTCTTGGGGATTCAAGCCTTCCTTCAAATCATGTAATGGCTTCATGCCTCTTCCTGCTATAACTATGTACTGTGTAAATACTTTGGAGTAATAAAATGGTGTTTGTGATTCAGTTGTCAATCCTTGCATTGTTTCCATTACTTTTCCTTTCCTCTCATTGTGTCTACAGGATCTATGTGTATTTCTTGTCCATTACAGGGTTTGGATATGTTGTGCTCATTTCGGGAATGATGTATTGAATGTAATCTGGTTGTGGTGCAAGACCACCCTTCCTAGTTTCATTCCTTCATTATTTTGTAGGCGGGGAAGTGATTAATTTTTTTTTCTTATTATTAGTGTAGGTTTCTTTCATGCATACTTTTATCCTTATCCCCTTGGAAGTTGTAGTTTAGGTTAGTAGTAGTTGTAGATTAGGATCGGTGAGTAGTTTTTACCACATTAGGAGTAGTTAGTGGTAGGTAGGTTAGGAGCAGGAACCAACCTTCTCTCGGAGAGCTATCTCATTTCACATGTCCCACACTCATGATAGCTCCATGTTGTGCAATCATGCCGAATGCCCCTTCTCAAATTGGGAAATTCAAGGGGTGTTATGATTCTGCATCAACAATTAATATTATGCCTACAATGAGTTTGGAAATAGGGAAAAACAATGTAAAAGGTTATCCAAGTATGAGGATTCATGGAATCATGGAAGAAAGTTCAATTCACACTAGCCAAGAGGTAAAAGTGAAGTTGTTTGCTATAACTATCATCATGCTGGTCATATTCCAAAAATTTGTTTTCATGGTCCCTCAAAGAAAAACAAGAATTTTTAGGATCCTATAACAAGAGAGAAGAAAATGTAAGGCATGGTAACCAAGGATGAATCAAGAAAATCCATCTAAGCATAAGATAAATGAAGGAGCAAGGCAAGGTAATGATCACAGGTTGCTAATCGGAAGAGAGTTGAAGCAAACAAGCCACAGGTTCCAATGAGGTTTTGAAATCTCCTCAAGTTGTTGTTTTAGGTCCCTATGGTTAGGGATGTCTCTACTAATATTACTAGAGGCATTCATCAATCAAAATAAGCATACAATTAGGGGGGATTGAATGGATGCAATGATGTCACAAGGTATTATCTTGTAGCTACATTCATGATGAGCATATAAAAGGTTTATGAAGGCTTTATAGAAAGATATACAGTTTGAAGAAGTATCATGGATGTTTGAGAAGGAAGATTGACTATTTAAAGAGTGTAATGAGAACTTATTGATCTTAGATCTATTGGTGGTGACCTAATATAGGTATGATATTCTTGCAAAAGGCATTTGCATGTAGAGGTGAAGGTTTTATATGCTTCAAGAAGACTCAGTAGGTAAGAAGATAGCTTAGAAGGAAAAGGTATGCTAGTTTTTACCTTGGTCTGTGTTTTGAGGCCTCGAGTGTATTGACACTTGAATATATGATGATTGGTTTGTAAAGACCAATATGTTCTTATGGTTATAGCCTATAATGTTATAAAGGACTTGAAGACCCTAATGAATCCATTGAAGTACTTATGAGATCTTAATCATGTATGTTGAACCCATTTGCATGATTTATGTTGTATTAAAAACTGTATTCATCTCTGCCATAAGGATATGCTAATTTTTGATATGTCTTGAGGTCCATATTGTCACATCTAGCATTATTATGAAGGTTTGAGTGTTTCATGAGCTTCACACAAAAGAATGAAAACCCAACAGGTGGTAAAACATGTTGAGAGAGTTAATGACTTGATCGGATATAGAAATTACATGAAAAAGTCTTGATACGGTCAAAGGTATGTTGCAAAAGAATTTTCATGATCTATTCAGTCTTGTCATAGTGTTATAGTTCCTTGAGAAGTGCATCACAGAGAGTATGAAGTTTTCCAAAAGAGTTTTCCAGTCTAAAGAATAAGAGTTGCATATTTGAGCTTAGAATGTTATTTTGCAACATAGTAGAGGTCTATGTTAGTCAAAGAGAAGGTAGTTGACATATATTCTTGCAAATGGTATGAATATATAATGTACCTATAGGTGTGCACTTAGAGATATGATCAAAATGTTAGCTAGTTTGAAGAAGAAGTATGGGTGTACTGTACACAATTATATCGTAGAAAAGTTTGCATGAGTTTTCATTGATGCCTAACATGAGGTGATAAGTGTTTGCGATTTAAGGAACATGATGTATTATCTCGGTCTGCATAAAGAGAATATTTCTAACTAAGTCCGGAGTTAAGAGGAAGACTAATCTTGTGTGCATATTAATGGTTCAAGGAAGGTATGGCTATAGAAATTGAATTTTCTTGGTATAAGAGATAGCTACGAAATAGGTATCTAGCTGTCATTGAGATGTATAGAAGTTAGAGGGAGCTATGTAAATGTGTCCATTAACTCCATGAGAAGGTTATAGAGTTAATAATATATGTGAAAAATTTGAGATGTGTTATTGGCATCGAAAATATATGATCATGTTTTGTATATTTTGGATGAATGGTTAGACAAGGGAGGCTTGGTGAATCTGTTGCATCAAGTCTTGAAGGTGTCAAGGATTCAGGGGGAGTCAATTAGATATGATACTCAGCTCAAGAAGGCGGGTGATTTATGCCAAAAAGATATGTAAGGTATGAAAAAGGTTGAAGCATATTGATAGAATTTGAGAAGTGTTGTTGGCATCGGGAAAGGTATGCAAAAATTTGTTTCTTATTTAAATCCATTTGATAAAAGTTAGTTGATTGTTGATTTGGAGAAGTGGTTTTGAGTTTTAACTTGATGACATACGTCTACTAAGTGGGAGTTGTGTTACTCTACAGAGTGAGAATAAAGAAGAAGAAGTTGTAATGGACCTTGTCTAATTTGGTTGAAGTTTCCAACAAAATGGTGAGCCCTAGTGTGGTGTCAGAAGAAGAGGACTAAATTTTCACAGGCATGTTTATTTTTCATTAATGTCAAAAGGGGGAGAATGAGATATTTGTTTTTGTCATCAATGGGTTTTCCATCAATGAAAAAGGGGGAGGTTATTGGCATTGTGTTGTTATTGATGCCAAAATGCGATGATGAAAGTAGTGTTGTCATTGATTTTTGAGGTGACACTAATGTGAAAAGGAGAAAGAGACATGAAGGTTGAATGATAGTGTCCTTCAGTGTTATGGTTATGTCATGTGTTTCTTGGTCAATGTTTAGTTGCTTGATGAGGTGGCATGGTGTTTTGATGTATCTTTAGTAGGTATGGAGGCTTGTAGTGACTTGTAGAGGTAGTGTAGTGTTTTGGTGATGATGTAGTAATGTTATGAAGTGTGTTGAAGGCTATTATAGGTGGGAAAGAGTGAAAAGTGATGAGGTGGTCAACATAGGTGATGCAAGCATGGTTAAGAAGCCTAGTCGGGAGGCCTAGTGAGCAGGATGAGGTATGTCATGGTGATTACATGTATGTAGTAACTAGATAAGCATGGTGAGAGCATGGGAAGTATGATAATGATGTGTAGAGACACTCAAAAGTATCTCAACATGTAGGTATAAGGTTTGGACATGTTTTTAGGTCTGCATAGAGACATATTCCTAAGCCTTATTTGTAAAAATGAGATTGGTTGGATTGATTTCATCACGGTGATACAAATTTAAGTATTGGAGAAGGTTTAATAGGTTATTCTAGTGGTTTGGGAAAAATTAGGTGTTGGTTTGCAATTTTGAGAAAGGTATAGCATTTTTTCTTGAGTTCGTCGAAGTGAGAAACAGAGCTTGAAATGGACTTTTTATGTATACATTGCATGGTGGCATAAAATCTTCACAGAAGTTGGTGAATGGACCTAAGAAGGATCTCCAAGCATTAGTTTATATAATAAGGCCACAAGCTTTATGAATAATCATTAAGAAGCTTAGGAGGTCTAAAACCCTTCTTAAACCCTAGCTAGGTAGCCATGGAGAATAAATTGATAATACATGCCTCAAATGGTTTTTTTTTGTTATTTGTTAGTGATTACAGGTTGTATAGGAATCCTCCAAATTTATCAAGGTGGTATTTAGGTTTCTTGAAAATGAGTGGACCCAACAATAATTTGCAAGTTTATGAAGAATTTGGTATATCTCTCAGGTTTTGCATTGGACCAGATGAAGAAATGAATATTTGAGGAAGTATTGAAGAAATAATACATGTTTGGGGTGGTTTTAGATCATGGTTGAGCCCTCTAGAGGTCTATGAAGGTAATTCTTGCATGACTAGTTTTAGGGCACTTTTGGACAGTTTTGGTGGTCCTGTTTGCGAGATATGTTTTGATAGTGTTTCACCCAAGTGATGGTGTCTAATGAAGTTAGTGATGACCATGAGGTCATGATATTTCCATCCATGTGTCACACTTACACGGTTGATGTGTTTTGGTGTTGGTTTGAGATTCATTTTTAGAGACTAGTTTGTTGGACCATGATTGTTGTTAGACCAAAATTGTCAGGCATTAATCTCCACTACAATCGCTAGATTTAGAATCTATGAGAGGAGGTTAGTCCATATCACAAAAATCATATGGATAATTTGAAACACATGCCAATAATCTCCCCTAGCATTACATGGGTGAGTTTCAAACTTGAGACATGTCGATCTCGATACCATTTATCGGACCATGATTGTCGTTAGACCAAAACCCACACACATTAATCTCTTCTACAATCGCGAGCTAGGATCCATGAGAGGTAGTTATTCCATGTCATGAAACTCATGGGGAGTGTAGAACCCTAAAATTAGCACCGCTCATTCCAAAGGTCGACATCCGCGGTCCTCCTTCATTATCACATTACTATCCCTATCCTAAGTCATATAAAATCTACATCCCTCATCACCCCTCATCCATATAATACATCAACATCAACATCATCACCATAATTACCTTGCATAAATCCACATCCCTCATTAAATAACATATTACTTACTCACAGTACTCTTCATTGGTATTCACAAACATAACATCTCATATCTTAGGTTATACACTTATAAACCTATACCCTCCATTAATTAATTAATACTTACCTTATAATCCTAAGTCTTACACTCCATGTCCTTCATTAATCAATTAAAATTAAATAACATAATCCTTTCCTACATAATCCTAAGTCACGTTCACACTTACCTTGTAAATATTTCTTACACTTGCTAAATCCTATGTAACCACCCATGAATATTTCCAAAAACTAATCAAATCCAACATAAATATAATCAAATCCAAAATAAATCAAAATTAAATCATATCTTCTTCCTAAAATCAGTAAATCAAGATCAAATCATATCTTCATAAAATCTAATCTAAATCATATCAAATCATATCTAAATCAAACTAAATCATATCCAATCATATTTAGTAACCTCCTCAACCATTATCCACTCAAAATCATGTGAAAATTAAATTAGAAAAATCCAAAAACAAAATCTACAACCCCCATTTCACACTAGTCAAGTTTAACCACCTAGGAAACCTGCTAAAATAATCCCCACACCTATCCTAACCAACTTTATCCTAATCCAAGCCCATCCCACTAGACATATAGACCTCACTCCAGTCCTATCCTCGAAGTACCATAACACTATAGTTCGATTTAGAAAATTTATCCATTCTTATCCCTCCCAAACTTGAACTTCCCGAAATCGTCGACGATTCCCCAAATCTCTGATGATTCTCTCCTATTGACAAAAACTCTATAAATACAAGTTCCATGCCTTCTTCTAGGTTAATTGATAATCATTTGGGATTGGCCTTCGATAAGAGGTCTTCAAATAATTCTTGTTGTATTATATCCCTCTTCAATTAATTTGTCTCTTCTTCATCTCTTGGAGGCCATTGACATATCCAGGAGCTCAACTCAGTGCATCATCTGCATCTTTCTTCTGATGCATCTACACTCCTCTCGTATGGTAATATCATCAATTATTAGTCTTATACATCAACTAGAATGAGGTAAGTACCTTAATTTTGTATTATTTCATTAATCATTCATCATTTAATAACTTGAATCAATTCTGTCTCGACTCTTATTAACTTGTCTATATTATTCAATAATTGCCAATGATTTTCCCAATCACCAACGATTCATCTAATCACCGATGATTTCCATCCGAACATTTATCATGGCATCCTATATTTTTTCATCTAGACCACAATCCTAACCGATAATTCACCTTTACAAGTATCCATCAAGTCCCATCAAGATCCCTTGAGCTATTTACAACATTTTTATCATTTATCCAAATCAAACAAATTATCCACTTGCCTTTGTGAGTGCATATATGTCCACATCTTTTCTCCTTTGAGCCATATTGTGATTCCTTGAATCCCTTTGGATCAAGAACCACCATCAGACCAATATATAGCCTTGGACCCTGCCAGTTCCTTTTCCCTTACATTGTTTGGTTGTATCATCTGTTATCATTTTATCATTTACTATCATTTCACTTTATTATTGATAGATTATTTTCTAGAACCTAGATTGAAACCCTTTCAAGGAAGTACATTGACTTCCAGGGACTTTACTTTTCCAGGAAATCCACCATATATTATTTTAATTTCATCTTGTGTAGTGTCTTGATTGCAGATTCTTCGCAGAGTTAAGCTTGTACCAATCTTCCACGGAGCACGACATTAAACATCATCCATCCAAATCTGTGGGTATCTTGTAAACCCCACCATATTTGAGGTTGATCCAATTTTACCTCATTGTATTATCAATCCAATTGTAAAGGTGAAATTTTTATCAACATTTTGGCACTCCCAGTGGGACTCAAGTCCCTCATTTCATTGTTTTGTTTCATCAAAATATCATATTTTTTATTTTTTGGTTTTTTCTCTGTAATCACAAGTGATTTTATCAATCACCAGTGATCACGTGAATTTCAGTGTTTCAACAAATCACTAATGATTCTTATGAGTTATTTTGATTACTCTACATATAGGCTCTTACCCTCTATTTTTGCTAACTTTGGTTTTGAGATGGTTGTTTCCAGAGATACTTTGCTTGATGGATTCCTTAGTGCTTGGAAATAAAATCTAAAAATAAAAAATAAAAAGGAAGCATTTATCATGGTAAGTCCTAATTCCTCTCTTGATTTCCATCTTTCATTCTAATTTCCTATTCTCATAAAGAACAATATTTTGTTTTGGGTCTTAAAACAAACCATTTCATACTTCTTGATCATCTAGTTTTAATTAGGGAAGTTAATTGGTTGCATTCACTTTATCTTTCCCCACACAACCAAATCACTATAAAATCAAACACACATTTAAAAATTCCCACCCAGGTGATAACTATTGGGATTTCATCACCCAATAGGGAATTCTCGGCAGTATAAACATCTTTCTGTTAGTATATGTTGTCTCAAAGCACTTGAATCATTTATCAAAATAGGACTATGAAGTGAGGGGGTAGGCCCCAATATACACACATGTACCGACAACAAGATCAGAGTTGGGCCTCATGTACCTTTAGGTAAATCGAGGACTCCAAACTTAAACATACGTGAAACCATATATAGCTTGCCATTTCCTAGGACATTTCAACCAATTTACACATTTCACTCTTTAAATCAAGATAATCTAAAAATATATTCTACTTGTCTGACTATTGTTTGTAAATCCACCCACTTAGTTTTTTATTTATTAGGAAATTGTATTTTTTTATAGCAATTTCATGATTAAATTTAACAAAATACATATACATCGTTATAACATCATAGCCCATTTTATCAACCTATCACATCTCACTCTAACATGTTTCTGGAACCATCTAGGCCATCTTATGTTCCTTATGGAACTTCTACCCTTCATCCAATCCAATAATCCTACCATAACCCCTTCCAATAAACATATGACTATTCCTTACAACCAAGCTATTTCCAAACTATTATTTCTCAGCCCGTGTCCAATGTATCCCATCAAGTGGTATTTTCCACATCTCCTCCTCCATCACAGTCTCATCAAAACCTTAATATCCCTTTTCCTTCATCTAATCAATCCATCTCTACTTCAATCCCATTTTTAGTACCTCAGACATCCCAAACCCATACACATATCCCTACACAAGTCCAATCAACTCCTTTCATCCAACAACAACATATTCAACATATTTCCACATCTTCCCATATTCCTTTGTCACAACCTACTTTACAAACAATATCCTCTCAAGCTACCCCTTATCAACCTCCACATCAAGCTAAATTACAAAAAATCATCCTACTTTCAATTTTCATCAGTCAAATCAATCACATCCTCTTGTTAATCCCTTCACATCTAATCCCACAAACAATCCTTTTTAAGCCATGTATAATAGATTAGATAATTTAGAAGCCACTACCAAAGGATCCAAACATATCCTCACTTATGATCAGGTTTGTAATGAACCCATCCATCCATCAATACCATATAAATCATACCCTCCACATTAGGAATTTCCTAAATTTACCATGTTCCATAGACAAGAGAATCCTTAGCAGCACATACTATCCTTTAGAAATTCATGTTATCTCATCATCCATGATCAAGATCTCCTTCTTAGAACCTTTCCTATGTCACTGAAAGGAATTTCTTTGAATTGGTATAATTCTTTCCCTCGATACTCTTTTTTATCTTTCACTCAGCTAGTCATGTTATTTCTTGACCTCTTCACTATCCAAATTACTTGTAAAATCACAATTTATGATCTTTCTACCATCAAAAATATGAAAATGAATGCCTTGTCGACTTTTTTCACTAGGTGGCAAAGCATTATAAATTAATTGACCTTCCCACTATTGTAGTTAGAACTGATCAAGTTTTTTTCTTGCTCATGTTCCCACCACATCTCATCGACCCTCCAGTCCACAAATTCCAGACCTTCGACAAATCCTTTTCCATGGGCAAGAAATTATAAATCTAAGCTCTCGAAGAATGCCATTTTTATCCTCAATATACACTCACTCCATTTTATTCCCTTAGGTCTTCCTACAATTCAGATGAAACTACACATGTTCCATCTGATTCCCCTAAGTCTTCCTATGATTCAGATGAAAATACCACACATGATGCCATTACTTTTCTTCTTGATCCAACACCCTCGATAGAATCAATCCATATAGATATTGTGTATCCCTCGAGTCACATCATCAACAATATTACATGTGATATTCCCATGAGGGGACCATTCCATCACCAACGCTTCCCCTTGAAGACTCAAAGTCCATGGATTCTCTTTTCGATGATCCTTACACATAGATATCGCTTGTGTCTACTGAGAAATAATCCATTACCTCCTTGCAAATCTTAGACTCCACCTTGGAGACTATTACTAAGGATGCATTCATAATAAAATATCTCTACATTAACCCACTTTTCAAACTAATTGAATAATTGGACAACTCACACACATATGACCCACCTCAATCATGTCTAGAAACAATGTCTCTCTCATCCAAGTCAGACTCAATCCTATTTCCAGATACTCACTTACCATCTAGTGTAGAACCTTCCCTGAATCAAACACTATACAATAAAATACCATCACATCCAAAACCACATCCTCATCATTTGATGTGGGATATTTACCTTTATCTAAAGAAAACATTACATAATCAAAACCTATCACATCCACCATCTCATCCTCATCATCCATCATAAAACACCCTCATTTACCTAAAATCAACATTGCAAAACCAAAATACACATCATCTAAGGCCTCAAATTTACTTTCCATTCTAGGACCCCATCCTTTGTCACAATCCAAGTCTATCAAATCGACAGTTTCACCCTTACCATCAATTTTGGGACCCCATCCTTTATCTCATTATCACTTCACACAGTAGTAGTATACCCCATATATAATCCATTCTTCCTCATCTATTTTGGGACCTCATACATCATCTAATTATATCAATTCCACATCATATCAACCTCACAATTCCCCTCTGATGTTCCAACACCATATGACATCCATACATCCATCCCCATCCAAAAATAAGAAATGTCCTACAAAGTGTTCTTGTAAATCAAAATCAAAATCAAAATCCATTAATTAGAATCCCCAAAAAGGAATTACATCGACATCCTTAAGAGGATCGTGTAATATTCTCTTATCACATTACCACCCATCAAAACACCCAATCCACATACTCGAAACCTTGCTTGGTATGACCAAGACAAAATTTGTACCCATCATAGAAGCCCAAGTCATAACAAGGAAAGTTGTAAAGCATTTAAAGCCATAATCCAACGAATCTTCCTCGTTGTTAATATTCTCTCGGAAGAGGATCATTCTAATCCATCATCAACATCACCAACATCTCCACCCTCATCAGTATCCTCAAGGACATCTGTAAGTCAAGGGGACATCCTCATTCTACCATTAGAAAACCTTTTTCAGACATTTCTTCAACACCTTCCCTTGAAGGTCCCTCTATCTCTCTAGCAACTTCCATTCAAGGTCTCTCAGTCCCATCAACACCTTCCCTTGAAGGTCCCTCTATCTCATCAACACCTTCCCTTGAAGGTCCCTCAACCTCGTCAATGTCCACACCTCCTGTTGAAGGTATGTCAGTTTCATCAACATCTCAACCAAAGTCACCGACGCTTTCCTCACCGACATCCAGGGATGTGGGGGTCACCCTCAATCAGATCTCAAAAAAACCTTTCTCATCCATCTTCTCATCACCTTCCAGTGAAGGTCCCTCATCTCGAATTAGTATGGTTCACCAACCTGCACGAACAACTCGGAACCATCATACAAGAAAAAATGGGAAAATCAAAGCTTCGTAATATATCTCTCCTTGTCAAATTTCCTCTCATATCCTATCAAAATTTTCAACATCTCCTTTGTTAAGGGCTCCTTTATTTACCATATACTCAATCAATTAAGATCTCGTATGCAATGGAAAGTTGCAAAAGATATGGAATGACGCTAAAGAACCTCAAAGCTTTGCTAACTCAACTATGCACTATGAGATAAGAGCTAAAAAGGAAAATAACATGCAAGCATTATAAATTTGACAAAAACATCAAAAATAACATGATAAAGCTACTCTCTACTCTTTAGATCAATAATTATGAAATTGAACCTAAAAATATCAACTTAGCAATCAAAGGTGTGATGTTGATATGAAACTCAAGCTTTGAAGAATGAAGTCTAACCATTAATGGCTTTAAGGCCAATGGTTCTCTCCATATTACTCAAAACTTGGATTATGGAATGGATGGATGCAAGATGGAGGAGCTCTCAACAATGGAGTATGGCCAAGATCCAAATGTTCTATAGCTTAAAGCTATCACAAATGATTTCTAATGCCTTTCCAAAGTTCTTGAGAGAGAAGGACTTGTGAGTGAAGTTGTGTGTTTGAATGGATAGGGTGACCCTTATATTTATAGTTTTCCACTCGGGAGAGATTGGAATTTGGGTGCATGTGGGACTAAAGCTCAAAAAACACTTTTAGATTAGATTAGGATAAACATGCTTTAGGCTTAGTTAAGCTAGGTTTAGGCCAGTTAACTAGGGTTTAGGATAGTTAAATTTGATTAGCAAGTGATTAGAGACTCATTGAGAGTTGGGAGGGGTATGGATAACCAATTGTGACTGATAGATAGCCTACAAAGCCAATAGAGGTGGTCTAGAGAGAACTAGAGAGGTTCTGAATGGTCAAAAGGAGGAATGTTTACTTAATAAGAGACATATTAGCCAAATAAACTGATTATAGGAGGAATACGATGAAAGAGTGTCGTGAATGAACATCCAAGAATGGAGTGAAGAATAGGGAATTAACAAAGTATTGTCAATTGATTGGATTGGATGAAATGCTAAGTATACGCATATTTTAGGTGTCTACAAGATCAATACTTTCATCATCCTAAATCAAGGACATTGTTCCTTTCAGTGCATGTCATATATATCCACAATATCATGCTAGGGGGAATCCTCTCTAGAGACTTTGAAAGTATTACTTTACACACCTCCCCCTTAGCACATCTTCACCAAACCTATCATGTCAATACAATCAAAATTTCACTACTCTAGAAAGGAGTAAATGTGGAATGTTTTCCCTTAGCTTGATCGGTCCATATAACATGGGAAACCTTTGAATGTCTTGCACTTGTGGCCTTTCTACTATTAACACATCGATCATCATGATAGTAGTCACACCAAAGATCTTATTCCATTATCAACAATTCATTTTTTCATTATAATGATTTGAAAGCATGAGGTCTTCCATCGTTATCCTCAAATACCTTAAAGATGAGCACCACAACTCGTTCATCACATCTTTCACATGGATAAATTTTTTCCTAGTAGGAATCCCACAATCATTACATCCATCCACCTAGTCTACTGACCAAAGACATGTCTTGGGGCACACATGTGTAGTTTTTATACACATATTTTCCCCTCCTTGAAACGGTCTATTAGGGTCTTTCTCTCATCTCAAAATGTATGTAATATCTATGGATGCTTCTTATCAAAAGTCAAAAGCAATATATTGATCCCTTGAAGGATAGATATTCAAATATTTTTAGAGATGGTGTGCAGAGCACACAAACGAGGCAGAGATGTGCATGCCACACATTGGCTATTTTTGGAGGATCGGATATGAAGCACTTTGCATGGACACATAGGCTGGAAATAGATCTACTACTATCAGTTAGCTAGTAGTAGTCTATTGTTAGTGCACTTGCATGTGTGGCTAGTTTTGTAAAGGCACGTGGCTAAGAATAGCATGTGACCTATTTTTGGAATAGATAAGTGGTGAAGGGAAAGTCCCCACCCTTATATATATGTAGTAAACTATGTAATAAAAAAGTAATATATATATATATATATATATATATATATATAGATATGTTATTAAATATGCACATGCATACTATATATATATATGTAATGAAGCTTCTATAAGCTTCTATACTTATTGCATTGAATATAATGGAGGATATTGGCTGAATCTAAGTGTTAGTTTTGTGTGTATCTAATCTAGTATGTTTTTTTATCTCATCATGGTTAGTACTTAATTCTACTTTTCCTTAGATATAGATCTGGTATGCTCTATAGAATGATGTGCTAGTAATAGAACTATATATGTTAAGTCTCCATCATGCTAACATCCTACAACAACAACCCTAAAGAGGGACCTGTACCTTTGTGCACTTCGGGTGAGCACTCAGTCTAGGCTGAGTGATGTGCCAACAGTGCATGCATAGGGTTTCATTGGGTTTGTATCACTTGAATTCTAGGTTGCATCATTGGTTCCATTGCCGGGACCTCTTTTTCAGTTGTTTTCAGATGGTTCATGATGAAGACATACCAGTTGACCTTAGCAAGTATTGAAGAATGGATACATGATCTAGAAGAAGAATACACATGGTGGTTCAACACTGGATCTGAGTTTAACACACACTTGGGTGGAATAAAATCTGTATGATAACTTATATGAGAGATTTTTCACTATCTTTCCAGTAGAATTGTATGAGTGGCTTGGTTGCTTATGCATCTAAATGGAATTGGAGGTATCACACACTTGTCTAGATGCATGAAGAATTCCAGGCCCTTTATGATGCTGATCTGATTTGGACTCAAGATGGATACATGGTTTCATGGTGTCTTGAATAGTTATATCTTGGAATACTCAATTTCCACTTATTCATGTCCAGAGGTAGCTGAATTCTAGTTCTTACGACATCCACGGGAGCTTACCTACAAGGCATTCCACTGGTGATCAAGATCCTAATGGTAACTTTGAATCTGAGAGTAAACCGATGGCTAACTAAACCCCACCACACACATGGGGGGTAGGAACAGATTGGTGAAAGATGGTAGACCTAGTGGCAAAAAGGAAAAGAGAGGAAAGGTGGCTTAAGTATAATGAGGCACACGAGAGGGAGATAGAGAAGCAATGTACCATTGTAGAAAGTATGGTGTTGAGGAGAGAGATGGCTCATGAAGGATTTGAAGCTCACGTAGAAGACGTAGAGCCAGAGCATCAGGAACTCCCCATCTTGGAAAGCATGACAGGATCCCCCTCAGCCTCACAATGAAGCACACCAGTAGAGACTACCTGGGCCATGGGTGTGCATCTGAATCCACCTGGTAACCTAGCCCTTGCACTTGGTTTTCCAGTATCTAGTATGACAAGTAATCAACAAGCAAGTGTGGGAAGTAAGAGAGAAAGCACATCAATGGCAGGGCAAGATGGCTTCATTGTTATTTGGAGGTGTGTTTTTAGCACATCATCCACACAGAATATGAGCACACCGAATGTTGGATTCACTTCTGAAGTGGAACTACTTCACAGACCATAGGGGTTCAAGTATAGTACTACTATCGGAGCATATGGGAGTACATGTCTACATGACCTATTCCAGCTACAAGTTTGGGATCAAGAGGCATGGGAAGTTCTGGTTCTGTGGATCTAGAGGTTCTGAGGTAGGGGAACACTGGAGGTTCTAGATCAAGTGGGCAAGGTCCGCACCAACCCCAAAATATTTATATGGAAATGTCTCTTCATCTTCTAGAGTATAGGGGCATAGAAGATGTTGCTAAACATGTGCATATGTGTGAAATATTGTGGCATGCACAAAAAGGAATCACAACTTCTGAGCATAAGGCAAGCCAATTTTCTACTACATTACAAGGGCACGCACATAGTGGTACAAAAAGTTTGACCCTAATCAGACTTGCGTGGATTATGCAAAGATTGAAGGATGCATTCTTAAAAGAGTTTTATATCCCTGAATTTGAGTAGAAGAGTATAAGTGCACTCAAGGATATTAAGCAAGGCACTACTAAGAGTGTGCATGAGTATGATGCCCATTTTAAAATGCTTTTGTCTAAACTTTCCTATGATATTCACGCAAGCCAACATGCACAATGGTTTTTTGGGGGATTGATTACACCATTTAGGAGGGCATTGTCACATAAGACATATACTGATCCACGTGAGGCATTGGAAGCAACCCTACGTGTTGAGGTAGTTGGGAGTATTGACACTAGCATTAGCCCATTCTTAGAGGCACATATTACAGCTATGGAAAAAAACTAGAGAAATTATCAAAAATTCAGCCCATGAAACACTCAAGAATTTGGTGTATAGATTGTGAAGTAGAGGGTCACACAAAGGATAGTTTCCTCATAGAATAAGTACACTCATTGCTGATGGATTGTGAGATATGCCACTTAAACCATGATGCTAGCCACTACCCATTATTACAACGCACGATAAGGAAGAATGTTTCAAGCTACTATAAAATCTGCAGGTCCACAACTCATGACACAGAGGACTGCCAACTGAATGATTGATAGATCCATGATGCTATAGATATTGGTGTATGATGAAATAAGAGTTTCAGATAACTCTAAAGGAAAGAATGAGCATCAGACCGAGCACAATCAAGTGCATGCTATGATCGAATGAGGGGTTTTTTAAGGCATCCATGGCAGAGGTCGAGGATACCATGGTGGATTCAGAGGACGAGGCCATGGTGGTGGAAGAAGTGAGTTTCCTCAAACATGTTATACATGTGATCTCCTGACCACTATAGGCATGAATGTCCTCAAAATATTACATGTTCTTTCTTTATGGAAAGAACCATAGCTATGAAGAGTGCCTGACTTATATGAGCATCTGAGTAAGCAACATAAACAAGAAAACAAGGGCACAATGATGGTTAGGATACAACGCGCTGTGGACAATCAATGGATGCCCAAAATGGAAGTAGAGTCCGAGGCACTACAAGTGAGGATCATGACCCACACTGAGGCAACACGTGTGTGGAGGCATTACAACAAAACCTACCATCACTAAAGATGAGGTTCTTCATGCACGGTACCCAGATCCTTGCCTATCAAAAGGAGGTTTATCAGGATACCATGGAAGTTCTAAGGAATCTTCAGGGTGAGATACAATATTTAAAGGAGTAGAAGAAAGCATCATAGAGATGGTCCAAACTGATATAGATGACTTGAGAGAAGTGTGCAAAATGTTGCACCAGGAGAACATCATTCCACTATTAGGGAGTTGGTTAAAAGGGAACACTCCACACACAAGTACTAAGACCGGATGATAGATCCTACATGCAAATCTCCCTCCTCATATAGCTGGATTATGACAAGGAAATCACTCTGAATGTTGTTGTGGATGGGTGGTTATTGAGTAATATACTGATTGATATAGCAGTGTGTGAAGTCAATGTTCTTACCTTGGATGCATGGGTACAAATGGGGAGACCCCCATTGCAGCCATCCTCTAATGTATTATTCATGGCTAATCGACTAAGGCCACTCCCATAGAGTTTTAAAAGATGCATCCATTACCATACAAGGAGCCAAGTTCACTGAGACTTTGAAGTTTTAGCACTGGCAGAATCAGATAGCTTCCCAGCTCTATTAGGGCATCCTTGGTGCTATGCAAATAATGTTGATCTTCGGTTCAACAAGGGCTATATCAGTTTTGAAAATAAAGAGGAAAGGGTCATTATCCCTTTAATAGATGGAAATTCCATGCCCTATGTTGAGCCCTTAAGTGAAGAAGATCTTGAATAGGATTTATGTACGCATCATCCGAGATCCAGAGATGATGAACAACCAAAGAAGGACTAATTCAGTGGGAGGATGCATAGTCTATTAGCGATACTACAAGTGTTGCTTGTGATAATTGGGCTCACAACACTTATGAGTTGGTAGGGCATGAAAGTAAAGAGCATATTCCCTCGAGGCACAAAACCACGTTATGTCAGGAGGATAGGTAATAACTCGGTACCTTGTTACACAGAGAAGGGGATCCCATGGTATTCCTACGCATGCCATGGAAGAAAAATGGATAGACCCACTGAGAGGAGAAATATGCTAGCATATACACTACGTGGGACAACAACATGCACGGGTGGGTGGTCCACAGGGATAATCTTGTCAAATGGAATGAAATTGGGATTGCTCTTACTACTAGGTTCTTTAGAGAAATGCACCTACTCAAATATGTATTTATCATGGTAATCAACCTATTCAAAGCACCACATGTTCAAAAGTGTGAGAGACTCTAGATAGAAGGGTAGGAAGCTTTACCACCTTCACTATGGGTGCACCAGTTTTATTCCACTTTACAAGGTTACACACGTGTTTGGTATGTATATGCAAAACTCCATAGAGAAACTAGAAATTGGTAGAATTTAATTGTAGGAATGACCTAGACATTTGACTTCTTCTCTACAAAACCTCCGTAGAAGAAGCATTGAAAGTTATCAAGTGCTTAACTATGGGGGATAGTGCCAAGGCTGAAGAACTCCTTCAGGAGTTATTAGATAAAGAAGACTCAGGAGCATCTTGATAATGAACCAGAGGCCGATGCAACATTACTTCAATGCACTTTCCTTGAGAAAGAGAAAGGAAAAATGGTCTACCTAGTGGATGATGAAGAAGTAGATAATCTGGATGTAAACCATTCAACAGAAGGCATGAGGTATTGATAAAGTGTGGATAGGACCACACGTGCCTATCATGAACCTATGAAGACAAAGTGGGTGAATATTGGAATAGATATCGAGCCTAAGGAAGCCATAATTGAGACTATTGGTCAGAATCTGAAGTGGAAAAAATCATAGAGTTACTAAGGGACTACCAGACCTATTTCCTAGGGGGTACCATGAACTTAAAGGCATGCATGAATCATTAGGGGAGATGAAGATAAAGCTTAAAGAGGGTGTGCACCTAGTTAGAAAGAGGCCTTACAGAATGAACCCCAATTTGTGCATGAAAAGGTCAAAGAAGAGATTGATAACATGTTGAAGTCTGGAATTATCAAGCCCCTTGATGAGTCAAATGGGTTAGTCCAATGGTGATCAATATCAAGAAGGATGGATGATTAGAATATGTGTGGACTACAGGGAGCTGAATGTTGCATGTGTAATAGATCCATTCCCTACACCATTTACTAAGGAAATACTAGAAGGAGTCAGGGGTGCAATGAAATCTATTCATTTACATATGGGTTCTCTGGGTATCATCAGGTTAGGATTTCCTAGGAGGATCAAGAAAAGACTACATTTACTACTGAATGGGGTAGCTTCACCTATACTATAATGCCCTTCGTCTAAAAAATGCACCTGTTGTATTTTCATGCATAGTTGTCCAAGCATTCAAGGAATTTATTCACAACTTCTTACAGTATATATTTAGATGATTAGATGGTGTATGGATTAGTTAAGGACCATAATGACAATCTACGCTTAATGTTTGAATGGTGTAGGTAGTTGAGTATCTCTTTGAACATCAAGAAGTGTATATTTTCTACACCATTTGGGATACTTTTAGGACACATAATCTGCAAGGAGGGTTTGTTGGTTGATCCAACAAAGGTTGCAGTCATTATAGGCCTAGGGGAGCCTACCAATCAAAGTGAGGTGCATGGATTTTTTTGGGACATACAGATATTATAGAAAATTTATCAAAGGCTATGCCAAAGTTTCCACACCCTTAGAAGAGTTACTGAAAGGGAAAGGTACATTCTACTGGGGAGAACAACAGTACAACGCATTCGAGACATTAAAGGAGAAACTTACTACCGCACCTATTCTATGTTTTCCTTCATGGGACAAACCATTTCATGTACATGTTGATGCCTCTATGGCCATTGGTGGTGTTGGCTCAACCTGGAGAAGGTATTGTAGATCATCCTATCTATTTTGCTAGTAGAAAGTCTTGACTCTGTAAAATAATTACACACAACTACAGAGCAGCGAAGCTTTGTCAATGATCTATGCGTTGCATAAATTTCACTAGTACCTACTAGCTACACCATTCATCTTTTATATAGATCACATGGCATTGAAGTATTTGGTAAATAAGCCTGTTTTACAAGGGCACATATGTCGATGGGTGCTCTTATTTCAAGAGTTTGATTTCACAGTTGTGGTAAAACTAGGAAAAAGTAATTATGACCAGACCATTTATCAAGAATACAATCAGAGAAGAAGCACAGGCAATTGAGGATACCATGCCAGATGCACAGTTATATAGGTTACAACACACACCATCAGAACTAGAGGACATTGTTGTCTTTCTACACACAGGGATGACACTAAAAGGAATGAAATCCTTGAGAAGAAACAACTTGCTATACGCACGTTGCACCTTATATGTTAATTAGTGGTGACTTGTACAAAATGGGCCGGATGAAGTATTACATTGTTGTGTATTGGAACATGAGTGCACATGGGCATTATGGAAGAAGCTCATGGTGGAATTGTAGGAGGCCACTATGCAGGTGATGCCACAACGCACAAAGATTCTACTCATTGGATTATGGTGGGAGACCCTCTATAAAGATTGTAAGGAATTTTGTAAGGCATGTGATCATTGTCAACATCTTGAAGACCAAGTCAATGAGATGAAATGCCTCTGAGACCTATTGCTAGCATAGAACCATTTGAGAAATGGGCTATAGATTTTGTGGGTCCTATTTCACCAAATGCCTGTAAAACTAGATCACGCTACATTATAACTTACATACTATCTGACAAGGTGGGTAGAAGCAACACCTACCAAGGACTATACAATGGCTACAACAGCTCGGTTTCTATGGGAACATATTATTACAAGGTATGGATGTCCTTTGAGTTTGACCAATGATAGGGGCACACATTTTCTTAATGAGACAATCAAATTTTATTGGATGAGTTCATGATTGCACACCATAAGACTACACCCTATCATCCTCAGAAAATGGAACTGCTGAGGCTTTCAACAAAATTTTGGCCACACATTGACAAAAATCTATGTGATATTGGAAGAAAGGATTGGGATGATAAAGTATCTAGCAATACTTTGGGCATATAGAACAACATATAAAAGGTTGAACAAAGCCACACCATTTCAGTTAGTGTTTGCATAGAATTCATTCTTCCTATGGAATTTATGTTACCTTCTTTTTGTATTGCACATGCACTGAGGTCTAGCTGATGAGAAAGCTTTAGAAGAATGGATTGAAAAGATAATTCAGCTAGATGAGTGATGAGCCATAACACGTTGGAGTCAAAAGCAAGAAAAGGCCAGGTAGAAAGCATGGCATGATAAAAACATAAGGGATAAGAAGTTTGAGATTGGACAAATGGTACTTCTCTATGACTCTAAGTTCTTGCACCATCCAGAAAACTTAAGGTACATTGGTTGGGCCATATGTTATCACTTACATCCTTGAAACAAACGTTTTTCCAGCTTAGAAGCACTTGATGGAACACGCTACCCGCTTACTTCAATGGGAGTAGGTTAAGCCCTACTATAAATAAGTCTTCTTGGTGTTTGTAATAAGGTAAGTATTTCCATTTAGATTAGGTTTTCAATTATGTATTTCCTTAATGTGTTTCCTTCTTTGTCGCTATGCTTTTTCAATTTAGTTGGTGTGTTGTGAAATAAGCGCACTTGCTTACATGCATGAAGCTAATTACTACATGAAGCATGTTTATGCAGAGGACTACACATACTTTTAGTGTGGGGTGGTTGTCGATATCTAGGTACAAGATTGTGGGAATTGAAAGGTGAAAGGAATAAGTTGCTATGGGTGCTCTTCAATTCAAAGGATTGCCTCTAAAAAGTGACCAAAGATAGAGATGAATGAAGGGACAATATAACACGAGGTAAGAGAGGGCCATAACAACTACCAATAGAAGGTGCAGTGATGAGGTACTTGGTGCAAGGAAGCACGCTAAAGATAAGTCTATGACCAAAGGGTAGGAAGGTGCACTAGAAGGTTATAGCTGAGGTGCAAGATGTAACATGCATGGAAAGGATGGAATTGGTCAATTAATGAGAGGATATTTGGTAGGTGAAGGAGAATGAATGCATCAAAAATTTGAAAATCTATATAAGGATGGGATGCGAGTTCATTTTTACCATTATGATTAAGAGTATTTGAAAAGGAGCCAAGTGTGAAGAGCCGAGTGATCGTATTGAGGTGCGAGAGGTGTGTAACCAGTCGTGACAAAGAGATCTGTGCAGAAAGAGCTTGTGTCCCCGGTGGTAAAGGGTTTGAGCAAAGCAAGGTGACAGAGAGGAGTAAGGGCACGTAATTTCACCTAGGGCATGTTGAATCAAGCTAGGGTTTGATTCACACATTGTAATTCAAGAGGCAAGGATCTACAAAGGATTGCAAGGTAGAAATGGCACCCAAGAAAGTAGTTAGAATAGAGTGAAGGGAAAGAAGAAGGTGGTCAAGAGGAAGAGGAGATGGCTCCCAAAGTAATTTTTCAGAAATGCAATATCCAGAGGGGGTTATCATAGGCCAGGAGTGGGATTCTCACATAAGAAGAAGCAAGGTGAGTGAGTACAATCACCGTACCATAGAGAATAAGAAGGAGCTTGATGCCTTGCTAAACACAAAGACAAATAAACACATGGTGGAAGACATGCCAGTGTATGATGATGTTGGCGAGAAGCTCTTAAAGAAGATTGAGTTTACCAACTATATGAAACTCCCTTACTTTAGGAAATATGAGCCCTTGTACCAATGGCTCATGAGCAGAGTGCATGAAGATTTTTTCTACTTTGTAGACACAGAGCTAGAAATTTCAGCCACGCTCATCTCCATGGTAACGGGGTTGAAAGGCACAGAGAAGATTTGTGAGATGATTTAATAGACAAGGCCACAATATTGGAGACCAAAAAGGAGTTGGGGTACACAAAGGGTCCACATGGCATGGACATTGATAAACTAAAGAAGTATCCAATGGGTGCAAGCAACCACACATCTTGTTACAAAGCTAAATGACCAGGAAAGGTGGTCACAAGTGAACACCATGTGGCTGCACATTGCCAAAAAGATGTCTGAAGGGGTAGTCTACAAAATTTCATGGTATATTGCAGAAACTATCATTGAGGAAGCATGCACAGGAGGAAAGATCAGCTTTGGAGCTGTTCTTTTTATCACTGGTGTTCATGGAGATCGAGTACCTGATGGACCAAGGAGAAGATATGGGAGTATCCCATGGAGCACAAGTCACCTACAGAACACTTCAAAAAGTACTTGTGAGGGATCCATGACAAAACAGGTCAAGAAAAGGGCTGAGAAATGGTATGATAGGCTCCACGTGGCTTTTGAGGAAGAATGGCGCATCCCCAAGGACTTGCCTTTGGTGGTTGGAAAGGTAGTTCAGTTCATTGTATACCAACATTTTTATAGCATGGTTCACCATGAAAGATGGAGCATGGAGCCCTTGGTGTAAGTTACCATATGCCTTCACAACAAGGTACTTCTAGGCATCAGTACATAGTTCTCGATGACACGGTGACTCACATTCAATGTGGATAAGGTAGATTGTGACTACCACACACTAAGGAAGAAATATGTGTATCCAGGGTGGGGTGCATATATTGAAAGGCTCATTTCAGATGTATTGAGCATTAAACCAATAAGTTTGGTTATGGGAGATATTGGAGCAACATTGGTGTATCTTCAACTGAAGCCCAAGATGGAGAATAACAAGTATGTGGAAGATGAGTTCACACTTCCAGCACCACCAAAGGGAAAGCATACATGATGGAGAACATCCCAATGCCTAAGCCCACAGAGCCAATTGAAGTGGAGGATGAGGAGGATGAGCATGAGGATAGTGGTGGTTTGGAGCATAGAGGTAGAAGACATCCTACAAACAAGGATGAAGCTGAGCATGCCACTACACCACCTCAACCACAAGAGGGGGATGATGAGGACTTGGATGCAGTCCAAGGAGAGCACAAATTTAAGTGGGTGTTCAGAGAACAAGGACTCAAGGTGCTACTCCACAAATAGTGTGCAAAAATCACCCAGACTCTCTCCACAAAAGAGACAACCACGTGAAAAGGAGAAGGAAACTGAAGTTGAATGAGGAGGTGGAAGAGTCAGAGGAAAGTGTGCCTAATTCTCCTACACCTCCAGAGAATGTAGAACAAAAAGATGAAGAAATGAAGGAAGGGGAAGAGGAGGAAAAGGGAACCAATGAGACAACTACAGAGACTATGCATAAGACATGGAAACACAAGTCCCAAATCTGGAAGCTCAAGTTCCTAAGCAGCCTTGGTCTAGAAGAACAAGTGGAGAGCACATTCCACTAGCCATGGGTTATGCAGAGGATGCAGGTAAAATTTCCATGCCCATTTCCAGAGCACACTATCACAAAAGGAATTATATGGCTGGGAATTAATGGATGAAGATATGGCTACAATGTGCACACAGGAAGTAATTATCATGGTCCATGCACACACACATGGATGAGCCAAATTTTGATGTATGTGAGGAGTCATGCATATCAAGGAGGTTGAAAAAGACACCTCAGGCTAGACACATGACAGTAAAGCCTACTATCATGTCAGATGAATAGGTGAGCAATGCATTGGTGAAAGTCTCAACAGAGGTGGCGAGGTGGAATATGGACAAGGCTGCCACAATTAGGGTGCTCAGGGAAGAGATTAAAACTAAGGATGGGGAAATAACATGCCTAACGCAGGAGAGAGACTTAGCATGTAGAAAAAGAATGTTGTATTTATCAACATCACAGAGGAAATTGGTGATAATGTCATAAGAGCTAGGCCACACTTGAGCCAAAGGTACCACAGACATTTCCTTCAGCAATACACTATGTAGGAAAGTTGGTGGACCTAGTGCTTGAAGATGAGCCTCTACACATGCCAATGCCAAAGGATCCAACACAAGAGGTAGAATGAGAGAAGGCTTCAGTGATGTGGAAGATTACATCCTATGAAGGACTACTGCAAGCACTACAAGAAGAATTGAAGAAAGTAGACCAAGCCTTGAACATCTACGCACAGCTCCAGAGGTGCTCATCAACATAAAAACCTTGAGGAGAACAATGAGGTCCAAAAGTGATGAAGGATGAAACATTGGGCCACATAGAAAGATTATCAATGGTTAAACAAAAGCATGAGGCCCTAAAGTAAGAAGAAAGAACCACACAAGACTCAGCTGGAAGAGCTTGGGAAGCTCATTGCACAGAAGATGGATTTACTAGAGGGGAGGATGACTGCAATGTCCAACATTGTGTTGGTCTTGCAAAATGAAAAAGGGGAGATTGCGAGGGATGAATTGAGTCCATTGTTGTGGACATTCCAAAAAAAGAGGAAGCACTCACTGAGTGGCAGACCTTGGAGGCTGAAATAAAATAGGAATATCCTGAATTAGTTGTTCAGATGAAGAAGAGACTATAGAGTAAAAATTCTTTCATTCTTTCCATTCTTTCCATTCTTCTATTCTTTACTTCAGTTTTGGAGATGACCATTGTCGGGTGACAATGAAATTAGTGTGGGGTAATGTTGATCAAAGAACACTTGAAAAAAAGCACACAAGAAGTCCACATGGGGAAGTGAGTCATATTCAAAGGTGTGAATGATAGGGAGAACACGCGCATGGAACAAAAGTTCAGCTTTTCAGACTTAGCCATTTTCACTCATAAAGGTCTATTTTTAGAGATGGCATGCAGAGCACACAAATGAGGTAGAGACGTGTGCACCACACATTGGCTATTTTTGGAGGATTGATATGAAGCACTTTACATGGACACAAGCCGAAATAGATCTGCTACTATCAGTTAGCTAGTAGTAGTCTATTGTTAGCACACTTGCATGTGTGGCTAGTTTTGTAAAGGCACGTGGCTAAGAATAGCATGTGACCTATTTTTGGAATAAGGATAAGTGGTGAAGGGAAAGTCCCCACCCTTATATATATGTAGTAAACTCGTAATAGTATGTAATATATCTATATGAGACATACAAGAGAGAGAGGTATATATAGAGAATATGTTAAATTAAATATGTACGCGCATACTATCATGTATTGTAATGAAGCTTCATATACTTATTGCATTTGAATATAATGGAGGATATCGCCAGGCTGAATCTAAGTGTTAGTTTTATGTGTTTATCTAAATCTAGTATGTTTTTGATCTCATCATGGTTAGTACTTAATTCTACTTTTCCTTAGATATAGATCTGGTATGCTCTGTAGAATGATGTGCTAGTAATAGAACTATATATGTTAAGTCTCCATCATTGTCAACCCTTCCACATCAACATCTATCAAAATATATACCAAAATATATTAATCACATCAACATCATACATCAACACAATATTGAGCATATCTCAACATTATATTGTTATTTCTAAAACATCAAATTTACTCATTAAAGTCGACACTTGTCAATCGATGTTTCCTCCAACATTATGCCCCTGATTACTGTCAGGACCCATAACTAGTCCTCAAAATCCTACCCTTGTATCAACATCAATTTTTTTTCCTTGACCTCATCAAATAATCATTTCCCTTCACCGTTAATTTATATGGCTATAGGACACAAACCCTCTGGTTCCCCTATCAATTGAATTCTTGGCCTTGTAATCCCACCTTTGTGGTGATATCAATCATTAGTCCTTTGACCTCGTCAAAACATATTTTTTATTAAAGTCATATGTCTATAGGACATGATCCCTTAGGTTCCCCTATCATTTGATGATGACACCTATGTTGTTTCTATACCTCATCCTAGGGCATCATTTTATCACCTTTCCTTGTATCTTCCCATCTATCTCTTTCAAACTCGTGATCGATTCCCTATTAGGTCATCAATCCCTAGTTTGAGGGGGAGCACCTCATCATGTAACTCTACAACATTTATCTATCACATCTCATTTTTGTCTCGTGGCTTGTCTCAAAACCACTCAACAAAAAGGGGGAAAATGTAGACACCTAAAATTAGCACTGCTCATTCTAGTGTCAGCGTCTACTAGCCCTCCTTCATTATCACATTACTATCCCTATCCTAAGTCATATAAAATCTATAACCCTCATCACCCCTCATCCATATAATACATCAACATCAACATCATCACCATACTTACCTCGCATAAATCCACATCCCTCATTAATTAACATATTACTTTCATACCCTTCATCTTTATTCATTAATTAAATAAGCACAACATATCATATCTTAGGTTATACACTTATAAACCTATACCCTCCATTAATTAATTAATACTTACCTTATAATCCTAAGTCTTACACTCCATGTCCTTCATTAATCAATTAAATTAAATAACATAATCCCGAGTCACGTTCACACTTACGTTGTAAATATTTTTTACACTTGCTAAATCCTACGTAACTACTCCGAGAATATTTCCACAAACTAATCAAATCCAAAATAAATCAAAATTAAATCATATCTTCTTCCTAAAATCAGTAAATCAAGATCAAATCATATCTTCCTAAAATCTAATCTAAAACATATCAAATCATATCTAAATCATATCTAAATCAAACTAAACCATATCCAATAATATTTAGTATCCTCCTCAACCATTATCCACTCAAAATCACGTGAAAATTAAATTAGAAAAATCCAAAAACAAAATCTACAACCCCATTTCACACTAGTCAAGTTTAACCACCTAGAAACCTACTAAAATAATCCCCACACCTATCCTAACCAAATTTGTCCTAATCCAAGCCCATCCCACTAGAAATTTCAAACTCACTCCACTCCTATCCTTGAAGTACCATAAAAATATAGTTCGATTCAAAAATTTATCCATTCTTATCCCTCCCAAACTTGAACTCGCCTAAAATCGTCGACGATTCCCTAAATCTCTGGTGATTCTCTCCTACGTGAAACTCTTTAAATACAAGTTCCATGCCTTCTTCTAGGTTAACTTATAATCATATGGGTTTGGCATTCGACAAGAGGTCTTCAAAGCATTTTTCTATATTATATTCCTCTTCTTCATCTCTTGGAGGCCATTAACATATCTAGGAGCTCAACTTAGTGCATCATCTACATATTTCTTCTGACGAGTCTACAGACTCCTCTCATATGGTAATATCATCAATTATTCATATTATACATCAACTTGAATGAGGTAAGTACCTTACTTTTGTATTATTTTATTAATCATTCATCATTTAATAACTTGAATTAATTCTATCTTGGCTCTTATTAACCTATCTATATTCTTCAGGAATCGTCGACTATTTGCCCAATCACTGACAATTCATCTAATCACCGATGATTTCCATATGTAAGATCATTTATCATGACATCCCATATTTTTTCATCTAGACCACAATCCTAACCAATACTTCACCTTTGAAAGTATCCATCAAGTCCCATCAAGCTCCCTTGATCCATCTGCAACGTTTTATCATTTATCCAAATCAAACACATTATCTCGATTGCCTTTGTGAGTGCATATCAATCCACATATTTTCTCCTTTGATCCATATTGTGATTCCTCAATTCCCTTTGGATCAGGAACCACCATCAGACCAATATATAGCCTTAGAATCATCAGTCCCTTTTCCCTTGCATTGTTTGGTTGTATCATTTGTTATTATTTTATCATTTACTATCATTTCACTTTATCATTGACAGATTAATTTATAGAATGTAGATTGACACCATTTCAAGGAATTCCATTGACTTTCAGGTACTGACATTTACCAGGAAATCCACAATGTTTTTGTTTAATCTCGTCTTGTGTAGTGTCTGTGATTGCAGGATTCTTCGCAGGAGAGACGCTTGTACCCAATCTTCCACGGAGTGTGACATTGAACATCGTCCATCCGCATCCACAGGTATCTTGCAAACCCCCTCATATTCGAGGTTGATTGAATTTAACCTCATTGTATTAAAAATCTAACTATAAAGGTGAAATTGTTATTAACAGAGAGCACTTTGGATGCACATGTCAACATAGTTTTGGGGCTTCTTCGCTGTCCATGTTCTCAAGTGGGTTTCATGATGAGAGATAGTGGTGTATAGCTGATCAAGCTTGTAGAAGGTTACTAGTATACTTATATAACATATATAAGTTGTTTCATATGTTTTGTGAAGAACATGTAGGCTCAAGATGACTTGGTTTCGACGAGATGGCGCTTTGAGTGTATTAGGGCTACTTAAGTCCCAATGAAGGAGTTAAGATTGTAGATGATGTTTCCAACATAAATGGTATGTTCTTAAGTTGTTTTAAGATAATGTTCCCTTTGATGACTGAAAAGGTGTGTTGTTCTCAACTAAATTTGAATAATTTCTATAATAAAGTTTAATTATTCCCTATAAGGATTTCCCACTTAAATTTGTTATATGGTTTTATTAAACCATATTTGTCTTATTATATTCACAATTATTGTTGTTATATGGTTTTATTAAACCATATTTGTCTTATTATATTCACGGATATAATTGTTATGTTGTTATAACAATTATATCATTATTCATTTGTGCTTCCCGTATGATATTTTGGAAGCTTATGTATTCAGGCATATTGTTGCACCTGTGCAACATATTTATTTGTTTGTATATTGTTGTCCAATATGTATAAATATTGTAGCACTCCATTGTAATGGTTGATTAATTTCACATTAATAAAATATACAAGCTTCCATCCCTGTTTGTGAAATTACATTTGGTACCAAAGCATATTGAAGCTCCTGGAAAGGTTGGAGAAGGTTGCAGAGGAAGGATAATTTTTGGAGAAGAAATCTACATCAAAGAATCCCCTGCAAACTCACAACCTCTTGTGTGAATTCCAGGTAAATGTAAAGAAATTTTTTTTTCCTTGGTGCACCTGCACTGGAAAATTTGCTCCCTAGAAAAGCGATAATTTTTAGTAGATTTTTAAAAAATATCTTTTTACCCCATTAGGGGTTTTATCTCTATTATTAGAGAATCCTTTATGTTTCTGCTAAAATAATTTGTTTTCAAATTTGGAGGACCAAGCTCCCACCAAGTTGCATTGGGCTTGTTTTTGTAGGTTTTCACTGAGCTACTCCACCACCAACTTCTACATTCCACCATTGGATTCATGATTACTTCTCTAATTGAACAAACATGTTGAAGATTTAAATTCCATCATTTTAAGTCATTTTACAAAAGATGTTAAGGTCGACCTTATCTCCAACCAATGATTTCATTACATGTGTTGCATTGAACCAAGTCCTGACATTACAAATTGATCAAGCAAAATGAAAAGATCCTTGAGCTAAGAAAAAAAAACATTGGCTTTGGATCTTACATATAAAAGTGATCAATCTGTGAGCAACGACCACCTCCATGCCCTTTAGCTCCACATCACACAAACATTACAAACAATACAAAAAAAAACAAAAATGGTGTGAAATAAAATGCACAAGAAATAAGAACGAAATCTAGATGGTCTCAAAGACCGATAAAAAAAAGGAGATATAAATAAAAGTCTTAGATCTGAATTTTAAGCATGCAAAAAAAAAAAATGTGAAAAATTTTCCTCCCCCAACACAGTATCCACGTGGATCACACATCTGCCATGCAAGCCTCCTCCTCTGCCTAGGTTGACATCTCATCCTCAGCCACATGGATTCACAAGCAAAAACTAGGATTTTCAAAAGGTTAGTTCAAAATTTCTTTATTTAAATATGAGTTTGTTCTTTTCATACACCAAGTGCTCATAGAGCCTATGTGGATAGAGGAAAAGACTTAGAAGTGTGAGATGCATGGTTCAAATCACACAAAACACAACAAGTTTTTCAATTTTAAAATTTGGAGGAAAATTTAGAAAAATCACCAACTCTAGAGGAAGATTTAGCAGAAAAACTACAGCTAAACCATCTATTTAGTGATAACTAAATAGGTCTCTAAAATTTTAGTGAGAAAAACCCTAATTTAGGGTAAAAAATTTTTTTTCTCCACTAGGCCTATTTTTTCATTCGACATTTTTTGCAAAAGGAGGCCTATCCAAAAATTACATTTTCAGCTATATTTTTGCAATTTTTTGGCATAGTGGGTCATATTGGGCTCCGGAGGCCACCAGGCCCCAAAAAAAAAAAATTTTTTTCCTGCCATTCAATTTTTCTAAATTTTTGAATG
Source organism: Taxus wallichiana var. yunnanensis (assembly GCA_018340775.1). Lineage (NCBI taxonomy): Eukaryota > Viridiplantae > Streptophyta > Pinopsida > Cupressales > Taxaceae > Taxus > Taxus wallichiana. The sequence goes on along the minus strand of CM031239.1, from coordinate 873,778,820 downwards.
TAATTTGTATACTTCAGTATATTGTACTAATTTGCAAGTTTCCATAGTCAACCAAAAACTTTGTAATTGCTTAGAAACTGGAAGAATTGTAATAAAAATAGTAAAAATTGGTTCTAAAACACTCACAAGATCCTAGATCTCATTCACAACATGTTCGGTATATACAAGGTGCCTCTGGGAAGTGCTTACGGGTAAAGTCATCACGACTACTACTACACTTAACACCTAATATAGTTGCAACAACATCATCTGGGCATCGACCCTTTAAATCGACGGGGAGTAATAAGGTCACAATGCACACACTATGAGCCATCCCATCCATCTGTGAATGATTACACGACATAAATCTAGACTGAGAAATTATCCAAGTATATAGCGAAGTTACACACGCGTATGAGGATATTTCTTTGAGCCGGTGTCAATAATCACATAGACCCCTTTCAATACTGTCTTAGTACCACATATTGAATTATTTCACGTACATTAACACCTCTTTCACATACCATCGGGTATATAGAAAGGGTGAGCTTCTTCCACATACCACCGGGTATATCGAAGGGCACATATATAGAAAGGTTCGGTATATCGACTGATGGTATATAGATTGGGAGACCTTATACCTAGAGTGATAAGAGCCAAACCCTGTTAGTGATTTCTAAAAATGGGCACCAATGCCCCCAAATTTTTTTTCAGATTCACAACTACTTAGAGGAAACAACTATGCTGCATGGAAGACAAAAATCAAGACACAACTTGAGTTTGAAGAGATCTGCCTACTATGGAATGGTACTCTAACAAGATCAACTACTGATACAACACAACAATGATAGTTTGATAAAGTAGATCAAAAGGCCAAACTCATCATCTTGTTTGGAGTGTTCGATGATGTGCAACCCCACATTCGAGATGCCAAAATAGCCAAAGAAGTGGGATAAGTTGAGCACAATATACGAGGCCAAAAATAAGAATGTTATACTAAATTTGTAGAGTCAGTTACACACATTGAAGTTCAAATAGAATGAGAAAATAGAAGCTTTCTTAAGAAGAGTTACAGAAGTTGAGGGCTTCACTTCTAGCCCTAGGAGAAGTGGTCACGATGATGCTCTCATTCCCATTGTTCTAAGAGCACTCCCCTCTTCTTACCACATTTTTGTCACAACACTAAACATGTCAGATACGACAGTTAGTTTTGACAAATTGGTAAACCTACTACAACAAGAGGAAGCCATGCATAATAAGGATGATGAAGAGGAGAAGGAACTTTCTTCACATCAAAAATGGAAAGGAAAAGGTAAAGGAAAACCTAATTCCTATCAAAAGTCCCAAAATCAAAATCAGAATCAAGGGGACAAACAACAGAAGAAGCAATGTCCTATCTATAAAAGAGGACATGACCTAAAAGATTGTTGGTATAATACTTACAAGAAAGGTTCATCTAGAAAATTTGGACCTCAACAACAATAATCTTACAAGGGAAATTCTAACCACAATCATGGGTAGAAAAAGGGGAACTAGAAAAGAAGACCCCATCAACAAGGAAATATTGTTGAGCAACAAGAACAATCAGATAATGAAGACTACTTGTTCACTACTCGATCAAGTGAACCATCCACGTCATCTAGTGATGTTTGGTATGTTGATTCGGGGCCACTCGACACATGACCAGCCATAGAGACTAGTTTATTTCAATGAGGGACACACCATCAAAAAATCATGTTTCATTGGGAGATGATTCTTCATATACAATTCAGGGGATTGGGAACATTTCTCTACCCCTTGGTTCACGCAACTATAGACTTTCAGATGTCTTATATGTCCCCGGTTGACAAAGAATCTACTTTTCAGTCAGTCAACTCCTTGATCACAATCTAAAAATTGACTTTGATAGTCATTCCAACAAGAAAACATGTTTGATTCGAGATAAATCACGAGGCTCAAAATAGTTGCAAAAGCCTCTAATGTGGGATGCATGTTCCAACTTGATTTTGTCCACAGAGATGATCAAGAACTTGTGGCTAAGAACTCTACCTCAACATAGTTGTGGCATCGAGACTTGGTCATGTAAGTTTCAAGTATCTCAAGACACTTCACCGACATAATATGGTACATGGGCTACCATCTCTTTAGAAGGATACAAACAAGTGTCCTCACTGCCTAGCAGGAAAACAACACAGAGCTTCATTCCAAAAGAGTACATATCGAGCTCATGGTAAGCTTGATTTGGTTCATACCAATCTTTTGGTCCGATGTAACCAAGTCATTCTGGATTTTAGTACTTCATGCTATGTGTTGATGACTATTCAAGGAAAATGTGGATTTTTTGTCTTCACAAGAAAAGTGAAGCTTTTGAAACTTTCAAGAAGTTCAAAGTAGCAATTGAGAATGAAACTGGTCATCACATCAGAACTCTCCACTTAGATCAAGGGGGAATTCACCAATAATGAGTTCAAAGACTACCTACAAACTCATGGGATTCATCAACAAATGCCTCCTCCACACACACCACAAGAAATGGTGTTGTTGAGAGAAGAAATCATACTATCATGGAAATGGTGTGATGCATGATCGATGACTCTAGACTTGTAAAGACATTCTAGGGAAGAAGCAAAAAAGACAACAGTGTATTTGTTGAACAGAGTGCCCACAGTTTCTCTTGAGAGTAACACCACAAGAAGCATGGTCAAAGTGGAAACCATCTATTACACACCTTAGAGTATTCAGGTGCAAAGAAAGCATGCACATACCCAAGCAGAACAGAAAGAAATTGGACATGAAGTCACATAAACTCATCTTCATTGGGTACAATGAAGAGACTCTTGGGTATAGATTAATGGATCCTAAGACTAGAAAATTCTACACCAGCAGAGATGTTGAGTTTTTTAAGAAGAAGGAAGCAGAGACTCCTCCTCCAGACTCACTAGATGTAGATTTTTCACCAGTTGTAAAAATTGAAGCTGATGTTCCCTCAAAAGATGAAAGTGATGATGGGGATGATGGTGTTGATCAGATAGAACCACGACCCATGGGAATAGTTCAACATATGCCCAAGTGGTGTACTAGCACATTATGAGATGCAAGAATGGATGCTCCACCGATACATCCACCCCTAGACCACGACTCACAGTAAAGCAAGAGAAGAAGTTAAATTTGCTTTTGATGAGTAGAGTTATTAAATCTGATGAGCCTCTATAGTCCAGAAGCCCTACATTCAAAATCTTGGAAAGATGCCATGGATTCTAAATATCAATCAGTGATGAAAAATAACACTTGGCAAATTTGTCGATCTTCCACCAGGAAAGAAACCCATTGATGCAGATGGATATTTAAAACAAAGTACAAAGCAGATGGGACAATGGACAAGTATAAAGTGAGACTAGTAGCAAAGGGGTATGCACAAAAATAAGGCATTGACTATATGAGGAGACATTTTCTCCCATAGCTAAGATCAAAACAATCAGATGATCTTTTCTCTAGCTGCACAGTTTGGTTGGAAAGTCCACAGATGGACGTAAAAAGTTCCTTCCTAAATGGAGATTTACAAGAAGAAGTCTACATGACTCAACCTGAGGGATATGTAGTACCTGGTCAAGAAGCAAAGGTATGTAGACTTAGGAAATCTCTATATGGCCTCAAATAGGCACCCTGGCATGGTACATCAAGATTGATGAGCATCTCATACAACATGGATTTGTTAGAAATCCATATGATCCCAATCTTTACCTCAAAAAGAAAGGGGGAGATTGTGATTGTTGTTGTCTATGTCGACAATCTAGTCATCATTGGCAGTTCAGTGAAGATGATCGATGCAATGAAGAAAGATCTTAATCGATCATTCGACATGACCGATCTCGGGCTAATGCATTATTGTCTTGATTGGAAGTATGGCAGAAAAGAGAATCACATTTTTGTTTCTCAGATGAAATATACCAAGACAACGCTCAAGAAATTTAGGATGATGGATTGCACACCAATTTCTACACCTATGGAGAACAGATTGTAGTTATCTCATTCAGATCCATCTCCTGAGGTAAATGCCACTCTCTATCGGTAGTTGATTGGGAGTCTCATTTACCTGACCTACACTAGACCAGATATCAGCTTTGCAGTGAGCTATCTATCCAGGTTCATGCAGAACCCAAAGTTTGTCATTGGAAAGTAAAAGGTGATTTTGAGATATCTCAAAGGATCAGTGGATCTTGGTCTAGAATACAAGAAGAATGACAACTTCTTCTTGACTCGGATATTCAGATTCAAATCATGCAGTAACATTGATGATAGAAAATCCACTTCAGGATTTGTATTCTTTATGGGATCTAGACCAATATCATGGGGAAGAAGAAACAACACTTTGTTTCTCACTCTTCCATAGAAGTCAAGTATCATTCTACAGGAGAAGCTATCTATGAAGTGATATGGCTATGTCACATACTAAAGGACTTGGAATACCACAGGACAAACCGACCACCATGTATGTTGACAATGAAGGTGTTCTCAAACTTGTTCACAATCCAATTTTTCATGAAAGAACAAAGCACATTGAGGTACAAGTTCATTTCATACGCGAGCATGTGTTGAAGCACAACATCCAGCTTCAATTTTTCCAACAAATTGAACAAAGAGCAGATATCTTCACGAAGTCACTTGCATGTGACAAGTTCAAGTTGTTTAGAGAGTTCCTCTCCTCATCCCTTGAGACAATGCAAAATTAAGGGGGGGAATGTTAGGATAATTAATTATGCATTGTATAATTAATTGTTATTATTTATTTAATTATTGTTGTTATATGGTTTTATTAAACCATATTTGTCTTATTATATTCACGGATATAATTGTTATGTTGTTATAACAATTATATCATTATTCATTTGTGCTTCCGTATAACAATTATATCATTATTCATTTGTAAATATTGCAACACTCCATTTAATGGTTGATTAATTTCACATTAATAAAATATACAAAGCTTACAATTTTTGGAAAGTTGTATAAAATATTGAAGTGCCAACTACAAATACCTATTATGAAAAGAGTAAGAATATTCCATGCATAAGATCATGTGCAACATAGTGATAATGTGAAAAACCAATGAGATATATAGAGGACATATCTCAAACTCTGCTAGAATAATTGAGTGAGAATCATATTTTGGATAGAATTTTCTTTGATAACGTGGAGATGAGAATATTTGAATGCAGGGTAAGTGTATCAAGATGGTGGGCCAAAAATTGGCCAATTTTTTTATTTGAAGAAAAATGTGAGCACGTTTTAGAAAAGCACATTCGCATTTTGAAATAATAGGATTGATAATTACCAAGGCTAAAATGCGAGTGCATTCACATTATAATGTGCTCATGTTCCTGTTAGCAATGTTGTATATGTACATTTGGGAGCTATATATTTACAAAAATAAATCTTTATAGTTTATTATTTCTTATACTTTAAATTTATTTTAGTAAATATAAGAAATTAGGGTCACTCTTGCACCTTATCGAACTAGTCTCACAACTCCATAAGTTATGGTTTAGAATATAGTTTTTCATATTCTAATATGGTTAATAGATAGGTATTTTTTAGGATTTCAGCATTCAGCCTAAATATTTTATGGTTTAAATTCTATAATCAATATTTATTTTGGGAAAGAATATAGTCATTGTTTAGGTTTTCGGGGCTTATTGATAGGTTATTGACATGTTGTCATCTGAAATGTATAACATGAAAAATTGAAAATTTAAGCATGACAACTAAGCTTATGATTGAAAATCATGTTTCCCTATCATTGTGATTCCTTCCCTACACAAATTTCCCTCATTTCAACCCTCACCCCGGCTTAGAGAAAGTCATAAAAAAATTCAATTTGTTTTAGTGTGCAAGGATGATCACCCAAGATGATTGATGAATTAATTGTGACTCGATGAAAGACTACTTCCTCTAGAGGCATAAAAAGGCCATTTTTTTCCATTCTATAACTAGTAACCATCCTCCAAGAACATTAAGGGAAAATTGTAAATCATTTGAGGGTGATGTTAGAGATTATTGAAGATGTATGAGGAAGTTAAGGAAAGAAAATTTGATTTGGGGACAACTTTGCAAGATCAGGTATTCTTGGTGTAGGGAATGAATGTCCTAACAGTGAAAGATGAAACCTCTGGATGATTTTGGGAGTTCCAACAATATTTTGGAGGAAAAAATATTTAAGGATTAAATAATGAACATGATTATGAAAATGAATATTTTTATTTTCCATTTGAGGAAGAAGACATTCTCAATGGTGAATGTATGAATATGAAAGTACTCAAGTCTTTCAAGGATGATACCACTCATGAAGAAAAAAGGGTGATATTCAATGAGATTTGGGAATGTGAGTTCCAAGTGTTTAACCATTTCCTCGAGACCCAATGTGAAGACTTTCTAAATGATTATGAATGTGAGTATGAATTTTTCTTTTTCCATTTTAGTGGATACGATTGTATCAATAATGAACATGATGAAATGAAGGTGCTTGAATCTCCCATGTGTACCTCCATCATAGAGAGTATTATTAACACCCATGATGATAATGATGATCATTCCATTTTGTCCCCAACTTTGTGTCCACTCTCTGTTCAAGAGAGTGAAATTCTATGTAATCCATGTCATAGCATGCAATGCGTCAAACATGAGTTGGTGAGTATGAAAGAAATTAATTTGGGGTAGTTTTCAAAAAACAAATCAAGATGAGATCTATGATGATGTTGAATATTTAAAAATACCTACCAAGAGCCATCTCACAGAAAAAATTGTCATAGATAACATGAAAAATCATGGGTAGTTTCTCATTAGATAGCATGAGGCTAGTTCTGAACAAGGTGAGCCCGAAATAGTTAAAAATAGGTCTTGTAGTAGTGTGAGGATGAAGAATATGAAATCAAAATCACAAGTGAATGAAAAAATGGATTGACAACTTGAAATGGAATTTCGGGATGATGAGAAAAGTGAGAATTTCATATCAGCCCTCACTTACTATAACAATCATGAAAATTTTCTCAAGAATTTGAGGAAAGTGTCATACTTCATCAAACCATTCAATGGGTTTGATGAGAAAAAATAATTCAGTGCTACCCACACATGGTAGCATCCAAAAGCAAAAAAGTGTTACAGTGAAAATGGGTTGTCCCTTGCATGTACCATAGGCAAGTTAGGTTGGTTTTCCTTGTTGTGTGGTGTGTTTCACTTTTTGTCGTGTGTTCATTTTAGATGTTCTTGTTTGTGTGTCTTGCATGTATTACTGGTGTGTTATGTGACTCTATTTCCCCAATGGATAAGGCACTTGATATGCTCCCCCAAGAGATAATTGAGGTTCATGTTTTCTTCATTTTTCCTTCATCCAATCTGAAACAAGTCCCCGAGTATGATCTAGCTATTGTCATATGATATGTCATTACATTTTATTTGATAACCCCATTGATATGTTTTTCTCCTTTCTAGTCAAATTTATCAAATTTGCTTGAATTTCCCAAATTGCCAAGATTGCTCATTTTCAAAGATCAACTTCAATGGAAGATTTTGGGAGCCTCGAAGCACTTCAAAGTTCTTAGTTTGTAGTCAAAGAAAAGGTATCATAGTCTTCTCTGCAATGGTGTGACTCAAGAAGAATCCTAAGTTTTATAACCCAATTCGAGGTAGAGTTTTCCCAATTTACAATTTTCATTTTGACCTAATTAGGTCTATACGGGTTTTCATTGTGCATCCATGAACTATCATATAAATATTTCTCTAATGGAGCTAAAAATCCTTAAACATCCTTTATCTTGAAGAGCACCATCCCTAGGTGAATTGTTTCAATTTTTATCTTCTAAGACTCTTTATCAGCTGAGATATTAAGATTTTCTTGTTAAAAATCCAAAATAGGGTTTTAGATAACATGATAGGGAGAAAATTCATATTTCTTATCATACATACCCTTCTTGACTCATTTACCTATTGAATAAGCTTTAGAAGGATTACATTCAAGTTTCTTCTTTTATAACCCAGATATGTGGACACCTGATATGCTCCCAACATTAAGCTTTAGGTTAGAAACCCCGTGAGAATTAACAAAACATAGTCAAGGTTGGAGGTACATGCTATATGTCATGAACTATCACTGTATATTTATAATGAAATTACTTAGATAGATCTGACTATCAGAAACGATAGAACACCAAGAACTCCAAAATGTAAAAAATGATCACAATATGAAAGTATAATAGCTTAGATACTTCGAGGGGGAAACCTCAAAACCATATAGTAAGACTCAACTTCTCAATATGATGATTAATTACTCCTTAATACCACCTATATATACCATTCCTATGTTATTCCCAATACCAAAGCCAACCTACTAAACATGTGAAAGCATAAATGAGTAATATATGACAATAAGAGAGATTATGAAAGCCACAAGTTGGAACTACATATCCAATATAAGCTATAGGACTAAGGGCATAGCTATATTCAATCCCTTTCCTATTGATATACATCAATATGTGCATCCTTCCAGTCATTATCCTTTGACCATCTTGCCTTTAGTTTAACCTTCACCCTGGCTCAAAGGAAATTCCTAACAAGGTTTTCAAGTTTTTTTAGTGTGCAAGGATGATTACCCAAGGTGATAAATTAATTTAGTAAGATTTAGTGAAAGATAACTTCATCCGAAGGCCTAAAATAGTCATTTTACCCATTTTGTAGCTGGTAAACACCCTTTGGGAATGTTAGGGAAATTATAAAGCATCTGAGGGTGATTTTAGATAGAATTAAAGGTTTATAAAGTACTTTAGGAAAAATTATGAAATGAAATATCATCTAAGATCCATATATTCAACAACGGGTATTCGGGGTGTAGGGAATGGGAGCTTGATGGTGAATGTTGCCTTCTCTCGGAAGATTATGTGATTTCCCAAATTATTTAAGAGGAAAAAATGCATCGAAAGATATTAGAATCCTATACAAGGGGGAAATATCAAATTTTATCTAAGGCTTAATTATTTCCTAATATATTTAAAATATCTGCAACTATCACTCTTAGTTCAAGAAGGAATTGGCCTTAAGTTTTGAGTTGTATTAAGAACTGAATATTTAGAAAGATTCCATTTAAATTGAAATTTGATTTGGATTAAAAATCATATAATATTTGACCCCGAACCATTTTCCTAAGCTCTCCTGTGAAAAATTCAAGTTCGGTGTCTAAAAATGGACATCTAAGGCAAAACTAGCTTTCCAAATCAGGCACAGTCAAAATTTGGACACTCTTGCATCCCATATATCCCCTAAGGTACAAATAGGACATGAGGGAAACAAAATTATGACCTCATCCTCCTCCCCAAGTTGTCCTTTAGACACCTAGGTATCCCAGGTGTCCCCATTGTCCCCTATGTCCCCATGGTGCAAGGGGGACAAGAGGCACTCATCTTGATTTTGGAAGAAGGGAGTCATCTTGGTTAAATCCATTCATGAAAAGGTACATCATGGGGATCATAGTGTGATAAGGAACATATTAGGGTGTCAATGTGTGTAAAATACATTCACTTGGACAACAAGTATAATCAGGAGAATCATGAGGTTTGTGAAGGATATAAAACATCAAGAACCTCATTAAAATTCAAGTCATTAACTGGAATGATCATCATGATCATGATGAGAAAGGATCACCATGAGTGGTGATGGTATTCATCTTGAGCTCACAAATGGTGCATATCTCTTGAGAGTGTTTCTAAACACTTAATCAATACTTGGCAATGTGCTCACATCTTGCAATTCAAGGAGTGTTTTTCACAATGCTTCAATGCAGTTGGAGTTAAAGAAGATGAAACATAATAGTGTGGGGTACTTGCCTTGTCTTCACAGGGTATTTCCCACATCACGTGGTGATTCATCTCACTTAGGTGAGATAATAGGTCATATGTGTCTTAGGGTGTATGGCGATTCCGTCATAAATTTTTCATATGTTGTGCATCATACAAGAGTTACTTTCCATTTATAGAATGTAACTCCTATTCTCCCTTGCAGAGGTATTATGGTCTTGCATTTGGAGTTACAAAGAACTCCTATTTTTACTCCTTGTTTTGATTTATGAGAATGTGTAGACCCTTTTCTTTTTCCTGCACATTTTCATGGCTGAATAATTGCTTACTACATGTAACTCCATCACGTTTTTGTTTGAGTGCATCTCGGTTGATGTGCATGCCATCCTGATTGATCCTCACTCTATAATTATCTCACATGGTATCAAATCTCATGGTTTGGAATCATGTCAATCAATACGGTTGTTAGTTACTACTCTCCGTTTTGTGATTTTCTAGTTTCATGTACAATTTTTTTAATCTTTTACCTAGTGCTTTACTTTCATTTTTGGGTCCTTTAGCTTGGGTAGTGTGCTGGTTTCTTGTGAGTTTTGCAAGTATTTTATATGTGTAGGTTCGGAAAAATCTGGATCGGGGTGTGGTTTTGAGGTTCTTTAAGACTATGTTGAGCTCCTTTTGGCCCAACTTGGCTCTAACTTACTAAGTGGGAATCAACTTGGCCCTCTTAGCTCTTCTACTCCTCTTTTTATCTTGCCCACATTCATTTTCTTTCTTCGTGCTTCGTGCCTTGACCCTGTTCTCTCACAAAACATTCCTTCAAGTCTCATTCAGGGATCAATCCTTCCATCCAGATGAGGAAACCTATTTCTATGAGGAGTAAACAAGAAAAAAGGTGTACATATACTATAAGCATGTTTCCACTCATGTGACATCTTGGTTAGGGGAGTGAATTGTGAATTTAAAAAGGGTGTCATCATGTTACAAGGTGAAATGGGAAGCTCATGGAGTAAGTTGAGGATTATCATTTCTTGACTCTACCATCATGTTCAAACCCATTCGAGGAACATGCCAATATGATCTAGACAAGCTACTGAGGAATTCAATATCATTATGTGTGAAGGATCAAGAAATTATCTATCTCCATGAGAAGCATATGAGAAAAGAGGTGTTTGATCATCCTAAAGTTTATTCCATCTAAGGAGAATTATGGATAGGGGAGGGGTAAGAGGGTTATATTCATATAGAGAACCATGTATGAAAGAATGAGAAATCATCTGAGTTTCACTTAATGCAACTCACTTGGTAGTGTTATTAAACACTCATTTGAGCCTTGTAGTGTTATCACACTTCAAATGAGGAAGGACATTACAACCACCTCATTTCAGTCCAACATGTGGCCACATGAAAATAATGAAATTCAGTGAGAAATAATTTTATCTAAATGGTGAAGACCTCTTTCGGCAAGTGAAAGATAATCACAAAATGGTTTGAGCATCATGGAGTTGATTTGTGATCACTATGGTGAATTATGGAGGCCTATAAAAGTAAGAATGTGATCCTTGCTGTTGTCTTATAATTAGAAGAGAGCATCCTATTCCCAACGCAATGTATATCTCATAACAATGTTTCTAAATAGTTAATTTATCACTTGAGGTTTTAGAAACATTCTTTCAACTCATGGTAACTCATTTTTCACCAATTTGTCATGTTATGAGTTTCATCACTCAAAACACAACTTGAGGTGTTAGGAAGTTGTTTTCAACTCACAAAATTTGGCCACATCCTCACGAGATCCTCACCCCTCATAAATAATATTCTATTTATGAAATTAACCTTTCCGAAAGTTACTTATCAACATTTACAAATATTCATCTATCACTATGTGGCGACCATCTCTCTGGAACCTACAAATTTAGGGCCATTTTTTTCTGGAACTGAAAAGAGCAGTTGTAATGTTTTGAAATTCTTCATGAGACCTTTAAGTCTTAGAGAATCGTTAGATGTTACTAACATGTAGAGTATTCACATATATTTCCAAAACCTATTTTTTTTCTCCCAACTCCTTACGAAGCTCCCGAAATCATCCAGAGAAGTCATATTTCACCATTAGAGTGTTTGTTCCTGTACCTAGAAAACCCATTATTGAAAATATTGTCCTTGAATGAGAAAAACTTTCCTAAATCTTCCTAAATTACCTCCAAAACTTCCAAGATTCCCTAAATCACCTATGTATGCTTAATATATTTCTTGAACTCTCCAAGAGAGTGTTTGATTAGCTCCATAATGGCAAAAAATGGCCTTTTTAGGCCTCTGGAGGAAGTTATCTTCCATCAAGTCACACTCAACTCATCAATTATCTTATTCAATCATTATTTAACACTGAAACAAGCTTAAAATCCTTGTTAATAATTTCTTATAATGCAGGTTGAGAGTGGGACTTAGGCAGGTTGACCAGAGGAAGGATGCACCAGTGACCAGGAGGTGAAAGATTCAATTGTGGGCTTAGTTGTCATGCTCAAAGTTTCAATTTTTCATGCCATACATTTTCATGACATCACCATCTTACCAATTTCAAAAAAATTCCTTTTTTAATGCAAAAATTTATTTCATTGGTGTCTTGTCCATATATGAATTTATTTCAATGGTGTCTTGGAAACACAAAAGGATATCTGAAAATCATTTCTCTTAATGTTGATGTAGATTTTATTTCTTGTGAAGTATGTGGAACTTGAATCAACCTTCTTACTCCTACATTAGGGTGAGAATGAACCTAATTTAATTAAAATAAATCTTGATGAAATACTTGAGTTTATTTCTCCATAGAAAGTAAATTAATGTGTGGAAGATTTTGCACATTTTCACCTACTCCTACCCTAGATTTTGTTGAGTGTTATAAATATATTGATGTGATGCACTCTTTTAGCTTCTAACTCTTCAAGTTATGTCTTATTCTTCTATTAAAAAATGAATATATTATGGGGTCCTTAGATAGATCATCTTCTTTCCCATACCTTACTATTGTTAATCTATATTATAATGATGAAAGGATTATATACATGCCAACATGGGAAGAAAGGTCACTCCCTTGAATTGTTGATTATGAGGATTGCTCAAGTGGTCCTCTTAAAGATGCATGCCCTAAGCTTGTAAATTAGGCACTCATCCATAGTATGATTCTACTATATTCTAAGACAAAATTAGGGATTCAAATCCATGATCATGGAAAAATTCATGAGTCCATATATTCAATCACTTTTTTCTACCTTTGGGATTTGTGAGGTTTGTAAATTCTAATTTTGACACATTTTACATTCCTACAAATTTTAGTAAATAATCCAAAAGGCCCAAAACCTAAGTGTTGTCACCAAATCACTGCACCCCCGAATGGCCGGGGATGTGAATAGGACGTTCGGTGTGATTGGGACACATGGGATCACCTCTCAAGCTGTGGGACTTGGGCTCAAGGTGAACCTCCGTAGAAGGCTGGCTTCCTCTTCCTAAACTAAGTGTTGTACTACTCCTAGTGTAACAAAAATGATTATCTAGTCCTATGCTAACATTTTCATGGGGTTTTAGGGAAAGAGATTTACGAAATGAAACTATACTAGGGATGGTGATGCACCAAATAAAGGGTGTCTTCAAATTCGGGAAGGGTTCATTTGAAGAGGGTGTGTGCACCACGAGTCAACTTCACCTCTTTCTTATGACTTAGAGAGGGTAGTGCAGGATACCACAAACTAAGAGACACGCGTTCCCTTTGTTAAACTTTATCGGGGCCAGAAATATACCAGTTTCCCGGTGAAGAAGGATGAACTCAAGAAGGGTGAATGGACACCACACTCAAGCGCATGCAATACTCCACCACTCGATAAGTACGAAACTCCAGAACTGCATAGAAACTTAAACTTACACAGTGTACTGCCGTACGAAAGGCACAAAGAAGCATAAATGATGAAAGGACCGAGATTAGTCACAAAACACACACTTTTATTGCTTGATAACATGCACAATGCATGCATACATTTAGAAGAGGCAATAGTTGCCATTACGGTCTTGAAGAGGAGGCTTGAAAGTTCTCTCAACACACAGAACAACTTGCGAGAAGAGAGGATTCTTGAAAAGTATACACTCACTTTGAGATATCTAACTTTCCAACTTATGCAGAACTGTTTGGAACCCTTTGAAATGAGCTTCCAACTTACATTTATAGAAAAATATGTGAGAAAGAAGAGGAAAGGTCATAATTACATTCCTAAATTGAAGGCCCATCATGTATTTATTGCGAGTTAGTTGAACCACACGAGAGGTTCCATCATGGGTCATTAATTGCACGATGACCTAGTCTTCTCAATTAATTAAAAGAATATTTAAATAAAATATTTAAATAATAATAATAAATATTATTATTAAAATATTTAAATAAAAATATTAATTTAATTAACATAATGTTAGGACCCCCATTGACCGTTTGACTTGAAGAGGAGGGGGTCCATGTGGATAGAGTCTGCCAAATCTCAACTCGGTGAGCTTGAATCCTCTAACTTCGGTGTTGCACTCGATTTTTGACCCCGCACTAACTCTTTCCTTGCCTTGGTAATCGGCTCTTTTGCATTGAGTCCTTCGAATGGCAAGCTATCAAACTCGATTCTTATCATTTTCCTCTGTTAACTCGAGGCCATTTATGCATTCCACATTCAAACTTCATGAAACATCACCACGAGCTCCCTGCGAAGTCACCGAGCTCTTCATCCAACAAACGATCTTACCTTTCCTGGGCTCAAACTCACTTGAATACTGAGCTTAACCCAATATTTCTAAAAAGAATGGTTTTACCACAATGCTCACGGTTCTTCCTTATCATATAACACTTGTAGTAAGAATGTTTTGGCTTTGCCATAATAAGCACAATTTGTACCTTCCAAACGATGAGAAAATGCCATTACCAATAAAGACCTAATGCTGCCATGATGATGACCCAGGCTCATGCCCATAACATGTCGATAGACACCCTTAAGAAGACCGATTGTTTGGACAAAGAGCCCTTGGTATTTTGGTAGTGCACTCGGAAATCTCGGCTCCAATCAACAATTATGCCACTATTGGGATCTTAGTATGGCATAGGTAGCTGTGAGCTAAACAATATACTCGTTTTTCCGGAAACTAAGAAGATCCTTCATGTTACAATTTGCAACACATAAAAGGAGCCCTTCAAAAAATACGTTGAA
Organism: Taxus wallichiana var. yunnanensis; assembly: GCA_018340775.1. Lineage (NCBI taxonomy): Eukaryota > Viridiplantae > Streptophyta > Pinopsida > Cupressales > Taxaceae > Taxus > Taxus wallichiana. The sequence continues at coordinate 873,763,777 of CM031239.1, read as the reverse complement.
CAACTGGGGCAACCAAAAGGACCTTGGAAAAATGTACAGGAACAACCATATGAATTCTTCCTTAGTCGTGGATCAAAGCTAATAGAAATAAGCTAGATAAAATCGGCTTGAAACTACAGTATAATCGTCCATTGTTAAAACAAGTTTCTCTGAACCTAGTAAAGGAATACTTTTATTGTCTGATTGGACGCACATAATGGAAGGGTATAAATATTGCCTACTCCTTTGCAGAGTTTCTCAAACAGACCATTTACAAGTAACAAGGATGCAGAAAAAGCAATGACCGGCCGGGTATTTTCAGAGTGACCTTCACATTTAATTCGTTTCTAGGAAAAGAAATCTTTGAGCAATATGAATCGTTTCATTACGCACCGTAATAAACCTTCATCTCCGACTCGGGAAAATATTATGAAGCCTTGAATGACGTGACTCCAATCCATTGTATACGGTAGTGAATATTTGTTTCTGCAGTGCTTCTTTGGAAGTGTTCAAAAGACTACCGTGTGTTGCACGTGCTGGCTGCTTTGGCGTGGTTGATACTTGTCTCGCGACCACATTAGTTCAGAACTGTACAGAGGATGAGGAGAAGGTCGTGGCAGTTATTAAAGCCGATTCAAAATCTAAACATTTCAGTATTCTGATTGGAATCCTAACAAGGGCGGACCTATATGAACGGAGACACTTTCTTCGTATGATCGATGGAACCCAATCCACAGTCCATGCAACACGCATCCTTTGATCTCCATGCACTCGCTGCTCCACTCGGCATTTGACTCGTTCCTCCAACTTGGCGTCATTCTTTATTCACCGGTTTATATGGAAATTCTCTCGCCATCTCTCTCGGTTATCAACTTCCTCCTGGTGACTTTCGCTGGCGTGCTCCGATCCTGTTTACATGGCCCATGCGGAATTTTGATCACGGTTTTCCATCTTAATATTTCCCATTGGCACTGGTCACCTGAATCTCCCCTTCACGGAGTGAACAGCTTGGAATGCCATCTTAATATTTCCCATTTGGCATACCAGCTCAAATTCCCGCATAATGGCTTGGCCACACCAATCCACGGGCCCTGGCCTCAGCTTTGCCGCGCAAACTTGGCAATTTGACCCGATTTCTCCACTTTTCCACCAGCGCTGCAGGATCTTCATGAATCTTCTCCTGCAGAGTTTTCCTTCAACATATTTGAGGATAACATTAAACTCTCAGTGCAAACATTTCAGCTGTAGCTTGTAAGGTGTGATAATTCCGACAGAATCCTTTATGCTCGCCAATCTAGTGACTCGTTGAAGATGCTCATATAATTGCAAAGCAAATTGTGCCTCATGAATATTCTGATATGAAACAGTCCCACCTCTATGAGATTCACTTCCATGAGTTACATCGTAAAACAAGTAAGATCTCGATAGAGAGTCTTTGTAATAAATTTCCTCAGGTCTGCTGGTAACACTCTTACTGTCACTTAATCGATTTTCATAAAAATATCTTGAAGGAAAATCCCGAATTTGAGGATGCATTCGATGCTGAACAGATAAAAACATCGTTGGATGACTTGCTTGCTGGAAGTGCTCAAAAAGGCTTCTACTATACTGCAACATGTCAACTGCCTGTGCACCAAATGCTTGGCCGAGGAAGGTCTGAACACCATTATAATTCGCAGCTCTTTTTAAAATGTCGGTTTGACTCAATTTTACATGGGTATTCCATGGTGCTTATACTATCTTCCTGGGTTGATAGAAGTCCTTCCATTATGTAATTACAAACCCGAGATTCAATGATGTTGAACCTCCCATATCTGCATAATTTCATATCATCTCGGTCAAACAAGATAATTCTCCCAAGTGGTTAGTCAAGCACTGTCTTAATGGATTAAACCTGGCATCATGTTGACTTTGACTCTCCCTGACTTGGCCTTCAGATCTTTCTGCATCGATCTCCACCGAGATCCTTGTATAGTTCCTTTCATTTGTCAATTTTCAACGAACTATATTTTGCATTAACAAGACCATCGTCGAGCTCTTACAATGAGAGTCTCTATTGAGATGATTTCGAGATGACTATAAATTTGACACTTTGGGTTCTTTAACAACTCGACCCTGAACTCTTCACTGAGTCAAGATCAACTCGGTGCCTTTCGATGCTAGGTGATCTCTTCATATGTAATTTAGGAATTATTTTTTAATTATTGCATCTCGATAATAACCGAAGGTGGGTTCCTAGGACTATTATTTCATTTTGAACGTGATAGGACCCCCTTGTCCAATCTTGCCAGGTGTGCAAAATTGGATAACATTTTTGGCGACCTCTCGGGGATGATTGCCTGCTAAGCATGATTCCAGTAGCCTTAAGTCATCCATTGGGCATGGAGTCTATGTTGGAATCTTGAAAGTAGTATGATTTTCTTTGACACATCCCGAAATCTCCTTGAACATTGCCGATATCCTAGACCTCCCTGGAATGCTAAGCATGAAGTATACTGAATCTATTGAATGCTTGACATCCATGGAACACTGCAAAATTTTGAATGAAGCAGATTTTGAAACTCTTATGGAAACCTTGAACCTTCTTCTCCTTGACACCTTCCAATGATGAAACAATGTGCAGAAAAACACAAAACACAACAACAAGGAAAGCAAAAACAACAACACACAACAATGTGCATAAGCACTTGGAGGAAAACACCTAATTTAACTATACAGGGGGTGGAATGCTTCTCAAAAACAAGTTTTGAGATGTATCCCATTCACATGAATGGGCAGTTCTTCTCCATTGAGCGTAGATAGACGAAATGAATTTGCCTCTTTGCAACTTGTGATGATGTATGGCCCACTCCGAGAGCGTCAAACTTGGCATGCTTTCTGGTTTGGCCTGTCTTCATCCCATTTGAGAACTAAATCTCCCTCTTGAAAATGCACATGTGGACGCCTTCTTGTCAAAAGATTTCTTAACTTGAGCTTGATGTTGCTCCAAAGTTTTCATAGCCTTGTCTCGTACTTCCTCTAACTCCATGAGTTCAGCAAACCTTATTGTCAGAGGATCACTCTCTATAACTTCAAGTTGATGAGCTAACTCCAAAGAAGGTAACTCCAATGAGAGTGGGAGTTTTTCCTCTCTTCCATATACAAGAACGAAAGGAGAATTTCCGATGGCCCTTTTAGGTGTGATCCGATCTGCCCATAAGGCGGTCTTAAGTTGTGTATGCCAAGTCCTCTTGTTAGTCTCCATTGTGCGCTTAATAATCCTTATGAGGTTTTTGTTGCTAGACTCAGCCAATCCGTTTCCTTGTGGATAGTAATTGGATGAAGTTTTGAGGTATACCCCATTTTTAACAGCCCATTCACTCAATTTCATACCAAGAAAAGCCAGCGCATTGTCTGAAATGACTATAAACGGAACACCGAACCTCGTCATTATACCCTCCAAAAAATCTAGAACTACCTTTTCATTGCTCTCTTTTAATGCTACCACCTCTTTCCATCGAGTAAAATAGTTTATTGCGGTAAGGACCCACTTATGTCCGTCATTGGATGGAGGATTAATCATTCCGATGAAGTCCAACCCCCATTGAACAAAGGGTTGATCCACTTGAATTGGATGTAGTGGAAGAGCTGCCAACTTCTGCTTACCTATGAAAAAGGCACATTCCTTACATTTCCTTACCCAGAGATGGGTATCCTTGAATAAATCGGCCAATAGTAGCCAACTCACATGATCTTGGTAGTAGTTGTTTGTGCAGAATAATGTCCTCCAGATAGGCCATTATGAAACTCTTCTAGTATCTTACTTACCTGTTCCAGTCCTATGCACCGAAGGAGGACGCCGTTCAAATCTTTTCGAAAGAGAATGCTATCTACCAAAACATATGGGATAGATTGAAGACGGAAAGTTCATCTTTGGTTTTTATCCATGTTTTTCGGGTATGCTCCTGAGAAGATGAAATTCTTCATTTTGGATAACCAGTCAGCTTGATCAACATTCTCATCAGTATTTAGGAGTGTCACGTCCTCATTACTTTTTGATTCCATGTCTGTTGCAAGTTGCTGACATAAACCCTTACCTCTGACAAGTTTAGTGACTTTGATGTGCACGTCATACTCCATTACCTTTGTGATCCATCCAACACGCTTTTCGTTCATTTCTTTGTTCAAAGAAAAACTCCTTGACACCTGGATGAGACACCATTAGATGAATCTTGTTGTTGGACAACATGTGCTTGAATTTCTTCAAAGCTTGAATAACCAAAAGACTTGTTTTTCAATGAATGAGTATTTGAACTCGTAGTATTTGAGGGATTGACTGAAGAAAGTGATTGGTTGCTCCATCAGGTTGTTGTTTTGTTGGGTGAGGATCCCTGAAATGCTCTCTTGACCTGTAAAAGCATAAAGGATAAAATCTTTGTCAAACCTGGGGTTCACAAGCGTGGGAGCTTGAGAAATGGCTATTTTGATGGCTTCAAAGCTTTCTCGTCCTTCCTTTGTCCATGAGAATGGCATGTTTTTCTTTAGCATGGTTGTCAGTGGTTTAGCCAATGTCGCGAATTGAGGGATGAATCTCCACACGAAATTTATGGTTCCCAGAAAACTTCTGAGAGGCCCTTCTTGTGACTTGGGAGAGATAAGGACATAATTGAATGAATCCTAGCTGGATCGATTGATAATCCTTCTGCTGAAACCACATGCCCCAACAATTTTCCCTCGTGCACTGTGAAAATACATTTCTTGGGGTTAAGTGAAACCCCAAATTCCCTACACCTTTGGAAAACTTTCCTTAGATGCGTGATGTGATCTTCTGCATGCTTAGAGTATACAATTATATCATCAAGGTAAACTAAAATAATATCGTTGATTAGTCCCTTAAATGCCATGTCCATGGCTCTTTGGAAAGTAGCCCCGGCATTGGACAATCCGAATGGCATTTTATTGTAGGCATACGTGCCCCACTTGGTAGTGAAAGCCGTTTTGAATTGGTCGGATTCTTGGACTAGGATTTGATTGTAACCTGAATATCCATCGAGCAAAGAAAATATTTGAGCTCCTGCCACCGTTTGAAGGATCTACTCCATCGATGGAAGAGGATAATGGTCTTTTAATGATGCACGATTCAAATCCCTAAAATCTACGCATAATCGGATCTCTCCGTTCTTCTTCCTCACGGGCACCAAATTGGCTACCCATGAGGAATGCTTGATGGGAAAAATTATACAGGCCTCGATGAGCTTGGTTAGCTCCTTTCTCATTAGTGGCTCAATTTTGGGATTAATTGGTCTCTGTTTCTGACAAACTGGCTTAGCATTAGGATCCAGTTCGATGGTATGTTGTGCTAGACCTGGATCAAAACCACGTAGATCTTTATAGCTCCATGCAAAGATGTCATGATACTCTTGACAAAGTTTGATGAAAGCTTCTTTCTCCTCAGAAGTACACACTTTTCCGATCTTAAGAAATTTTTCATTTGATACTTCAACTTCCTCAAAATATTCTTCTCTGACCACCATGTTAGGGCTTTGTCTTGTGGCTTGGTCATCTGAATTGAAAATGGATTCCAAAGTGACTAAACCTTTTGGTAACTTGTTGCTTTTCAATTGGATAATTTTCTCACCATATGACTCTTGCAACTTATCTTGATTCTTTGTAGCAAACTCGCCTCTTCTTGTAGGAAGAGGACAATTTGTTGTCACTTTATCAAACACTTGCCAACTACTCACATTATCGGGGACTGCTGGTCGAACCACCATTTTAACAAATTTCTGCCCTTCTTTCATGATATCAACTAGTATGTTGTATTGTGAACCAATTTTAACAAAGCCTATCTTCGCATCTTGATTTTGATTTCTAGGAACCGCATGGATTCCAAAAGCTTCAAATCTTGATCGGTCCCAGAGAATCGATTCTTATATGATCTTAAAATATTATTTTTGGATGCACTATGTGCGAAAACTTGATGAACAACTAACTCACTATCTCTCCAAATAGTCGGGCCTTGATTCCCTTCCTTTGGGCTAGCTGAATTCCTTGCACAAGAGCCTCGTATTCAACAACATTGTTAGTGCAACTAAACTGCAACCGAAAAGATGAGAAGTACTTATCTCCCTCTAGAGAAATTAACATAACACCAGCACCGGATCCATTCTTACTTCTTGAGCCATCGAAGAACAATTGCCACAATCCTTTAGAATCACTTGGTGTTTTGACAAGTTGTGGTATGATCGTATCTTCTTCATGGATACAATAAGTACCTAATCCTGTTTCTTCCAATACCAACAAACCAGCTTCTTCTTCTACTAATACATCAGCGTAGGGATCGTATTGATGATCTCTACTTAATTCATCTAGCAAAGTATCAGGGACTTCTTCAACAAGGGTGGTTGGTTCATGATCGGCATCTTCCTCTTCGGGATCACCGATGGTGTAATTTCCATTTATGGGACTAGCAGTGTAGGGTTCTACATGATTATGGCAGATTAGTTCCGCCCTTATAGTTACTTTGGTTTCGTATCGAGTCCTGAGAATCATATGCGACCAATCAGCTGATAGGTAACCGCCCATCTTGGCAGTGAAATCTCGTGATAGGCAGATGGCAAAGAGGGGAGCGAGATCGATGACCGATATGTCTTGGGTGAATGACAAACTTGGGCATGCATGAATGGTAAGTTGAAGTCCTTTGATAACTTAACAGTCTTAATAAATATGCCATCTAGTTGAACAACCCCTCTTGCAACTGGTGCGTATTGTATGCCTAGTACATCTGTAATTTGTTTCGGCATGACAGAGCTACTGGCACCAGAATCGATCATGTAATTATGTACCAGGTGGTCGCCAATGATCAGGGAAATGTAGAATGGCGGTGGTTTGTTTGCCGTAGGAATGATTTTCCCTTCCGGTTGACACAAATTTGTAGCATTTGTCACTCCATGGCTTGGTGATCCGTTGGTTGTACTAAAACTATTCAGAGCTTCTCGCAACAGTTTCTTTGGGAAGGGATCGAGAGTGCATCCCACATGGTAACGCTCAGATTGGTTTTCTTCATTTGTTCTACTATGCTGAAGGGAATTGCTCCAACTTTGATGACACTTTTTTGGGCATTGGGGTCCTCCTTTGGAAAATGTTTGTTGGGTACCATGATGCCTAGAGAACCATCTTTCCCTGCGGCGTGGCTAGCCAGTGTTTCTGGTGATTTCTTTCCCGTATTTTTATCAACTGCCATTTGTAACCCAGGTTGAGAAGTGGATGCTAGATCAGCTTCGAGAGGTTGAGGCTCCATTGCTCTTTTCTTGGAACGAGTGTTTGCTGCCACTGATGAAGAATCTATATTCAATCCGTAAAAATCTTCTTCTTGCCAGTTTAGCAAAGCGGATTCTTCAGGTGCCTGTGGTTGATCTGCTGCTTCTTGCATAGATGAATTGTTTGTTAACTCTGAAGGGGCATATACACTTTGAACCATAAGGGCCTAGCTAAAAACTCCATTGGGACAAATATTTTGATTGTGAGGTTGAGAGCAAGGATAACACCATTCGTAGTCTTGAACTAGATTATTCTGAACAGGTACTATAGCTCTAGATGAGCTAGGCTGCGAAGAGGGTTACGAAAGTTCAAGGGCTTGACATTTGCAACTTGACTTGTAGTTTGATTTCGAGGCTGATTGTTCCCTTGAAAAGGAGAACAGTTAGCTTGATACTGCTGATTTTATGGCTGATACGGACGATTGTATTGAAATTGTTGCCTTTTGAGTGCAACGAGCTCATTTCCAAAATTTTGTAGTAGCGATTTGACTTCAAATAGGTCATTTGAAGAGGCAGAGGAAGATTGAGATGGTTTCCTGGAGTCTACTGGAATAGGAGAAATGATAGGCTGATGATTCGTAAGATCTGGAGAAAAGGGCATTGGTGGTCGTGGAGCTATCTTTCCGGCACTGAATCAAAGAATTCTCTGCACTTATGTATACTTATGGCATCGGGAAGTGTAGTCCCTCCCATGGACTGGATCATAACTGCTACATCACTATTCAAGGCTCACAAATAGTACAAGAATGCATTATGCGCAGAAGGCTTTACGAGCACCGGAATCCTATTCCAAGTTCTGTGGAATCGGAAGTTGAAATCACTCATGTATTCTTGGGAAGCTCTCTTTATGGTAGTAAGTTGTTCCAAAAGTGATAGGTGATCACTTTTGTCTTCAAATTGTTTACATAGCTTTTCTCCCAACTCGTCCCAAGTGGTTATAGTGCCAACACCTAACCCGCGAAACCATTGAAGCGCTTTTCCCTTGAAAGAGGTAGCAAGAAGTCTAACTGCAACGTTGTCTTCGGTGATATTATGTACTGCGCAGATGCTGGCTACATCAAAGATATGCTCCACTGGAGTAACGTGAGTTTCCCCCGTGTAGAAGGGTAAACTTTTGAGTGCCGCAACAGGTATCGGATCACGTTGAGCCAACATAAGAGGACTGCTTGCATTGAAAGGGGGAAAAACTTGGTTCCTCGCCATAGCAACGAAAGGTTGATTGTTCTTGGGTGGAGGAAATCTTCCGTAAGGAGGAGTTGAATGACCCCTACTAGGTAAATCTGCAACTGGGGATGTGGAAATGCCTCTTTTGCTTCTCTTTGGAGGAGACAAGGAAAGTTTGATATGCTGATACTTTCCTTTCTTTGAAGAAGCTCTTATCTGAATTCTTCGCATAAGTTACTGCACTGAGATTTGGAATCCAGAGATATAGAGTCGCCAGGTACTTTGACTTGTGTAAGTGAGAAGAGAAGTACCAACTCTGTCCCACCGGGCATGCCAAAAACTGTTGTGTGTGGTCGCACGGTGGCTTAAGATTTCCTGTTTGATAATGAGACACCTCTGAAAGATGGAACTCTAACTTCTGTGATGTCCCACCGTAACGTGCAAAAAGCTGTTGTGTGTGGTCACACGGTGGCTTAAGATTTCTGTTTGATAATGAGACACCTCTGAAAGATGGAACTCTAACTTTTCATGAAGAAAGATGTCCCACCGAGCGTGCCAAAAGCTGTTGGCACAAATGGCCCCACCGAGTGCATGCCAAAATCAAGTGTGTGTGTCGCACGGTGGCTTAAGATTTCTTGTTTGATAATGAGACACCTCTGAAAGATGGAACTCTAACTTCTGTGATGTCCCACCGTAATTGCCAAAACTGCTATCCAATTTTGTACACTTGGCAAGATTGGACAAGGGGGGGTCTGTCACGTCCAAAATGAAATAATAGTCCTAAGAACCCACCTTTGGTTATTATCGAGATGCAATAATTAAAAAATAATTCCTAAATTGCATATGAAGAGATCACCTAGCATCGAAAGGCACCCAGTTGATCTCGACTCAGTGAAGAGTTCAGGGTCGAGTTGTTAAAGAACTCGGTGTCAAATTGATAGTCATCTCGAAATCATCTCAATAGAGACTCTCGGTTGTAAGAGCTCGATGATGGTCTTGTTAATGTAAAATATAGCTCGTTGAAAATTGACAAATGAAAGGAACTATACAAGGATCTCGGTGGAGATCGATGCAAAAAGATCTGAAGGCCAAGTCAGGGAGAGTCAAAGTCAACATGATGCCAGGTTTAATCCATTAAGACAAAGGTCGACTAACCACTTGGGAGAATTATCTTGTTTGACCGAGATGATATGAAATTATGCAGATATGGGAGGTTCAACATCATTGAATCTCGGGTTTGTAATTACATAATGGAAGGACTTCTATCGACCCAGGAAGATAGTATAAGCACCATGGAATACCCATGTAAAATTGAGTCAAACCGACATTTTAAAAAGAGCTGTGAATTATAATGGTGTTCAGACCTTCCTCGGCCGAGCATTTGGTGCATAGGTAGTTGACATGTTGCAGTATAGTAGAAGCCTTTTTGAGCACTTCCAGCAAGCAAGTCGTCCAACGATGTTTTTATCTGTTCAACATCGAATGCATCCTCAAATTTGGGATTTTCCTTCAAGATATTTTTATGAAAATCGATTAAGTGACAGTAAGAGTGTTACCAGCAGACCTGAGGAAATTTATTACAAAGACTCTCTATCGAGATCTTACTTGTTTTACGATGTAACTCATGGAAGCGAATCTCATAGAGGTGGGACTGTTTCATATCAGAATATTCATGAGGCACAATTTGCTTTGCAATTATATGAGCATCTTCAACGAGTCACTAGATTGGCGAGCATAAAGGATTCTGTCGGAATTATCACACCTTACAAGCTACAGCTGAAATGTTTGCACTGAGAGTTTAATGTTATCCTCAAATCTGTTGAAGGAAAACTCGGCAGGAGAAGATTCATGAAGATCCCGCGCTGGTGGAAAAGTGGAGAAATCGGGTCAAATTGCCAAGTTTGCGTGGCAAAGCTGAGGCCGGGGCCCGTGGATTGGTGTGGCCAAGCCGTTATGTGGGAATTCGGAGCTGGTATGCCAAATGGGAAATATTAAGATGGCATTCCAAGCTGTTCACTCCGTGAAGGGGAGATTCAGGCGACCAGTGCCAATGGGAAATATTAAGATGGAAAACCATGATCAAAATTCCACACGGGCCGTGTAAACAGGATCGGAGCACGTTGTGCGAGTCACCAGGAGGAAGTTGATAACCGAGAGATGGCGAGTGAATTGCCATATAAACCGGTGAATAAAGAATGACGCCAGGTTGGAGGAACGAGTCAAATGCCGAGTGGAGCGGCGAGTGCATGGAGATCAAAGGATGCGTGTTGCATGGACTGTGGATTGGGTTCCATCGATCATACGAAGAAAGTGTCTCCGTTCATACAGGTCCGCCCTTGTTAGGATTCCAATCAGAATACTGAACTGTTCAGATTTTGAATCGGCTTTAATAACTGCCACGACCTTCTCCTCATCCTCTGTACAGTTCTGAACTAATGTGGTCGTGAGACAGATCAACCACAAGCAGCAGGCACGTGCAGCACAGTAGTCTTTTGAACGCTTCCAGCAAGCACTGCAGAAACAAATATTCACTGCCGTATACAATGGATTGGAGTCACGTCATTCAAGGCTTCATAAAATTTTCCCGAGTCAGGAGATGAAGGTTTATTACGGTGCAGAATGAAACGATTCGTATTGCTCAGCATTTCTTTTCCTAGAAACGAATTAAATGTGAAGGTCAGCTCTGAAAATACCCGGTCGGCCGTTTTGCTGCATCCTTGTTACTTGTAAATGGTCTCTTTGAGAAACTCTGTGGGTAGTAGGCAATATTTATACCCTTCCATTATGTGCGTCCAATCAGACAATAAAATTATTCCTTTACCAGGTTCAGAGAAACTTGTTTTAACAATGGACGATTATACTGTAGTTTCAAGCCGATTTTATCTAGCTTATTTCTATTAGCTTTGATCCACGACTAAGGAAGAATTCATATGGTTGTTCCCTGTACATTTTTCCAAGGTCCTTTTGGTTGCCCCAGTTGTTCAACGTATTTTTTGAAGGGCTCCTTTTATGTGTTGCAAATTGTAACATGAAGGATCTTCTTAGTTTCCGGAAAAACGAGTATATTGTTTAGCTCACAGCTACCTATGCCATACTAAGATCCCAATAGTGGCATAATTGTTGATTGGAGCCGAGATTGCCAAGTGCACTACCAAAATACCGAAGGGCTCTTTGTCCAAAAATCAGTCTTAAGGGTGTCTATCGACATGTTATGGGCATGAGCCTGGGTCATCATCATGGCAGCATTAGGTCTTTATTGGTAATGGCATTTTCTCATCGTTTGGAAGGTACAAATTGTGCTTATTATGGCAAAGCCAAAACATTCTTACTACAAGTGTTATATGATAAGGAAGAACCGTGAGCATTGTGGTAAAACCATTCTTTTTAGAAATATTGGGTTAAGCTCGGTATTCAAGTGAGTTTGAGCCCAGGAAAGGTAAGATCGTTTGCTGGATGAAGAGCTCGATGACTTCGCAAGGAGCTCGTGGTGATGTTTCATGAAGTTTGAACGTGGAATGCATAAATGGCCTCGAGTTAACAGAGGAAAATGATAAGAATCGAGTTTGATAGCTCGCCATTCGAAGGACTCAATGCAAAAGAGCCCGATTACCAAGGCAAGGAAAGAGTTAGTGCGGGGTCAAAAATCGAGTGCAACACCGAGTTAGAGGATTCGAAGCTCACCGAGTTGAGATTGTGCAGACTCTATCCACATGGACCCCCCTCCTCTTCAAGTCAAATGGGTCAACGGGGGGGTCCCAACATTATGTTAATTAAATTAATATTTTTATTTAAATATTTTAATAATAATATTTATTATTATTATTTAAATATTTTATTTAAATATTCTTTTAATTAATTGAGAAGACTAGGTCATCAGGCAATTAATGACCCATGATGGAACCTTCTCAGGTGGTTCAACTAACTGCAATAAATACATCATGGGCCTTCAATTTAGGAATGTAATTATGACCTTTCCTCTTCTTTCTCACATATTCTTCTATAAATGTAAGTTGGAAGCTCATTTCAAAGGGTTCCAAATTCGGACAAGTTGACGATTAGATATCTCGGGCGAGTGTATACTTTTAGATCCTCTCTCAAGTGTGTGTGTTGAGAGAACTTTCAAGCCTCCTCTTCAAGACTATAATGGCAACTATTTCCTCTTCTGAATGTATGATGCATTGTGCATGTTATTGAAGCAATAAAAGTGTGTGTTTTGTGACTAATCTCGGTCCTTTCATCCTTTTATGCTTCTTTGTGCCTTTCTCGTACTTGCAGGTACACTGTGCAAGTTTAAGTTTCTATTGCAAGTTCTTGGAGTTCTGTGCTTATCGAGTGGTGGAGTATTTCATGCGGTTGAGTTATGGTGTCCGTTCACCCTTCTTGAGTTCATCCTTCTTCACTGGGAAACTGGTATATTTCTCGGTCTGATAAAGTTTAACAAAGGGAACGTGTGTCTCTTAGTTTGTGGTATCCTGTACCCTCTCTAAGTTGCAGTAGGTGAAGTTGACCTGTGGTGCACACACCCTCTTCAAATTAACCCTTCCTGAATCTGAAGACACCCTTTATTTGGTGCATCACCATCCCTAGTATAGTTTCATTTCTGTAAATCTCTTTCCCTAAAACCCCATGAAAATGTTAGCATAGGACTAGATAATCATTTTTGTTACACTAGGAGTAGTACAACACTTAGTTTAGGAAGAGGAAGCCGACCTTCTCCGGAGGTTCACCTCGAGCCCAAGTCCCATAGCTTGAGAGGTGATCCCATGTGTCCTAATCACACCGAACGTCCTATTCACATCCTGGCCATTCGGGGGGTGCAGTGATTTGGTGACAACACTAAGCAATGACTATATTTTTCCCCAAAATAGATATCAATTGTAGAATTTAAACCCTAAATTCTTTAGGCTAAATGCTGAAATTCTAAAAAATACCTATGTACCAACCAAATAAGATTATAAAAAATTATCTCCTAAACCGTGACTTAGGGAGTTGTGAGACTAGTTCCATTAGATGTGACTGACCCTAATTTCTTATATTTACTAAAATAAATTTAATTTTTCATTTCATTTATTAATTTTAATACTTTATTATTTCTTATACTTAAACATTTATTTTTATAAATATATAGCTCCCAATTGCACATATACAACATTGTGAAAAGGAACCCGAGTGCGTTATAGCTATTATAGATTTGAAATTACCAATCTATAGGCTTGGATTTTCTTAGGATATCCAAACCTAAGGTTTGGATTGTGTAATCCATGAATAAATTTGTGTTTTACAAAAAACATAACAATCTCAAGTGTACGCCCTAATTTCTCATGGATTATAAAACAATATTCCAAAAATAATAATACTACAACGTCAATCTCAATTTTACGTTTGTGATAATATAATTCTTTCTAAAATCTGATTAGTTTAATACTTTCATCCTTAATTTCTTTTACTAGTGCCTTCTTTTCTTGCCAAAATGTATGTATACTTTTTTGTACACAATTTATGATTTTTGCATCCATTTTTTAAAAAATGGTTTATCTAAACTCCATTCTACACGCATTAAAAAAAAAAAATGAACTATTTTTCACAAAATTAGGGCGGTGTACACACAAATATTTCATTTTCGGGATAAGTTCACTTTAAAAATTAGTAAAAAATTATATATTCATCCAAAAATATGAAAAACTAGTGGGACCTCATCATGGTCTTAGCTAAATTTCTTTTGAAAAGATTTGTAAAATAATTTATGGAACTCAAAAAATGGGGGGGTGCACACACAACACTATGTTATCTTTTTGACACAAAAATAGACACACTTTGTGTGTGCACCACATTTGACCTTAATCACCACCATTTAAAAAAAATAGTAGTTTAGAAACTAGATTTCGAGCACTATGATTCGTATTCTTATCACATTGTCCAATTTTGAGCATATGTATGCCATAATTATTAGTTGAAGTTCAGGTTTTCCCGATTTCAAGAAAAGTGTGGCCACTTTTGACCCCCTTTTGGGCCCCCATTTTCATGCACTTACTCTGTACTTTGAATCATTATGTCTCAAGTGTGGGCCCCATACCTCAAATCAATACAAAAGTGTTGGGAGTAAATAATTTATGGAAAATATGATTCTTTGTCTATATATATTGAAATTGGAGGTGAAAATTTATCTTTAAAAGGATGTTAATTTTGCATGTCCTTTTTATAATTATTGCATCTATTGTAGGCATAAGGCTTAAAGGAGGTCTAGAAAAAACCACACCTAAGTAGGTGTAAGAGTGCACGAAGTTGACCTATTATGCTTTGTATATGTCAAATAAATTTTATATGCTACTTTCTTAAATACATTCAATTCCATGATTTTTGTATTTGCAAGATTTACTTTGAGGCCAATTTCATAATAAAATTTTCTCAACACATCAAGTTAATTTTGAAGAAATGTAATTGAGAATTAAAGAAATATATTAGCACTTACAAATAATAAAATTAAAATGCATATCTAAAAGATACTACAAATACCCACATTGCACATAATTTTGGAGATAAGTTCCTCTAATTCAACATAGACCTCAAATAATGTAGGTGAGAGTGGACTACCTTGTTTCACACTTATGGTTCTATGGATTTTATTTTAATTATCCACTTTAGTATGAATATGCCCAAAATTTCCTCATACAAAGTCATTACTAGAGGAATTATTAATTCACAAAGACCCAAATCTTTAAGCCTTCTTCCCAAAATATGCCTTGGGACTATATCAAAGGCCTTAAAAAACTCCACAAAAGAACAACATACTTTGTGTTAGTTATCCTTTTCTTCCTCAATAATAACAACAAGAGTTAATATGTAGTCACAAGTTTGGTGATTCTTTATGAATGGTACTTGAATTTGAACTCAAATTTACTTTGTCTTTTCACACTTGGAGAAATTATCATCTAGAGGTGTAGCAAAATGTTTACCCAAAGCATGATCAATCATAATGGTACCGCAGTTTTAGGATTGAAGATTATGTCCATATTTGAAGATGGGATGGATAAAAAGATAAGTCCAAGTTAGGGTAACACCATGTGGAACAATAAAATTAAAAATATTGGAGATGTGGACATCGAGAACAACTATACTATATTTTATTATTTCAACCTTAAATTTTACATGTCTTAGTATTTATGAGATATGAGTTAAAATATGGCCTTGAGGATTATTATGTTAGTATAAATTGGGAGTTAAGTAGTGTAGGATTCACTTGGATGGGGGATCGAGTAGGAGAATCATAGAGACAAGGGACATAAGTATACCATGTATGGGGGTTGATAATGACACAAACTTAATTTTTCAGGTAAAAATGATCTCCCGAATAACTTTGGATTGAACCTTATTTAGGGAAAAGATATTTGTTTTTTATACAAACATTATCATCTTAACTTTATAAGAATAAATCCATAAATATTTTGGATGATATTGGCTTTAGAGGATGTTTGAGTCATAATCTACTTAGTTAACTTATGTAATTTTTGTAATTATCACCATATTAAGCATTTTTTAGACAAATGAACATGGACATTATGGGGCTGGGTAATATGAATGGAGTGAGGATAGGAATTAAGAAAAACTATTGAAATTCTTTGGGATGGTTTGATAGATCTCTCTATTGGGTCCATAGTCTCATAAATTATCATGAGGTTTGTCTCAATAACATTATTTATATACTTATGGATATGATATTATGACATATATGGGTTGATAAGATGGTGACATGGAATACATCCCCCTTAGCTATATAACATGTCAAATATATTTAGTCAATTGCGTAGCTTATGGAATTAGTTGTATTGGGAAATGATTTAAACTTAAGTTTGGATTGGTAGTTTACCCTTCCATTATTACTAAGGGATTTGTATAAAGGAGATGAATATCAATATGAGGTAGAAAGTAAGTGGATATTATTCTATTTGGTAGAAGCATATTAGAGGTTGTCTCCTTGAAGTGGAAATTCCATATTAGGAGATATTTTGGAGTCATTCCTTCCTTAAGGTATATTGTATGGTGTTGCCATAACTTAAGGGTAATTTTTATATTTCCCATCTTATCATATATTAGGTAATTTTAGCCCACAAACATATCTTATGTTGAGTGATCTATATTATATTTTATACAAGTTTTTGATTAGTTGTATTATTTATATTACTATATGTGTAGACCATACTAACTCTATCATAGTTGCAATTTGGAAAAAATGGCTATTTTTTGGTGTAGATTTAATATAGGAGCACCCGAGTTCAAAAGCAACCATGTATAAACCCAAACCACTTGAAATTTTGGAGTCACTTTTGTTTGCATTGCATATTGTTGGTAGACCACTCAATGAGGAAGTATGTTCGCGGGCTGCAAAGTTTGGTCCTATATTATGTGGAGTGCATGATTCCATTCCAAATTGTTTGCATAGTGTGTGGTTCATCTCCACAATGTAAATTCTATTTTGTAATTGTTTTAGTGCATAATTAATTTTTGCAAGACACACAAACTTGTTCGATCCATACAAGTCTATTTTGTTGTATTTGAAAGCATATGTGAGTTGACCCAAGCCACATATTACTAAGAACTTAGTTTGAAATTCACAAAGCACTAATAAAGCCACACAATAATGGGAGTATGATATGAATATTAAAATTACTATATGGATTTATGAAGCACTAGAAGATTGTTTGAAGCCATAATTTTTAAAAAGGTCAATTAGTTATTTATCGGGCCTATATATGGATCCTTTAAGAATTTACATTTAAATTATATAAGTTTAGGATTATTAGAGTGTGGAATTAGATGGATATATAAAAAAATCACAATTTCCTTAGAAAAGTATCTTTAGGAGAGTTTGTTAAGTCTAATTGGACTTAAAGTGTGGATGCAAGGTTAAGGCTCAGAGCATAGTGAGATTGGTAAGTAAATGATAAAGATGTTGCAAATGATATCATTTGTAACATGTGAATGAATCGTTGGTGATTAATATGATAGTTATATTCTTCTAATTATATCAATAAATGTCTTTTGTTAAGTGTTCAAATACATGTTCATTTGATCCTTCTCGCTTGTACAAAAATTCAATTGTGTTTGGCTTGTTTTCCACTCGTATTATAAGGGATACATGGTGTAAGACATTTTTTCATTAAGAACCATGTCTATCGATACATCATTTGGTATTAGAGTGAGGATTTATTTCCTTATAAGTGTAGGCACGTCATATATTTTTGGTTTTCCACATGTGCAAGCGTGGGTATAAAATCATTGTAGACATCTTTCAAATGGTAATTGTTAGGAAAAAGGTGTAAGAGAGTGACATAGTAAGATTGTGTGAATTTACACATAGTGAATTATGGGTAGAAGGTCATTTCAAACACATTATAATAGGATACCATTGGGTAGAAGGTGTGAATATTTTAGAAAAACATTGGTGGTTTTCCACTTTGAGAAAGGTGAGTAGAAAATAATTGCAGAATCTTCCTGCAAGATAATTGTTGGGTAGAATATTTTGAAGATTTTTGATCATAGGTTTATGAAGATAAATAATGGAACACATAAAGAATATTGATCTTGGAGGATACTAGAACTAAAATATGAGAGTTGAGGATTTGAACAAGTTAATACAACTTGTGAAATCTAGCAAGGCCATGGAAGTTGTACAACACCAAGTTATTTTTATGGAATATCACAATGATGATGAAGGAGGACCTATGAAATAAGGATTTTATGTTGTGAGTGTGAATGCAAATGAAGTAGAAGAAGTTCAAGATGGTCCAAAATACAAACTATTATTCATAATTAGTAGAATGGGGAGTAATCCTAGATTAAATACCCCTTATTATTCTAGTAGTTTAGAACCACTAGATATTGTGGATTGGATAACAGAGATGGAGAAATATTTTTAGTATGAAGACATGGAATATCCTAATAAGTTTAAACTTAAGTGCATGAAGATGAAAGTTCATGTGTATATTTGGTGGGAGCATACCTAGACAAACCAATTGCGAGTGTAACAAGTAAAATATCAAGACATGGTATAAGATGGTGGAAAAATTAAAGGAATTTTTTTATTGGAGGTTACTTGGCTTAGTTTTTTTGACAATTTATAGAATCTTCCTCACTTTGTGAAATACTTGTACTAAGAAGTTTTACTTGACTCACCATTAGATATGGACATGGAGAAGATCTATAGGTATATGAATGAGTTACATATATTGATTCAATATTATTTTATCATAATATAAGTAATTTTTTTAGGAATGCTATCAGTATTCTTTGAGGGGAAGAGGGGAAGCCAATGTGTAATAAATAGAGTGTAACTTGTAGAAATGGAAAGGCTGCACAAAGCTATGGTTAAGGTGGAGGAAAGGGGGTTATATGAAGAGAGAAGGTGAGTCTGATTTTATGCTTTGAAGTGAAGGGACATCTCAAGGAGGTGGAAGTGTGTACGGGGTAAGAGGATCCTTTAGATGCATAATATGTCACAAATTTAGTGACACATATTATATGTATGGGTAGGTAGGTTAAATATTTTATGAGTGCTTGAACACCCATAGTAATTGTAAGTGAAGTGTGTACATTGTGCAAAGAGAGAAATATGGCATGTAAATCCATGAGGAAGAATTATATATGGGAGAAGCACTAATTTTCAAGCATGTATTGTTGAAACCAACAAAAGAAGAAGTTGGTTTTGACTAGAGGAAGAGATTGTTTTAGAATGCCATGTAATCTTAGTGGTAAGGTTTTGAAATTGATACTAGACAGTGGAAGCATCAATAATTTTGTTGTGCAATAAATGGTTGATAAGTTGGGGTTTTAAAAGATTGAAAATATTAATCCATACAAGGTTTTATGGTTGCATATAGAGTGCCAATTTTTTTGATTGAGTAATGTTTGGTCAAATTCCATATTAGGATGTATGAGGATGAAGTATAGTGTGAAATTATGCCCATGGATGATTTTCATGTGTTGTTTGGTAGATTGTGGAAGTTTGATAGGATTGCATAACATGATGGTCCCATAAAAACCTACAAGGTGGAGAAGAATGGAAAGAAGCGTACTTTGAACCTTTTGTGGGATAAGAGTGATGCAACGTAAGTAAAAATTGATGTTTCTCTCATGGAAAAAATTCATGAGCGAGTTGAAATAAAATAGTGTATATTTTGCACTAATTTTGAATCCCACACAAAGAGAGTGCACAATGACGACGGAAGCGAAGGAAAAAACCATGTTGTGAGAGGTGAAATATGTGTTGGGTGAGTTTGTGTAGATTGTGTCAATTGAGTTACCTAAAGAATTAGCACTTGTGAGAGATATAAGTCATCGTATGAATTTAATCCCAGATTGGGTTTTATGAATAAGGTAATATATAGGATGACACTGCAAGATAATGTAGAGATACAAAAGTAAGTGCAAGGATTGTTAGACAAAGGACTCATCAAACAATATATGAATCCCTATGCAAAGGTTAGTAGTTTTAGCACTAAAGAAGGATGGTGAGTGCAATATGTGTACTAATTATAAAGAAATCAATAAAAATCATCATCAAGTATAGGTTTCCATTCCCACACATGGATAATATTATGGACTATTTGAGTGGATTAAAATATTTGAACAAACATTTATTTAAAGAGAGGATACTGCTAGATTCACATAATATAAGGAGATGAATGGAAGGGAACATTTAAGAATCAAGAGGGGTTGTATGAGTGGCTTATTATGCCATTCAAAGGTTGCGTAATGAAACAAGTAATATCGTGAGGTTGATGAATGAATTCCTAAAAACATTTTAAAGATAGTTTATGATCATGTATCTGGATGATATTATGATTCTTAGAAGTACACATGGAGAAAATTTGTTACATACTAGGCAAGTGTTGCAGATATTATGTGAGGAGAAGTTGTTAAATAATTTGATGAAGTGAAATTTTATTCAGGTGGAGCTAGTGTATTTGAGAATTTTTTTTCTGTGAAGGATTAAATATGGACACTGAAAAAATTCACACAATAGTGGAGTGGCCATCATCTAGGAGTGATTTTAAAGCACATAGTTTTCATGGGTTGTATAGTTTTTACCACAAGTTCATTAGGAACTTTAGTGGTGTGTGTTCACCAAATATTGATGGCATGCTAGGTGATAGGAAGTATTTTTCTAGAGCAATAGTGTAGAGAAGAGTTTTGTGGAATTGAAGAGGAAGGTAACTCAAGAACTAATGTTGGAATTATCAAAAATTTCAAAGGTATTTCAGGTTGATTATGACACTATTGGTCTAACCATTGGTGTAGTATTGAGTCAAGAAGGAAGATATGTTGCATATTTTTGTGAAAATTTGAATGATGTTGTAAATGAAAAATAAGTGTTAGTGAAAAATGAAAATTAGAAACCATAAAATATCAATTCCTAATCTAACACTCTCTATCACTACCTCAGATTGAGCTAGATGGAAAGGGAATAGAATGCAATACCTTCACTTACCAAAGTAGAGATCCCTTTTATTTGTTTGATGTGCTCAAGATGTTGGATTGTAGTTGCTTTGCTTAAGATTTGTGGATTCATTTGGGAAACATCTCCCCTTTGATTATGATTGGATTTGCTGGATGAAGAATGATGATGGATTGATTGTAGATGGATTAAAGATAAATGATGGATTTATTGAGTGTTAAAATAGATGGATTGAATTGATTGCTAGCTAGCTAGATCTCATGGAGGAGGAGAGATTAATTTATAGTTTGTGGGTTGAAGATTCAATGACTTAAATGAAACCATGTTGGATTTGAATCATGTGAAGATTAGAGGATTCTAGAGTGGAAGACTACAGAAATTTGAATTCAAAATTCATGGAGGAAAAAGCTTCCATTGAATTAAAAATTCAATGGAAGAAGAGATTTAGAGAGACTTCTAGAAATAGAAGCCTCTAGATTTAGAGGTGGGAGGATGTGATTAAGATTAGGATTAGATTAGGTTATTAAATGATGATTAGGGCGAGGTTACATGGAGAGGATAGGTGTAGGGATATGTATGTTAGAATTTAGAGGATTCTAATTATTACGAATTTAATCAACCAATGTATTTAAATATTAACATAAACCATAAAGCATTAAATTTTAAACATTATGCAATGTAATAAATAAAATTACATAACATATTAATTAAGTAATACATACCAAAAGTAAGAACATAGTGACACAATGTTTATAGTGAAAACCCCCAAATAGGGTAATAACCTTTTACTTTCCAAGAACCAAACTTACATCCAAAGAACTTTCACCTCCTCCTTTCAACCCTAATCACAAGGGTAAAATAATATTCACCTTTGATATTTCATTCCAACATATCAAATGAGAACCTATAGTCCTTTTATATTAGGTTATTGAGTATGTATCCCAACCCACCTTTTCAACCTTATCGGTTGACACATATACCTAGGTTTATAATATTTAATATTAGAAATATAATCATTTCATGATATTAAATATTTAACTGAAAGTATATACGTAGGTTAGCATATTTAATAATAGAAATATAAACATTTCATATTATTAAATATTAACCTATATATATTAGTGATGGACCTATATACATTAAGGGTTGACCAAACCACTTAATCATTATGTTCAAACACTCCCCCTTAATGTTAAGTGGGATAACATATGCCAATAGATTACCTGATCGTGGTACACTACATGATTTACAATCCTTAAACCATAAAGGTTTTAGGCTAGCATATTGAGTGAAGGAATTATAACACCTTCATCATACTCAAGTTACCTTTTGGTACAAAAGGATTTGGAATCCTAAAGATCATCCCATGATCAGTGGCTAAGTATGATTTGTGATTTTTACATATTCTCACAGGTTCTCATAAAAGGTTATTGAACCCAAGCATATAGGAGCCTTTTATAACCAAGGAAATCCTTAATAATATGATTGTACTGGATGTTTACTAGTAAACTCAATAGCACTAAAGAGTTTACTAAAGACCGCCTTTAAGATATTTCTACACTTCTTTCTAAAAAAGAAGCCGAGGAGGTATACATTCCCGAAGGTCTCTTTTAAAAAAAAACCAAGTTCCATTAGGAGGTGAAATTGTCATGAAAAATCCCCTCAATGGTAACTCTGACATTCCAAGTTTTTCATGAAAGTGACAAAACTTTGCAGCACTCAGGGGCTTTGTGAAGATAACAACAACCTACTCTTCAGTCAACATTAACTTGAGATCTATGTCACCACTTAACACCTTCTCATGGAGGAAGTGTGTATGTATCTCAATGTTCTTTGTCCTCTGATGCTATACTAGATTATGTGCATGATCTATGGTGCTTTGGTTGTATCAGAACAAAGGAACATTGTATGGATCCTTCATATTTATCTCATCGAACAACCTCTTTAGCCATAGAGCCTCTTTTGTAGCTTCCATTGCACTTCTATACTCAGCTTCAGTTGAAGAGATAGAAATAGTTGGCTTCTTTTTACTACACCAAGTAATGACACTTGTACCAAATTTAAAACCATAACTAGAAGTAGATTTTCTATCCAATACATCACCAACATGATTAGAATCACAAAATCCATATAAGTTAGCATTTTCATTCTTAGTATAATGCAACCCATAATTGATTGTTCCTTTAATATATCTAAGAATCCTTTTTGCAAGATTCCAATGATCTCTATAAGGTTCTTGTATAAACTTGGAATCAATTCCTACTGGATAGGAAATATTTGGTCTCATGATAGTTAGATAAATAAAACTACCAAATAACTATCTATATAAAGTAGGATCAAATTTTTCACATGCAGGTTTATGATCAATTTTCAGTCCAACTTGCATAGGAGTATAAATTGGTTTACAATCAATCATGTTAAAAATTTTCAATACATTGGGATATATATACACTTCTTCTATGAGAAGGTGCTAAGAGGTGAGATAGATCTCAAGTTGCTTTTGCCGATCAAGAGTAGGTTGCTAATATCTTCAAAAAGCCCCCGAGTGCTTTGCAAAGTTTTGTCACTTTCGTGAAAAGCTTGGATTTTCGAGTTGCTTATTGAGGGTGAGTGTGCATGAAAATGTCACTTCCTAATGGAACTTCATTTTTTTATAAATTATAAAATATTACTATAGTTTTAAGACTATAGTATTTACATGAATTTATTAAAGAATTAGACCTAACCTATTTAATTTAAACCATGCTCTGATACCATGTTAGAATTTAGAGGATTCTAATTATTACGAATTTAATCAACCAATGCATTTAAATATTAACATAAACCATAAAGCATTAAATGTTAAACATTATGCAATGTAATAAATAAAATTACATAACATATTAATTAATTAATACATACCAAAAGTAAGAACACAGTGACACAATGTTTATAGTGGAAAACCCCAAATAGGGTAAAAACCACTATGAAATAACCTTTTACTTTCCAAGAACCAAACTTACATCTAGTAACTTTCACCTCCTCCTTTCAACCCTAATCACAAGGGTAAAATAATATTCACCTTTGATATTTCATTCAAATATATCAAATGAGGACATATAGTCCATTTTATATTAGGTGATCGGGTATGTCTCCCGACCCACCTTTTAAACCTTATCGGTTGACACATATACCTAGGTTTATAATATTTAATATTATAAATATAATCATTTCATGATATTAAATATTCAACTGAAAGTATATACCTAGGTTAACATATTTAATAATAGAAATATAAATATTTAATATTATTAAATATTAACCTATATATTAGTGATGGACCCATATACATTAAGGGTTGGCTGGACCACTTAATCATTATGATCCAACAATGTAGGGTAGGTGGTAGGTGAGATGTAGGAATATTAAATTCCTAGAAAATGTTAATGAAGGATTAAAATAGGATAATAGGATATAATAAGGAAATTAAAGTGATTAATGATAAAATGGGATAAAATGATGAATTTAAAGGATTAATGAAATGATAGGATAAATGATAAATGATAAAGGGTAAATAAGATAAAATGGATTAATAATAATAATTAATCTTGTGATTAATTATTATATGAATGTTAGGATATTTGCAGGACGGATTAGTCATAATTAAGCATGTCGACATTTTAGATGTCTACAGATGCAAAGAGGAATTATAGTGTGTATGATCAAGAGTTTTATGCAAGTGTTGAGGAAGTGAAGACATTACTTGTTGCCAAAGGATTTTGTTTTTTAGAAACCATTAGGCATTAAAATTTATCAATACTGAGGTTAAATTGAATCGAAGCACACCCCATTTACATTTCCCCTTTTATCTTTTCTCCATGAAAAATGATTTTGATTTGTGGATGATGGAAATGTGAAGGTGGATTTGGTTATACTCTCATGTAAATTACCTTACCAGTATAATCACCTTTTGGTTTCCATTTTAAATGTTTTTAAATGTCAAATACTTGGAAAATATTTATAGTGACAATGTCTTCTCAATTATATATTTACTAGAAATTGCACATGAGTTACAAACTATGTTAGAGAGATAACAATGTTATGTTCATAATCATGAGATGATGAACAAGTGGGTGAATTACCTACAAATATACTCATTTGTGTTACAAGATTGGAGTGAAAAGTAAACAAGGTGGTTGATGCACTTAGTAGGCATAGTTGTTTTTGGACAGATATGAGAGTAGGACTTGTGGGTTTTGAATCCATGAAGTATTTTTATACACAAGATGAATATTTAAAAGAGGCATGGGAAGCATGTGAAGTACCCACAATTGTTGATAGGACACCTTAATCAGACTAATTTGTGTAGTAAATAAAATTGTTCCAAGGTATAAAATTATGCATCGTGAGAGGATCAATGTAGAATAATTTGGTGAGATAAAAACATTGTGGAGGATTAATATGGAACTTTGTCTTGGATAAATCTTAACACAACTAGGGGAGAGTTACTTTTCACTGTAGATGAGCATGGATGTTCTCAAGTTTATTCACGAATGCTATATGTGTTATTTTGATAAAGGGATATAAAATAATCTAGGGTTGTACAAAACTTTTCCCATTCCAGAGATACTACGGGGAGATATAATTATGGATTTTATTATGAGTTTACCCAAAATGCATAGGGGTGTTAATTCCATTTTTGTCTCAGTAGTGGTGGAAATATTTTCAAATATGAGACATTTTACTTTTTTTAGGGATACTAGTGATGTAACACATCACAAATATTTTCTTCACGAAAATTATAGGATGCATGGATTGTCATGCAATATAGTGTTTGATAGGGATACACATTTTTGGTCATTTCTAGAGAATATTGTGAAAGAAGTTGGATATAAAGTTTAAATTCATTTCACATTACCATCCAAAAAAATATAAGGAGACAGAAGTTATGAACATAATTATTGGAGATGAGCTTAGATGTTTGGCTTGAGATAATCCATGAACATGAGATTCAACTCTAGCACTGGAAAAATTTACATAAAATATTTTAGTGAATGGGAGTAAATGGAAAACACCATTCTATATTGTAAATGGAAATATCCCAAGAGGATTTTTGGAGTTGAGATACTTACGATGCAATGAAGAATGAGGTGAAGAATTAGGGAATTTGTAGAACACATGAAAGAAATGCACCAACAAATACATAATTACTTAGAAAAAATGAATGCACAACACAAACAACATGTAGATGATAAAAGGAGAGAAGTTATATGTTATATTAGATACAGGATTTTAACATATTTATGGAAGGGAATATTTCTCATAAGATCATACAATAACCTTAAGTGGAATAAGATAAGACCATGCAAAATTGTTAGAATTTTTTCTCAAAATGTATATGAGAATTAGTTTCTAGAAGGCATTGATATCTTTAATATATTTAATTTGGTGGATATATATCCATACCACGTAGTATAGGAAGGCATTGAAGAGTTAAATTGAAAATATGATGGATAATATTGGACAAGATAGATGTCGAAGAAGGTGTATGATGAAGCATAAAGAGTGATAGACATTATGATCAAGAAGACACATAAAAATGAGTTTGAGTATGGTCAAGTGAAAAGGAAATGATGTTGAGGATGATACTTGGATGAGTGTCACTAATGTTTCTCAACATGGTATTCTAGAAGACCAAATTTCTTAAGAAGGATCTTAAGTTTTATAATTTACCTAAGGTGTATGATGTATGAGAACTCGGGTTCACATAAAATCATGTATCAACAAAAAATAGTTGAATAGTTGGAGTCATTTGTGTTTGCATTCTACTTTGTAATGTGTGTTCTTAGTGGGCTATGCAATAAGGAAGTATGCTGTTGGTGGGTAGCATAGTTCAATGTTGAATTCTATGGAGTGAAAAATTCCATTGCATAATGTTTGCAAGTGTACATTTCTTCTTTGCGAATGTCGTATTTTGAGAAATTGTAAATTAGTACGCAAAGTGTGAATAATTCTATTTTTTGAGTCAAATTTTCATCAAAAGAGACCTTTTGGGATTTTAAACTTTGTATCTTTGAAGAATTCACATCGTAAAAGGTGGCACAAATGTGACACAAAATTGATGTAACTAAACATTGTTTATTACATCGCATTTATACCAGTTTTGTGCCACATTTTAGACACATTTGTGTTGGATATTCCATATGCCAACCATGTCTTTTTACACTAAAAAATGATGCAAATGTGACACAAAGTTCATTCGATAAATTAAAAAAAAGTATTATAATTTTTTTAATTTTATCATTGGTAGAGACGCTTTCATCACTTGCTTCAGATGAGTTACTTTCCTCCTTGGTATAGAGGCTTTTTTGTGCTTGTAAAAATTCTTCTTACTTTCAGATCTTTTTTTCTTATGGTTCTTCTTTGATTTATAATACATGTTACTCTCCTTCAACTTGTGTTTTCCATTATCATCCTTGTTTTTATATGGGCATTTGTTGGCATAATGTACTATTTCACCACAATAAAAACATTTGAATGGTAACTTACCTTTATATTTTCTAGACCCTTTCTTCATCCTTCTGACAAAGTGAGCTTCTTCTTCATTTGACTCATTGTTGGAGCAATCATGTGGTTCAGTTTCTTTCTTTTCACCTTCTTTGATGCTTTGAATGCATCCTCTCATTTTGATGATTTATCACCTTTAATTCTCATCTCATATGTTGTGAGAATCCCATGTAATTCATCCATTGTTAGGATGGTTAAGTCTTTCAACTCTTCAATAGAAGATACTTTGGCATCAAATATTAAAGGAAGATATCTTAACACTTTTTTCACAATAGTTTCATCTTTAATTTCTTCATCAATTCATCTAATAGTATTGATAATTGCATTCTCCTTCATCTTCAAATTATCAAATTGACCTCTATGTGTTTGGATTTTTGCTTTCTTCACTTTTTCATCTCCTTCAAAAAAATTCTTGAGCTTATCCCAAATTTCCTTCACTGAACTACAATGCATTACTTTGACAAATTCTTCCTCACACAATCCACTCAAGATTTCATTCATAGCCTTTTCATTTCTCTCACTTTCTTTCTTTCCAGCTTAATCTATTGGAGGAGTTGTTGGAAATGTATAACCATTAAAAACAGGTTGCCATATATCAAAACCAAGAGCCATTAGATAGGTGAAAATCCTTATAATCCAAAAGGCATAATTAGTTCCATTAAACAATGGATCCATGTTTGAGGAGAAACCTTCTTGAATCAACATGTGTGTTTCTAATAACTACCTTCCAGTGGTTAGATTGTTCAAAATAATTTACTTTTATACCAATTATAAAAACACACTTATACTTGAGAGGGAGGGTGAATAAGTGTAATTCAATCTTTCACTTATTTAGAAAATCTAATACTCATATAAACAACAATCATATAAGACACAACATTTGTATACACCATATTTATGTGGAACCCCTTTTCGGAGAAAAACCACATAGAAAATACTGATTGGATCTATTGTCTAAATCTAGCCACAAAATTAATTGTTTTACAAATTTTTCTAGGCACCAACCTACTTGAGACACCAATCCCCAATTCCAAGCACCAAATCAGCTTGATTAATGAGAACCAACTCATTAGAGACACCAATACCCAACTTTGAGCACCAAATCAGCTTGATTTGTGAGCACCAACTCATTGGAGACACCAATCTCCAATGTTGAGCACCAACTCAACTTGATTTATGAGTGAAACCTCATTGGAGACACCAATCCCTAATTATATGAGGTACCGACCTTAACAATAAAAGATCCACCTATTGTAGTTTTTTTTTCAACTTGATGTTGGCACTTAGATTACAATTCACTCTTCTTAATGTATTTACACAATTCACACTTCACAATTAGCTTATTTCATGCATTGTTCACTCTTCATTCTTCAACAATTCAACATTCTAATCTGCTTGAGTTTTCTCTTCCTCTCTTCATAAATCTTCTTGATATATATTCATTAATCTCTCCTCTCTTCTCACTCTCTTCCTTTATTTTTCAAAATGGCTTCATAATACCTTGAGTGCTCACATGAATTTTACAATTTAATCCATTTATATACCATGTTCATTTCATGAATAGATATGAATTTTCCATGAGTCGACATCCTTTTGAATATTTAGCTCGAATTGGCCTTTGCAGAATGAATTTTGAATATTTGAAGTTTTTCAAGACTCCCATAGAATTCCCCTATTATCTCTTGGTCCCACAACATTTCATGACCATCGCGGATAATTCTGGAATTTCTAGAGTTTTCTCTTTGTTGCGTGGTAATCCTCCTTTATATCACAACACTCCATGAATTTTGTGGCTTTCTCTTCATTGCATGACATATATCATTTGTTGAGCATTATTATTTCAAACCCATAAAACACTTTAGTCTGATCCTTTAACATGCAAGGCACTATAACAACCTGCAATATACATAGATACCCATGGAACACCACAAAAATCCATGGAACACTATAAAATAGTTGTCTTTTTTGTATGACATGCATAATTCAATACAAATCATATTTTTCATAAGATGCACAAATCTGTAAACATCAATGACAATATTTCTAACATATAAGATACTTATCATCATTATTTTGACATCAATGGAAATATTTCCAACATATGAGAGGATGTGTTATATGTATGTAGATTGGGTATTATATGAGGCTTTACAATTTTGGGCTCACATTTAGGATTTAAAGGAAGAGAACCATTATTTATAGTCAAATCATCCATACTTTGGGAGGGGGAAAATTACTATTTGCATCACAAGAAATAAGAGGGGAATCCACATGTTCACATTTGGTAGAAATTATGTTATTAATATTCACATTATTATCTACAAGTAGTAAAGAAGAAATAACATTAGGATCATTGTTCTTTCTTTCATGGAGAGGAGTAGAGACACAGTAGAATCATTTGCAATAAATGAATCACAATTTATGTCATTTATTTTAAAAGTGGAAGCATTTATAGCATGTGTAATTGAGTTGTCATTTAAGCCATTACTTTTACATTGTAGAGGAATTGAATCATTCATAGTAAGTACAAGTGGGAGGGAAGTAACATTAGTAGTATTAACACTTTTGTAGTCACCAATAAGGGTATATATGTCACTATCAAAAGAGTAAGAGACACAATCAATTAGAATATATATTTAAGAGACATCATCATCGGCTAACTAGAAACACTTTCATCATCACTAGATACTAGAGCTTCTATTGTTCGAGCATGAGAATCCACTTGTGGAAGAGAAGGGGTTTTTTCACAATCACTATCCCAACCATTTAAATAATAAGTGTGAGAAGAAGATTCATCATCATCTATAGAAGTGGGATACCATTCATCATTGTTATTTTATTGACATGTAGTTGGAATATCAGAAGCACTAATAAATGAAACATTAATATGTGAAAGAGTAGCACTTGCATTTGCATTATCAACCATAAGAGGAGGGATAACCTCATATTGCAGGATGATCTCATAACCAAAAAAATAATTTATAAACCAGGCTATAGAACCATATTCAAGAGTGTGGAAAGGAGTAAGATGAAATATATCATCATAGGGAGACCTTAAAAAAGTAACTCACACTTTAGATTATGAAGGAGGATTCCCATGAGATGGAAAATAAGGGGTTGATAGTCAAAAAATTACTTGGGGATGGAGGGATGGATCATAATTAGGGATCATATCATTAGCATATGAAGAAAGAATAGAAAACATTGTCATCCCATAGTGACATGGACCTGATTAGAGGGATGGTAAATATTATGGTTTGGTAAATCCCGATAGCAAGCTATGACCAAATAAAGAATAATAAATACAATGAGTGAGAATATACACTCACAAGAGAAACACTAGGGTTTGTGGAAAATTAAAATACCCAACCAAAGGAGCTAAGGAAGATCCTAGCTTAGGTACCAATTGCTTACACCTTTTTTACGATATGATTATCTTTTAAATATGTTATGAAATGCATAACACTAAACACGAATGTAAAGTTTCAAACTAGGAGATATTATATATAATTATTTTCCAAAATTAACTATATAATATCAAAATAAGGTATTGGTACTTGCAATTAATGATTACAATATGTTATAATCTTGAAAACACAAGAAGGAAGATGTACTTAGCTATACAAGATGATACATAAGAGATCTGGGTGCACCAACTGAGGAGTTTGGCAGAGACTAATCAACCTTCATTCTAGAAATTATAACCGAAAAATCACCTTGTTCATGACTGTATAGGTATACCAAGAAGGGTTATATAGTACATGACCTATTATACGGTATTAGACCTACTTGCTTCGGATTTCTGAAACTTGATTTATCCTTTGATGGCCTAGAAATGTGCTTCACTGTCAAACTCTAAGTCTCACAATATCCTAAAACCATCTGTAGTCAGCTGAATTGAACTCAAACCCTAACCATGTATGGGATATCTTGTGTAGACATGTAAAATGTCGACATAATTAACAAATAAATAAAATCCCTATTAAATATTATTAATTCCTAACATAATATTCCCTCCCCTATTACTAATTCATCATTCTGCAATTCCCATCTTGATTATAATAATTAATCACAAAATTAATTATTACTAACCCCTTTCCTAACTTCCCACTAACCTCATTAATTATCTACCTACCCACCTACTCTACACCTACCCTATAACTAGCCTCTCCATATAATCACATCATTAACTCCTAATTAAACTTAAACTACTTTAATCTTGTAGACACCCTAAAAATACATACATATTCTATCATGCTTCTATCTAATTAGAATTAATTAAATTAATTCTATCTCACCAGAGTACACCCCTTTGGAATTAACTAAATTAATTTCATCATTCAAATATTCCCTTTAAAATTAATTAAAATTAATTCTATTACCTAAGCCATATTCCTACCCATTGAATTAATATAATTTAATCCTAACATGCCTTCGAATTAATTCCTAACATCCTCTTAGCTAACATAATTAAACATTTAATTATTTAAATGGTTAATTATCTCCTCACAATTAAATTAATTTAATTATACCATTCTCTTGGAATTAATTAAATTAATTCCTAACACCTTCTAGCTAATATAATTAAACATTTATTTATTTAAATGGTTAATTATCTCCTCACAATTAAATACTAATTAAATTTAGTTATTTAATTCCACCTATTTTAGTCAACAACCACTTGGACTCCACATCCTCATACTAGCTAACTACACTTCTAGAATCCTAGAAAGGTGGGGAAATTGAATTGCACATACAACCACCTTCTCGGATGCAACTTCTGCAATTAAATCCATTACTGCCCCTAAATGCCTTAACACTAATGTAACTTCCTCCAATGTTATTTTTAGCATGTGCATTCAACCGTGTTCAACCAACTTCCAACCACTTTTGCTTCTATAAATTGCAAGCTTACTCTCTTACAAATCCTCCTAAATTGTTTGCAAATAAACTCTATCAATTTGCATTCCCACTTTCCAAACTTTCCAAGAGAACTCTATAAATTTGAAGAACATTCAAGAGAACCGACATTCATTTACAAGGTTCCACATACAAAGTCTCTACAATCTTACTGATTTTTGCATTGGAAGGTTACTAGAAGGTTTGCATTGTTTATTGTTTATCTTTCATTCACTATGATTTTTCTCTGCATACATTTTGGCACACCCGGTGGGACTCTCCACATTTTTATTTCTTTCATTTTAGTTAATCATTTTGTGATCTAACTCTTTCTTTATGTTTATTGTTCTTTTTTAACCTTGATGTCAAAATTTTAGCTTCTCAGGTGAAGTACATAAGTCAAAAAATAAAAACCAGTTGTCGGGCGTTTTTCTCACATTCAAATTTTTCATTGAGAGCGCTACCGTAGCCCATCTTCCGGAAGCCATAACGTTTTCTCCCAACTCGGAATGACTTTTTTTTTTACGAAAGGTATTGAAAATATATATGCAATGGAAAAATAATTTTTGATTTAGATTTATAGAAAAATTATGGTTTCATTTCTTCTAACACTTGTCTTTTTTCAAAAAAATAAAAAAATTGTAGTTTTTAAACTTTAATTCATTTTTTTAACGTAACAACCTCATGCGTATGCTCTTTCCTTGCACTTTAAAAGTGATCTCAGAAATCAGAAACATGATGGTTTCTGTTTGTTTTGGGAATTAACATTTTTAAAAAAATCAAAGCTTGTTTTACGTGTATGCTCTTTCCTCGCGCTTTTTAAGTGATCTTGGAAATCAAAATCATGAACTTGCTTCTTTTGGTTTATCCTCTACCTACCTTAGGTGAACTTTATAATCCTTTATTACAGGACCCACTCTTAAAAAAGGTGGATAAAACAATCAAAAACTACTAACTACAGGTTGTCAAAGGAGTACAAACAAACACACACAACAAAACCACAAATGATTAAAGACACAATTGCGGGTATGAAAAAACAACACAAACAATTCAATTTTGATGAATTGTGTCCATACCCTTTTAATATGAACATATTATGCATACCCTTCCCACAATCTTTTGAGACGCCCAAATTTTATAAATACAAGGGAAAAATTGATCCAAGACAACATATCAAATAATTTTCCATAGCATGTCATGAAGTGGCATATAACGATAGCTTTCTCTTGTGCCTTTTTCCTAGAATTCTAGGAGGAGAATCTTTTTATTGGTTCTTACACCTTTCAAAGGAATCTATTACCACCTTTGTGGACCTCTCAGAGAAGTTTGTCAAACATTTTTCCCAAACACCTCACTCGCAATAATCACCATACTAGAATTTCTCATGATGAATCTTGGTACATCAATCGCAACCACAATGTCATCATTGTTGGTGTCACGAATAATCACAATATGGCCAACATACATGCCCAATCAATCAAAAATCCAATCATACAACTTAGCCAAGACACTACGCCGCGTAAAGTTAAACGTAAGTTTACACCCCTCGGTGAAAATCTCTCTAGTGTCTTTCATCAACTCAAAGTTGTTGGGATGATAAAATATCCCCTTACAAGACCTTGGATTGTAGGATAACCTAATCTATATTGGTACAAACCTCATGCATATTGTGACTTTCATCGCATTGATGACCACTCAACTGATAAATGTACATGTTTTAAGAACTATGTCCAAGACTTAATTGATGATGGAGAGATCTTTGTAGATCTTGACGATGAAGCTCTTGCAACCAATGACGTGTCAAATTCCACACCATCAAATGAAGAGTTGACTATTATTCCCACTTCTAGTCATACTAACATTCTACAAGATCATGATGAAGGTCAATTATCTCCCCCTTAAAACCAATCCATTTCTTCTACATATTTTCTTCCTATAGTCCAAACAGACATTGAACATGTTTCGGACAATCTTCTAACACCTAACGATAACTTTAATTTTCTTCAAGACTCTCCAATAACCCTTGACATGACAGAAGAGGGTCCATCGTCAAACCCCATTGAGCTTGATTCCTTTCTTCCTATTCCAACTCCTACGCCTAACATCTCTAGTCTTGTTGTCGAAATACAACCACAACAATCTTGGACACTTGCAACACCGCAACCTTCTATGTCCATTATACCTCACATGATCCATCCTATAGAATCTCATCAACGATGATTCCTACTTGTCAAGGTATCTACATGCGTACATTCTTTGAGGTATGTATACCTAGGAATATCCTTATTTAACCGTTTCAAGATTTAATTGCAAATATTTCATCAAATCAACTAATTCATAAACTAGAAGGAGAAACATTGACTATTTCCTCCCTACGGCTTACAAGGAACCCCGAGTCTACATCTAGAGATTTATTATTCTTTCCTCGTGCTCTTTCACTCATGGGTGAATATGTATCTCAACATCTTCTCGCGCATCGACAATCTTCTTCTAACATCACATATGTCTTTTGATCTCATCGAAGACTTATCTAATCACACATCCTTTGAATTTGATCTTGTCTGCCCAAGTCTAGTAGTTTAGAACCCATCAAATCATTTGATTCAATCTTTGTACTTGGTTCCTATCCACCCAAGTCTCATATTACAAGACTTATCAAAACTTTGGTTTCCCTCCTTTGACTTGGCTCATGTCCGTCAAAGTATCGTATTTTAGGACTTATCAAATCTTTTGATTCTCCATCTTGACTTGCATTTCGTCTACACAAGTCTTGTATCTCAGGACCATTCAAATTCAATAAACATGGAACTTTTCTTGATGAATCCATTTCAAACCTTCATTCTCCAAAATTTAGAAAACTCAAAAATCACAAAAAGATAATAAAAATTTGTATTAGAGCACTTGTTTGCCAATCGAAATGGAAAAGTGTGTACAAATAATGTTAGGCATTCCATCTATTGGTAGATACCTTAATCATACCATTATCATATACTCACCTTCTTCACCTATTCCGACACATGTTAACCTTGTTCTTCTTGGGCATTGTGTGTCTCATCTTTGTTATGGTTTCTACCATTTCAAATATTTTACCTACGGTTTTGTCTTGAAGCTTACTGATGGAAAAAACCTCCTTTCAAATAATCTATCTCTTTAATAGAAATCACTAAACTTCTTTACCCAGTCCTTTTTGACCGCCCATCTCAATCTACGGTGTTGAACCCTTGCATCCTACTAGTCACATGAGGCTGAGACTTGGGAGCACAATGTTCCTTCCCAATAAGCACACTATCAACATACAAGGAAAATTTAATCAATCTAAAATATACGGAAATTATAAAATCAATACACCTTTCATCCTTCACAATCTTTGGTGATAAGCCCATACTTCTTACTAGTAGTATGAGACTGGGAATGGAGAAAGACCTTTACTCACCTACATTTTGTCTTCGGTGTTGAGACCTTGCCTTTTACTGATGGCATGAGGAAACATGTAGGGTTCCCTTCACAAAAATCAATAAATAATCATTCAATAAAGCCTTTATGAAATTTGAATCAAAGTGCTTAATCAAAAATATCCTAGAAGTGATTTAGTTGCTCATGTTAAGAGAGACACCAATTCCTTCAATCAGATTTTTCTAATCATTAGGCCATCAATGGATCTAAGTCAAGTCAAAACCTAAAGTGGAATCATCTTGTAATCGGTCAGATAATCTTGACTGGAGATGAGTTACATTTCTTCTCACATGGATCATTGTTACACCTTGTGTCTTCGCATCCATTATCTTCACCTTTCATATCACTATTCATCTCATTTTCATGTCCTTCTTGGATCTCGGTGATGAGCCCTCGCATCTTCCTAGTTGCATGGAGCCATGAGTGGAGTGAAATACCCTATCATTTTATCATCTACATTTCTACCAATGGAATGGAATGCTTTTAATTATTTGCACCTACTTTCAAGTAGTGTACCTTTTTACCGAGTTGTAAAATATAAAAAAAAAATCATAAATGTCTCATAAAACTTAAGAAAAAACAATATAAAGTTGTTCAAAAACACAAAAACAATATAAAATTGTCTACAACTCCAAAAATAGTTTCAAACTGTCATAATCAAAACATTCAGATAATGTATGACAAAATTTCAGCAACTGGATAACACAGTTCAACAACTTATCCATTTTATGGAACTCCTCATGATCGTTCCAGATCATACTCATATTTCTTTCCCATGGTGTATATCTATGCTCGAGGCACTCATTTACCCTTTCGCAATATAACTTTTCTTAGGGCACATTTGGATTTTACATTTTAATCCAATACAGATCAAACTTTAATGGGATCTGACAAGAGTATCTTTTGGAGTATCTAAGTATCACTCCACTCTTCAGCCCGATCCAATCCTCTCACGTGCTAAGCTATCACTTGGGGGCATTCAAATATTTCTAGTTCTTCAATGTGTAACACATTCAAAGTGTCATTAGAATGTCATTTTTACATGTTGTATTGTATTGTTACAGTTTTTGTTAACATTGTGATGATGTTGTTTATTATTTCAGTTTTTCATTGTGTTTTACTTTGTTTATCTTTACTGTGGACCAATTCCAAGAAATTTATTCACATCCTAGTTCACGTATAACTTTGGTGTGGTTCCTTCATGTTCATATTGGGTTTCTTTCTATTGCTTATTTTATATCTTTTTGTCATTTGCACGTGTTGTGTTTTCCTCCTGGTTTATTTAAGCCATGGAATTTCTTCATTTTTTGTTTGCATTTGTATTTCCAAACTTGCAAAAATCTAAAAAAATCAAATATTTCAAAAAATCCAAAAATAAAATAATAAAAAATTCAAACAAACATTCATTTGGCACATAAATCATACAATTTGAAAACCCTTAAAGTAAATCATTCAACATTTCCATACAATCTTGATAAACATCATACTTTTATCTATTACTCTAGTGATCGTGCCAATCTTACAACTATCACTTTCTTCCCTTTGCATGATATGCTAACTCTACTTAGGGCAAGTCACACAATTGTTTTTCCTTTGTGATATAACTTCACCTAGGGAAATTTCAACTTTGATCATTTGCACAATGGATTCAACAAGAGTTTCATAAGGAGTCACTTTAACTCCGCTCTTCTAGTTTGATCCTATTCCCATTTGGGAGCATTTGTATCTACTTAATCATCATTGTGGCACGCATTAGGGGCATAGTTGATTGTCTTATTTTTTGAAATTTGTATTACATTGTTGATGTTTACTCTTTTTGGACCACTTACAAGTACTGTGATCACATCTTTGTTCCTTTATAACCTTGATGTTGACACCTACTTTTGTATATTGGGTTTGTTTTCCTTTTTATCTTTTCTTTTTTGTGTGTGTTTGTTTACGCGAATTTGGGTTAACCATCTTGATTCTTTCATAATCATGGTGACAACTCTATTGTGCAACAACAAATATCAAGTTGCTCTAAAAATTACTCTCCAAATAACACTCATGCTACAAACACATTCCTTTTTACCATCCTTGTTCCAATCCTTTTTTTCCTTCCTATCAAGTAGTTGTCCATTTCCTTACTGCATCATCCACCCACTTGAGGGGATTCCTCTACCATTCTACCTTGTCAGGGCATCTTGAAGCTTCAAAATTTTTCTTTGTTTTTTTCACTATCTGCATGCGTCTATTATCTTTAAAAGCACTATTACTTTGCAATAACACTTTAAAGAGGGGCAAAATGTAGACACCCTAAAAATACATACATATTCTATCCCGCTTCTATCTAATTAGAATTAATTAAATTAATTCTATTTCACCAACAGTACACCCCTTTGGAATTAATTAAATTAATTTCATCATTCAAATATTCCCTTTAGAATTAATTAAAATTAATTCTATTACCTAAGTTATATTCCTACCCATTGGAATTAATATAATTTAATTCTAACATGCCTTTTGAATTAATTAAATTAATTCCTAACATCCTCTTAGCTAATATAATTAAACATTTATTATTTAAATTTAATTATCTCACAATTAATTTAATTTAATTAATTTAATTATATATTCTCTTGGAATTAATTAAATTAATTCCTAACACCTTCTAGCTAATATAATTAAACATTTATTTATTTAAATGGTTAATTATCTCCTCACAATTAAATACCAATTAAATTTAGTTATTTAATTCTACCTATTTCAGTTAACAACCACTTGGACTCCACTTGGACTCCACATCCTCATACTAGCTAACTGCACTTCTAGAATCCTAGAAAGGTGGGGAAATTGAATTGCACGTACAACCACCTTCCCAGATGTAACTTCTGCAATTAAATCCATTACTGCCCCTAAATGCCCGACACTACTGTAACTTCCTCCAATGTTATTTTTAGCATGTGCATTCAACTGTGTTCAACCAACTTCCAACCACTTTTTCTTCTATAAATTGCAAGCTTACTCTCTTACAAATCCTCCTGAATTGTTTGCAAATAAACTCTGTCAATTTGCATTTTGAAGCTTTCCAAAGTATTTGTGTTTGTAGCATTTGCACTCACATTTGGAGAACATTCAAGAGCACCCACATTCATTTACAAGGTTCCATAGAAAAAGTCTCTACAATCTTACCGAGGTTTGCATTGGAAGGTTACTGGAAGGTTTGCATTGTTTATTGTTTATCTTTCATTCACTGTGATTTTTCTCTTCATACAAATCCCACCTCCTCTATTTCTAGAGGATTCTCTTTCTAGAAGTCTCTCTAACTTTCTACTCTTCTCCATTGAATTTTAAATTCAACAAATATTTCTCCATAATTCTAGAATTTTCTAATTTTAGAATTAATCCCACCCCCTCTATTTCTAAAAGCTTCTAATTCTAGAAGCCTCTCTAAATTTATACTCTTCTCCATTGAATTTTAAATTCAATGGATATTTCTCCATAATTCTAGAATCTTCTAATTCTAAAATTAATCCCACCTCCTCTATTTCTAGAAGCTTCTAATTTTAGAAGCCTCTCTAATTTTCTACTCTTCTCCATTGAATTTTAAATTCAATGGATATTTCTCCATAATTCTAGAATTAATCCCACCTCCTTTATTTCGAGAAGCTTCTAATTCTAGAAGCCTCTATAACTTTATACTTTTATCCATTTAATTTTAAATTCAATGGATATTTCTCCATAATACTAGAATTTTCTAATTATATAATCATCTATACTCTTCTATATTCTCATTCAATACTAACCGTTGATCTTCCATCTACTTGGCAATATTCCATTCCTCCATTTCTTCTTCTAAAAACTAAAAACTAGCATGCCATCATCCATGGAAGAAATCCTTAGAAATCATAACAAAGTACTGCTAAAATTCCTAAAAATCTCTCTAATATCCATTTACAAATTTATCAAGCATCCATAAGCATTCTTCAATACACAGAGAGGAATTGTTGTCCGTTTACTTCCACAAATCTGAAGAAAATAATTCTATCCAATCATCGTGAGCACAACTACAACATCAAGGGAGGTTATTCGTTGGTAAGTTATATGTATTTCTTCTATCTCCCTTTCATCTTTGCTCAATTTGAGGTAGTGTTTAAGAGGATTATATTTCGGAAATAAATTTGGTTTTGGTTTCTAGTTTGCATATATATCTAATTGATGCAGCCTAGAATTCACCGTGAATAACCCATGCATGCTGGCACGTCACTCAGACTGAGCTGAGCACTCACTCGAAGCACACAAATGCACCAGTCCCTCTTTAGAGTTGTTTGTATAGAATGTTAGCATGATGGTGCATATAGGTATTCAGATTCATTACTAATAATAAACAACACAATGCATAAACCAAATCTAAATCTTACAGTATATGTAAGATGAACTAAACAATGACTATAACAAGATTTACCATGCAAGAACCATATTCGGTCATGTTCAACACCATTATCCAACCAATATGAACCATTGTATTAAATATTGTAAAACAAAGAAGCTCCATACACTATAAAGTATCTCCATGAGTCATGCACGTGACAAAACCGGTAAAGATAACTCTCTGATAAATCGTGCAAATCATACTAATATATATATATATATATATATATATATATATATATATATATATATATATATATATATATATATATATATATATATATATATATATAGGTGAGGACTTTCCTTCACCACCCATGCACTTCTCAAAATAGGTCACATGCTAATAATAGCCATGTGCCTTTATAAAAGGATGCACAACATGCAAGTGCTCTTAAGAATAGACTTCCTATAGTTAACTCTAAGTAGAAATCCTATTATTAGCCTAAACTATGCATGACACTCAGCTGTTGCTTGTTCCCAAAATACCATTGCATGGACCACAAGTCTTCATGTATTTATGTGCTTAGCACGCTATCTCTAAGAATAGCCCTTATCCAAAAACTGGCTAATTCCTAAATTCAAAGTGTTCTAACACACACTTATTCTACTATTCTTTGATTCCCTTAAATGCACCTTGCTCTAGCGCACACATATTTTATGTGCCTTCACCTTAGAGCAATATGATATCTTCTCAACATTACCCCACACTAAATTACATTGTCACCCCAGCCAATGGGTAATTCCTTCTTATTTCTCCAATAATAAATAATAAGGAATGAAATAATGAATGAAGAATTGTACAAAAGAATGAAGTTTACTCTGTAGTACCCTCTTCCTCAGGAAGGACTAACTCTGGATATGTATTTTTGAGTTCATCCTCCAAGGTCTGTACCACTTAGCATGCTCCCTGTCTTTTTCAGAATGTCTGTCACTATGGCATCCATTTCATCATGAGTGATCTTTTCCTTTTGATTCTACAACACTTAGACAACATTTTCCATACTTAAGACCATTCCCTCCATGAAGTCCATTTTTTGCGCTATGAGTTTCCCAAGTTCATTGATCCTATCTTTGTGTGGATCTTCGGTTGTTGTAAGGGCCTCACAATTTTGTTTTACCAGGGATAACCTCTCTACACACCCAAGTGTTTCTTCCTTCATTTCCTTCAACACTTCATTATCCTATACTATAGTTTTGGTTCTTATTATGGCATTTGGCGTTGTACACATGTTCAAAGCTTGATCCGATTTCTTTAGCTCATCTTTCAATGTTTGGAGCAAGGCCTCAAAACTTGAAATTTTCCTAACAATGGTAGCCCTTTCTCTTTTTGTTTCTTTTGTAGGATCTTTTGGTGCGACCATAACAACAGCTCTTTATTAAAAACTAGATCCACCAGAGTGCACAAATAATGCATTGCAGAGGGAAAATTCTGAGGAACTTTAGACTCCAAATGAGGCCTTACCTTAAGGATACGATCACCAAGTTCCTTATCCATGCTAAC
The DNA here is from genome assembly GCA_018340775.1 of Taxus wallichiana var. yunnanensis. NCBI lineage: Eukaryota > Viridiplantae > Streptophyta > Pinopsida > Cupressales > Taxaceae > Taxus > Taxus wallichiana. The sequence goes on along the minus strand of CM031239.1, from coordinate 873,722,073 downwards.
AAAGGCCTCATTATTTTCCTCTTCTTGTTCCTTCTCTACTTTCAAGCGCTTTATCTCTGTAGTATTATCCTTGTTATCTTTAAGTAGCGCTTGAATGGTGGATGCCTTATCAATGTTCCTCCGTGCCACTTCAGCAGATACATTGACCAGGAATTGCTTACTTGCTCATCAAAAATTACAGGAGGTTTGATAGTCATGTGCCTAATCTGCGGTTTCTTCTTTACCCGAAGCGAGACACATTACTTTTCGCACACATCAAAACCTGTTTTGTCCATGTGTGTCTACATGGACCAGGAAAACTACTTTCTAGTTTACGCATTGGCCATTTATGGGTTCATTAACTCCCAACCATATAAATACTTTGTCCCTACTATGCTACTGAACCTGACACAAATGATCTTACTGGAGTCCTCTATGTACCCCATAGCCAGAGTCACATAGTCCTCAAATGCCTTTCCTTTCTTTCTTTTCTTTCCCTTGGGAACCTGGGTGCTAGAATCTACAGTGGGTCCTTCACCTTCCTGTGTGGAGCAAGGCACGCTAGATGGCTCATCCATTTCCTCTTGTCTCCTTGACCCCCTCTTCATCATCTTTCATTTCCTCATCACGAGGCTCCTCTATATTTTTGGGCTACACCAGGGTCCCTGGCGTGATTTCACCAGAATCATCCTCTTCATCTTCCTTGAGCTTTAACTTTCTCCTCCTCTTCTACTCAGGTACTTATTTTTGTGGGGAGATCTGAGGTGATCTGTGTGGAGGTTGTGATGGCCCCACACACTGAGTCCTTGTCCTTCTTAAAACCCTTTTAAATTGGTGTTCCTCATTTATTGGGCTGCATCTAAGTCTAGTATGTATGTTTCTAAGTCTTCCTCCTCTTATTGCTACTTGGGAGGAGTAATCTCGTGCTCACTTTCCTTAGTGTCTAAGGGTTTCCTCTATCCCCTGCATGCTAAACCACCACTTTCCTCCTGCTCATATTCTTATTCTTCTAATGGTGAAGTGGGATTTTTAGCCGCCAGGCTCCCAACTATATGTTTCCCCTTTGGTGGGCTTGGTAGCATAAATTCATTTTCAACATACTTACCATTTTCCAGCCTAGGCTTAAGCTGGATATAAATCAGTGTGGCCCCACTATCGCCAATGGCCAAACTGACAGGCCTCATGGTTATATCATCTAATATGAACCTCTCAATATAAGAAGACCTACCTAGGTATGTGTAAGTCTTTCTCAAGGTATGGTAGTCACAGTATACCTTGTCTATATTGTAGATTAACCTTCACACATCGTCAAACCTGTGAAATGCCACCTAGAAGAATCACATTGTAAAGGCATAAGGGAGTTTACACCAGGGACTCCATGTCCCATCCTTCATTACAAATCGTGTAATGCAAAAATTTGGTACACAACAAATTGTACCGACTTCCCAACTACTGATAACAACTCAGAATTCTCCATTCCTTTTTCAAGGCCACACAAAGTCTATCATACCACATATTTTCCCTTTGTTTGAATGGGACACTCATAGATCCCTCACATAAATACTTCTCAAACCTCTCTGCTAGAGACTTCTTCTCTGTAGGATACTCCCAATTCTTGTTCTTTGGCCCATCGAGCACTCCAATTTTAACAAAAAAAGAGATAGAAAAATGGTGCCAAATCTTATCTTCTCAACTTTGCGTGATTCTTAAATGATGGTATCTGCTATGGATCCTTCCAAGTTGTAAATTTCTCCCTGTGACATCTTCTTGGTAATGTGTAGCCACATTTTTTTCACTTGTGACCACCTTTCCTGATCATTCAACCTTGTGAGTAAGTGTGTAGCCACCTGCACAACATGGTACTTTTTTAGCTTGTAAATGTCCATTCCACGTGGACCCTTTGTGTAACCCAACTCCTTACGGGTGGCCAAAATAGTTACTTTGTCAGTTAAGTCATTGCTAATCTCTATCCCTGTTCCCTTCAAACTTGTTAGGCTCGTAATTAAGAGCGCGATGATCCTCATCCACACCCAACAAAATAAAATAATTCCTCATGGAATTTGTTCATAATCCATTGATATAGTTTCTCAGGTTTTCCAAAGTAAGGGAGTTCATATAGCTGCAAGACCCCTACCTTCTTCAACAACTTCTCTCTAGCATCATCATAGACAAATATGTCATCGATTGCGTGCTTGTTTGTCTTTCTGTTTAATAGCACATCCAACTCTTCCTTGTTGTCAGTTTTGTGATGATTGTAGTCACTTACCTTGCTCTCTGCAGACATGAGGATCCTAGTCATGTCCCATGATTACATCCTCTAGGTACTACATTTCTAAAAAATTTCTTTCGAGGAAATCCTCGATCTCCACCTTGGTTTTATACCTTCTTATTTCCCTTTTTTCCTACTCTAGTGCTCTCCTTGGTGCCATGGTAAAATAAGGTCGTGCCTTTTTACTTCTTTGAGAAAATTCTTGTGCCCTAGATTGAAATGACATGCCCTCGGTTCAAATCATGTGCCCTATCTTCTTCTCAAACCTTGGTTCTCTATTTCTCCTCTACGCATGCCTCTACTTTGCTTAAAACCTTCTCCAATGGGGATGCAAGCCAAGTTCATGCACAAATCTACTCTCCTTGCTTGGTTTCACAACTATTTACACCTCAACGCATCTTGCTCGGCTCGGTCATAATTAGCTCACTCAAATACTCATGATCACAAAGGTAAAAATGAACCCACATCATGTCCTTATATATATTTTGAAAATTTTATCACATTTATTGCTCCTCCACCTACCACCGATCCTCTCATTAGTTGACCATTTACCAAATTTCCGCGTGATACACCTGCGCACTACAACCATAACCTTCTAGTGTGCCTTTCTACCTTTTGGCTACATACCTCCTTTCATGTGCTTCCATGCACCAAAGTACCTCGCCACTATGCCTTCCTCTAAGTATTTTCTACGACCGTAACTTAACTCACGTTACACTGTGCATTCATTTTTTCCAACTATGGTCTTCTTTAGGAGCAATTTTCTTTCTAGCAGCACCTTTCCATACTATCTACACTTTCTAACAAGAGAAACCACCTGCACAAGTATTTCCTTATGCATACCCATATTTGAATGAAAACCACCCCACACTAAGGGTATGTGTAGTCCTCTCGCACTTGAAAACACTTCAGATTGCAATCAACTTCTGGCGTGCAAGCACGCTTATTACACAAAACATTGAACTAAATTGACAAATCATAACGACGAAGAAGGAAACACATTAAGGGAAATAAAGTAAGGGAAATATAATCTAAATGAAAATATTACCTTACTATAAACACAAAGAATTCTTATTTTTAGTAGGGATTTATCCTACTCTTGTTGAAGTAACTGGGAAACTGTGCTCCATCAAGCACCTCTAAGCAGAAAGCACCTAATTCAAGTATATGAGTGATAACATACGGTCCCAACCAATGAACCCTAAGCTTTCCTAGGTGGTGCAGAAACTTTGAATCATAAAGAAGTACCATCTACCCAACCTCAAGCTTCTTGTCCCTGATGTGCCTGTCATGCCATGCCTTCTACCTAGATTTTTCTTACTTCTGAATCCATCGTGCTCTAGCGTGCTTCTAATCTAGCTGTATCAACTTGTAAATTCTCTCTTCCAATTATTTCTCATAAGCTAGACCTCACACGTGCACAATAAGAAAAGAAGGTAACATGAGTTCCATGAGAATAACTGCTTCTACACCAAACACAAACTGAAAGGGTGTTTCCTTATTAAACAGTTTAGAGGTTGTTCTATACGCCCAAATTACAAAAGAAACTTTATCATCTCAATCTTTCCTTCCAACATCGCAATTTTTTTCAAAGTCTAGCCCAATATCTTGTTGAAAGCCTCAATGAGTCCCATTTTCCTGAGGATGATAAGGTGTTGTCTTATGGTGTGTAGCCATAAATTCATCCAATAAAATCTTGATGGTCTCATTAAGGAAATGAGTGCCTTTATCACTTGTCAAACTTAAGGGACATCCATACCTAGTAAGAATATTTTCCCACAAGAACCTTTTTATTGTTTTTGTTGTACAATCCTTTATAGGTGCCTCTTCCACCCACCTTGTAAGATAATATGTACAAGTGATGATATAACGTGATCGAGTTCTGCATTCGGCTAGGGAAATAGGACCCACAAAGTCAATTTCCCATTTCTCAAAAGGTTCTACGCTAGCAATAGGCCTTAGGCATTTCATCTCTCTTCCCATGTTTTCCAATAAGTTGAAAATGATCACATGCCTTACAATATTCTTTGCAATCCTTTTACAAGGTCTACCACCATAAACCAGCTAGTAAAATATTACACGTGGTGGCATCACCTACATAGTGTCCACCTGCAATAACACCATGAGCCTCCTCCATGATTTTCATTCACTCATGCTCTAGTACACATCGGTATAATAATTAATCTTGGCCTAGTTTGTATAAGTTGCCATTGATCAACATGAAAGGTGCATAGTGAATTGCAAGTTGTTTCTTTTCCAATGCCTTCATTCCTTCGGGTGTCATACCTGTGTGTAAACAAGACAACAATATCCTCTAACTCTAAGGGCACGTGATTAAACCTATATAATTGTGCATCCGACATTATATCTTCAATACTTTGCATGTCCTCTCCTAATTGAATCCTTGATAAGTGATTTGGGCCAGAATTTCTTTCACCTGGGTTTACCACCACTATAAATTCAAACTCTGGAATAAGAGAACCCATCGGCATATGCACCCTTGTAAGAAGGGATTGTTCACAAAGTATCTTAATTCCATGTGATCTGTATAGAAAAAAAATGGTGTTACTAGCAAGTAATGATAGAACTTATGCAGTGCGTAGATCATTGATAAAGCCTCGTGCTCCATAGTTATATAATTTCATTCTGCAGGATTCAACTTTCTCCTAGCAAAGCAAATAGGATTATCTACAATACCTTCTCTAAGATGATCTAGAATTGTGCTAATGGCCATGCCAGAGACGTCTACATGTACGTGAAAAGGTATATTACATGAAGGAAAACACAGAATAGGTGTCGTAGTAAGCCTTTCCTTCAGTGCTTCGAATGTGCACTAATGTGGTTCTCCCCAATAGAACTTTCCTTTACCATTTAATAGCTCCTCCAAAGGCACAAAAATCTTAGCATATCCTTTGATAAACTTCCTGTAATATCCTATGTGGCCCAAGAATCCGTGCACCTCACTCTGACTAGTAGGCTCCTCCAAGCCTAAGATGACTGTAACTTTAGCTCGATCTACTAACAAACCCTCCTTGTAGATGATATGCTCTAGTAGAGTTATAAAGGTGTAGAAAAAATACACTTCCTGATATTTAAAGAGATGCTTAACTGTATGCACCTCTCAAACATTAACCTCAAATTGTCATAATGATCCTTGATAATCCCATACATGGTCCAATCATCAAAGTAAACCTACAAGAATTTGTGAATAAAATCTTGGAATGCTTGAACAACAATGCGCAAAAATACTGCAGCGCACGTTCTTCAATCCAAAGGGAATCACTCTATATACAAAAATTCCCCATTCAGTGGTGAAAGTTGTCTTCTCTTTATCTTCTTTAGCAATTCTTACTTGATGATACCTAGAGAATCCATTTGTAAAATAATAAATTTTGCACCCTACAACACCTTCCAATATATCTTCAATGAATTATTATCCATATTTCACCCCGGAAAAATATTGGATTGGCCATGACCCTGTGCGAGAAGAAAGAGAAGAAATAACTCTCACATGCAAATCCGTGTCTTAAATCTATTTGATAGACTCGGGTAGGCTCTAAAATTAAAAAAGGGGAAAAGGTCAGCGTTTGAGCCCAAGTCAAAGCCAAAACAGGGAGTCGGAGGAAAAGGTGAAAATTTTCCTTTTGTCAAAAAGGGCACAAAGGAAAAGATGGAAGCACATCTCCCCAACCAACCAAAGAGTTCCATGTGTCCAAGCGGAGCTTCGGGGCCACATGAGTTTTCTGAGTTTTACGTTTCGTGAAAAGGGGAAAAAGGTAAATTACGGACCCACAAACCTGATTTTTACTCTAATCTAGCTGCCACGTGTCCCATATCAAAAGGGAAGCCCAAATAAGCGCTAGGTTGCCATGTGGCTTTGGTAGGTGAAAAATGAAGAAGATTCTTCTAGGCCATTAACGTAGAATCCAATCTCTTCAACTACCAGATCCGATTTGATTCGATCCGTTGGGAACCAAAAGTGACATATTGTGGGTGGATTTGTAGAAGGCATTGATATTCAGTGGTTGAACTTTCAAAGTGGGATTCGATGCATATCCCGGGGTGGTTGAAACAGATTTGAATTTTCCTCTTCTCTCTCTTTTCTTTCTATATATATTATAACACTTCTCGTTTGAGAAGGAGAGACATTCTGGGCATAGAGAAACTCTGTCAAATTTGTTTCTCGATGCCATTTTTGAGCAGCAAACCTTCTCCCATGCCTGGAAAATGTATTTGTGCCTCTATTCTAGAAATGTAATGGTCTGTGCACCTTCTAGAGCAATAAAAAAATGTGTTTTTGTGGTGTTCTTCAACCCTTTGCATTGTTTTGTTGTTTCTCCGTGCCTCTCCCTTTCAGTCTTGGTTTTCTGTGCATGTATTTCACATTTGTAGGTGCAGGATGTTGTGTTTCATGGATTTTAATGGATGATTTGTAGATCTGGGCCATGTCACTTATGTTTGACCTCCCTCATCTCCATTTTTTGTTTCTTTCTCCCTCAATAGAATATCTCGCTTCCTTTGCTAGTGTATCACCACTTTAGTGTAGGCTCTATTTTTTCCCTCTTTCTCTCTCCTTGGTTCCTTGGAATGGTTAGATTAGGTTAGATTTAGTTTTCCTACACTAGAGTAGCTCGTGGCAGGTAGTTTAGGAAGAGGAACTAGCCTTCTCTAGAGAGCTTTCCCACTTTTGCAAGGTCCCACACCTTGGGAAAGTTCAATGTTATGCAAATCACACCAAATGACCCTACCTTAGAAAAATAGATTTTTAGAGCTCATTTGGGGGTGCTTGTGATTTCACACTAATAGTTTTGGAACACTCGGTGGGACAGGTCTGAAGCACCTTACCACTTCACTTCATCAGGTTCGATGTGCTCTTGGTGAATATTTCAGCCTTTAGAGGCACATTCAAAGCACATATGGTGACTCCATCTGGTCAAAAACCCATTCTCTGAGTTACAGACCTTTTCCATCCATTTCCACTCATTTCATCCATTTTCTTCTTCCATCTCTTTCATTTTCTCCCATTCCATGAGGTTGTGCAATCATGACTTCATTCCCTTCATGGAACTCACACTTACAACAATGCAATCCACCTCCAATGCATTTCCCAAATCCAAATCAACATTATGATCAGATCCAGGACCATTATGCTTACCCATATGAGCAGAGAAAAATTCATTTTGGCCATGGACCTTATCAAGAACAAGGGGTGAATACAATGGTGACAACTATGTGGAGAATGTTGGTTTATTAGAGAAAATTCAAAAAATGGAGGTCATTCATGGTGCAGTCTAGGGCCATAGCACGAATGAAGGCATTCGAGATTGGTTGTAGGGCACCTTGTCCATGGGAAGGCCCTTTTCCAAGACATTATAGCCCTCAGGAGAAGCTAGACTTCATGGTTGAAATGCTGCCCCAACTTACACAATGGACTGAGGAGATCGAGGCCTATGAATTTGGTGTCGGAAACCTTGTCAATGGGTAAATCCTACACCATTATCTGGTAATTTTCTCTCCACTCCTCAAGTAGCACCATCTCAATTTGAGCTTCAATTTCCAAGCTTCCCATTGTATGCTACCCCAAGTGTGAAATCCATTTCTCCATCCCCTAGTCTTCCATCCCATTTCAGTTCTTCTGCCCTTTTCCCTTCCAAACAGTCATCCCCTCCAAACAAACAAGAAGTTCCACCTCCCTCCCCACCACAAACAATTGCAAAGCTAGTTGAACCCCAACCTGCCACTCCTCTTGCTTTCCCAAGTCCATGTTGGGAAGATACTCAAGAATCCAATCAAGGACAACAAGAAGAGGAGTCCAATAGAAAAGAAATAACCGACAATCTGATGAGTTGGGCTCTTAGATTTGGGTCTACAAAGATCCCCTTGATGGTAAAGCCAATAGAGGAGGTCAAAGTCGAAGATTCAGTGGTAGATGATTTTTAATTTTCAGCAGAGGAGGAGCACCATATAGTTTCAGAGGCCCCAAGTGTGGAGTAGGCTATAGAAGAACATTAAGTTCTTCCTCCCACTTCATCCCCTTCAAGCTTTGATGTTGAAGAAGATTTTGATCTTTCAAACTTCATGTTTGAGAGTGAAGGGATCCATGGTGATCAATTTGTAGATCAGGAAGGCACCATGGAGGAGGTAGAGCACATGCAACAGAAAACAAGGAGGTGGACTACCTGTCAGACTTGGAAGATTACTTTAATGAAGAGGATCCAGAGGAGATAACATCATTTTTTCCTCCATCTTCAAACTTCCAAGCACATGAACCTGTTGCCATGAAGGAGAACATCCAAGTGCAATAACCTACATTCCATAATGGCCCTCTGAACCAAGGTTGGAAGATCTTGATCTTTCATGTTCTTCAAAGGAGGAGGAAGAGAAAAGGTAGGAGGATAGTATCATCTCTCTCACACCATCCACCCAAGAAGGTCCACAAGAAGACTCCATTTTTGGAGTTGAATTTTAGAGAAATGGGCACATCCAAAGGATCAGACCATACCCAATCAGGTACTTGGCTTCACTGGAGCCAAAGGAGAAACCAAAACTAGTCATGTCCATTTCAGGGCATGAGGATGAGCTACAAAGCACCAAGGATCAGTTGTCATACCTCTTCAATCCAAATGCAGAGCAACTAAAAGAGGTATTTTATTTGTCTCCAGCTAATACTTTGGTGATTTGGGTGGAAGATCAGCTTGTAGTTAGTTTTTCACTCATCTAACCAGCCATGTTCAGTGCCAAATCAATACATGGTTGTCATTTTTGAGGAAGGGAAGATATTTCTCCTTGCCAGTTACAGGATTTGTTTGAGCTCCCTTTGCTCTTGGTTAGAGTAGTGTAGGTAGGTTTTTTTTTAGCAGAAGAAGTTCTTTTACACACTCTGCATGTTCCATTTAAAGCATGTATGATTTTCAGTTTGTACATAGTTTTTGATGTTGTTGTATTGATCTTGCACAATCCATTTCAGTTGGCTTTTGGTGAATTTCAACTCCAAGTTCAGTGGGTTTCAAAGTGGCTCAGGATCAGATCTTCAAAATTTCAAATCAATTTCATGTTTATCAGGTAGACTCCATGCCCAATGGATGCTTCAAGGCCATTGGTCTCTTCATCTAGCAGGTAGATGTCCCCGTGAGTCGCCAAATTGTTATCCATATTTCACCCCGGAAAAATATTGGATCGGCCACGACCCTATGCAAGAAGAAAGAGAAGAAACGGCTCTGTCACATGAATCTGTGTCTTAAATCTATTTGACAGACTCGGGCAGGCTCTAAAATAAAAAAGGGGAAAAGGTCAGTGTTTGAGCCCGAGTCAAAGCCAAAACAGGGAGTTGGAGGAAAAGGTGAAAATTTTCCTTTTATAAAAAAATGGCACAAAGGAAAAGATGGAATCGCATCTCCTTAGCCAACCAAAGAGTGCCACATGTCCAAGCAGAGCTTTAGGGCCACGGGAGTTTTCTGAGTTTTATGCGTTTCATGAAAAGGGGAAAAGGTAAATTACGGACCCACAAACCTGATTTTTACTCTAATTTGGCTGCCATGTGTCCCATATCAAAAGGGAAGCCCAAATGAGTGCTAGGTTGCCGTGTGGCCCTGGTAGGTGAAAAATGAAGAAGAGTCTTCTAGGCCATTAACGCAAAATCCAATCTCTTCAACTACCAGATTCGATTTGATTTGATCTACTGGGAACCAAAAGCGACATATTGTGGGTGGATTTGTAGAAGGCATTGATATCCAGTGGTTAAACTTTCAAAGCGGGACTCAATGCATATCCCGGGTGGTTGAAATAGGATTTGACTTTTCCCTCTTCTCTCTCTTTTCTTTCTATATATACCGTAACACTTTTCGTTTGAGAAGGAGAGAGAATTCAGGCATAGAGAAACTCTGTCAATTTGTTTCTCGATGCCATTTTTAAAAAACCTTCTCCCATGCCTAAAAATGTATTTATGCCTCTATTCTAGAAATGTAATGGTCTGTGCACCTTCTAGAGCAATAAAAAAATGTGTTTTTGTGGTTTTATTCAACCCTTTGCATCATTTTTTTGTTTCTCCGTGCCTCTCCCTTTCAGTCTTGGTTTTTTGTTCATGTATTTCACATTTATAGGTGTAGGATGTTGTGTTTCATGGAGTTTAATGGATGATTTGTAGATCTAGGTTGTGTCACTTATGTCTGACCTCCCTCATCTCCATTTTTTTTTTCTTTCTCCCTCAACAGAATATCTCACTTCCTTTGCTGGTGTATCACCACTTTAGTGTAGGCTCTATTTTTTCCCTCTTTCTCTCTCCTTGGTTCCTTGGAATGGTTATATTAGGTTAGATTTAGTTTTCCTACACTGGAGTAGCTCATGGCAGGTAGTTTAGGAAGAGGAACCGGCCTTCTCTGGAGATCTTTCCCACTTTTGCAAGGTCCTGTCAACACCAATCGACACTATGATAATTCTTTACCTGAACTCCTCGTGCTATGATTATTAACTAATGCACGAGATCTTAGTTTGGTGGATGTAATCTGGAAACACAACAACAAACATAACACAAGAATACCATAGACTATGATAAGAAGGAATAATGATAAATTTGAAATATCGAAAGGTAAATTATAATATCAACATGAAATTGTTACAATCTCACCCATGAGGTTCTTCAAGTGTTATTAACTTCACTTGCTTCAAACAATAACTATGGGGAGAAACTTCACAATTACACCTCTTAATGGCTTCTTTAACACATCTTCAAAATGATCACTTCCTTTACACACTTACTCAAACAATATTTCTCACTACTTCTCTCTATGCTAAATGAGGGGGTGGCCTCTTCATTTATAGGAATTCGAGGCTTATCCACCTTATCTCTAAGATAGGATAGGAAATCTCTTCCGGCCAATCATATTCCATGCCTAAACTCTTGCCTTTACATGTAGGCTTATTTTCTAAGATAAGATAAACCCTATCATCTCACATGGGTTCCACCTTTTTAGACTTTTCCACAAATAAAATATAAAAATATTTTTGACATCACTCTTTGTCCTTTTACAAATATAATATTTCTAATTCCTAATCATGTAGACCCTACTTCTATACTTATCCCAACTTTGACATTTTAACATTACCGAACCACTTACGACAAATATTTACTTTTTAAAACATTCCTATTGTACATTGATCGCTACCGTACTCTACATTATTGGCGGCACTTTGTCGACGGTGCCGTTATCTTCTATTGGATGTCACTACTAATTATACTTAATAATATCCTATTCCTAATACATACATTAATAAAATAGAAATTACGGAGGAAAATTTTAATGTCGACATTTTCCCCCTTCCTAACTTCTACTCCATCCTCGGAGTAGACTCTTATGGACATTCTGAAGCTAGTGCTTGGAAAATCTTTAACTTGTCATGGTTGACCCATTTTGTAATGGGAGTACCATCCAATTCCTCCAGTCGATATGTACCATTTTCATGCATAACTGCTATTTTGTAGGGCCCCATCCACTTTGGAAGAAATTTTCTCTGTCTTTTTTTTTGTATCTGGAATCATATACTAGAACCAAGTCATTCACATAAAATGGAGACCAACGGATCTTATGATCAAAGTATTCCTTCTTTCATTTTATTCTTATAGCTTGTATCCTTCGCTATTTCCTAATTTCCTCTAGCAAATGAAGATGTATCAACATTTCTTTTCTTTGAATCACTTTCATCCATCCTTTCATTTTTCATAACTCTCTCAAAGGGGAATATCAAACTCAATAGGAAGAATGGATCAATGCCATAAGCTAACCAAATGGGGAGTAGCTTGTTCTTGACTTTGATGTTGCCCTATATGCCCACAATGCTGCATGAATCCTTTTATCACACTTATGTACCTACAAGGCTGCATCTTTTGCTAGAATTTGACACAACACAAAATTTGTTCATTCCACCTGTCCATTTATGCTTGGCTTATATGTTGTTGCCTTCCTGTGCTTAATAGAAAACTTGTTGACTAGGGCTTGTACCACCTCATTAATGAAGTGGCTTCCTTGATCTGTTACAATTTCTAATAGGAAATCAAATCTGGTGATAATGCGTTCATATATGAACCTTGCCACTTCATCCATGGAAGCTATTTTCAATGGCCTAGCTTCAACCCACTTGGTTAAATAATTTGTGGCAACTACAATATACTTATTTTGGCGTGGGGTAGTTGGAAGTGGACCTACAATGTCTATTACCCACTTTTCAAAGGGACTAAGTGGAAGAATAGGGCATAACGGAGCTGATGAAGTCTTATGGTTACCATGTGTTTGACAAATATCACATGTCTTACAATAATTATAACAATCTCTAAAAAGAGTGGGCTGAGGTGATAACCTCGCATCCAAGATCCTTCTTCTTTTGTAAGTTATCTAGAGAAGTGTCCTCCACATGTACCATTGTGGAATTATTCTATCAGATCCTTCCCTTGATCACATCCAACCCTCTTGTCTCGTCCATCGTGTCCTATTCGAAATAATACTCCATGCGAGAATAGAATATGGACAACTGGATTGAGTAATCTTCCTCTTAGTCTTTGCATTGGGCACCATTAGGAAACTTGAATTCATTTAGATAATTCCAAATATATATGTATTCACTAGGGATTGTGTCAAGAGATAACAATGCTTGCATCCGGGAAATCATCATCATCACAAGGTGAACCTAAACCATCATAGGCTCGAGAGAGTGCATCTCGCATTGACATGCTTATTTCTGGTCAATCTATAATATCAAATTCAAATTCTTGTAGAAACATTATCCATCTTGCTATCCTCCCCGATGAGTTAGGCTTATTGACAATATATTTTTGAGCCTCATGATTTGTTACAACTATAAATTTCTACCTAGCAAGTAATTTCTAAACTTATTTACAAAAAATGATAGCTAGAGCCTCTTTTTTAGTTACGATTTCATTTACCTCAAGATCGCTCATTTGTCTCGCTCCCAAAGTAAATTGGATGATCATTCCCATTTTCATCCTTTTGGCTCGTAGTACTTCCTAATGCTGCATCCGAGGCATCAAGTACACAATGAATGGCTTGCTCTAATCTGGATTCTTTAAAAAGGTGAAGACACTGTGGCTTCCTTCAGCTTGTTCAAAAGCTTCATACGCCTTATTTTCTACGGTTCATAAGTAACATCCTTCTTGGCAAGAATTGCGTTAGTGGTTGTGTAATTTTGAGAAATTCTTGATGAACCTTCTATAGTAACCCACATGGCCAAAAATGATCTCAACTTACTTCTATTCATAGAAATGGTAAATCTTTGATTTTTGAAACTTTATCGTGATCGACTAATACCATCTCTAGATACAACATGCCCTAACAAAACACCTTTAGAACATCCAAAGACACACTTTGTAGGGTTTAGTGAGGCTTGTGCTTCATCTAACCTTTGAAATGCTATCTCCATCTGGTGCAGGTGGTCCATCTTGCTCCCATAGATGTAAAAATCATCCAGAAATACTCTGATGAAGTTCCCAATGTAGGGTTCAAACACCCTATTCATCAAGCGCTAGAATGTTGCTCTGGAGCATTACACAACCCAAAAGGCATAACTCTATAAGCAAACGTTCCCCAAGGAGTGGTGAACGTGGTCTTCAGCTGATCTTTCTCTACTATACGAACTTGGTTGTATCCGCTATATCCATCAACAAAACTATAACACTCCTGGCCATCTACTTTGTCCAAGATTTGATCCGAGAATGGAAGAGGGTAATGATCCTTCTTTGTTGCCTTGTTGAGCTTCCTATAATCAACACAAATACATAGTTTCCCATTCTTTTTTATTGAGATCATAATGGGAGAAACCCATTCTGAATTCTCCACAACAAATATGAATCCTGCATCAAGAAACTTATCTATTTCTTTTTTTTACGCCTTGGAAAAATTAGGATTCATTCTATATGGCATTTGCTTTATGGGCTTAGCACCATCTACCAAATTCAATAGAATGTTCTACCCAACTTACTTGACGGAGTTCCTTGTAATCAAAAGTGAGTATGTGTATGTACCTTCGAAAGAGCCGGAGGTAGGATTCCTTCTCACTCTCCATCACAAAGATCACCAATATTTATTTGTTAGAGACGATCATCAATTTCTTCTTATAATTTTATGGGATCATGAGTCGGTGTGACCGAAGGATATCCATGATCAAACATCAACCTCACTTTCTTCATCTCCAATGTCCACTTCACTAGTACTCGAGTAATCAGAGGATGTCCAATCATCAGTTTCATCACTTGAATCCATAGGTTCTGCCTTATGATGCCGAGGGATCACATTTATCTTCACCCTCTCTCTACCACGTCCAAGTGTCATGAATCCTTCATTCCAGTAGTTTCTTGCATGAACTCTCCTTAGCCATGGTCTTCCCAACAACATTGGGTACGCAATAATACCATTTTTCATCACCTGAAATTCTACCACACATACAACACCCATAATAAATATTGCCACATTTGAAACTACACCTTCTGGTTTAGTTTTTCCTTTATTTAATGACCTTAACATAAGTGTTGAGGGGCGATCAATTTTTAAACCCAACATATTCATTACAGACTCGGTCATTACATTAACTGCAGCACCTCCATCAACTAATACATCATGAATTGAAATACCATTACATAATACCTCAGCTTGTGGAGCGTAGGGATCCGCCTCTACCTCCAAAACAGAGACCTCAACCTCCTTCCTTCGTTGAGCATTGATTCCACTTCGCAGCTCCCGCCTCTTCTCAGAAGACATAGCCAAGAGTTGACCATATGTAATATTTGCAGGCCTTTTGGACAAATTGTCTAAGATGGAGTATGGTCCTTGTCCCTGTGAAATTAGAAAATCCTACACACCCAACTTTCTTCTCCTATGTTTCTTACTAGTTTCTCCTTTCATCTTCTTAGGATCATTTCCATCTTGGTTATCTTTTTCTTTCTTTTTTTTTTGTTACAAACACATCTACTTCATTATTTATGCTCTTATCTACTACATCAAAAGAATTCACAGGTGCTTTCCTTTATCATTATCTCTTGTACTAGATGTAGAAGCTCTATCTGGAAAATTATACTTATAATGACCCTTTTTATAACAACCATAACATACAACTTCAGAAATATTTCTTTTTGGACCTCTATCTCTTCCCCGAGAACTAAATTCTTTTCCTCGAAGAATATTAATAGTTAACTCGACCCATCTTCTTGAGCAGATCTTCATACTCGGTAGATGTACTAGGAGAAAGATTTTTACTCACCGAGAGATCAGTGGTTGTGGATTTTGGACCAAAGGTGCTTAGTGTAGGCTCTACTTTAGCAACAATTTCTTTGGGCTCCTCTTCCATGCTTTCTTCTTGCCTTCTTCGCAATCTCCTTTGCTTTTTCAATGGTAGTGGGTGGTCATACTTCACTCGTTGTCTCGATCTCCGGCTTCATCTTAAGAATAAAGTGCTTACATAGGAGATTATCCACGCCATTCATCAACCCATCCGCTAATCCTTCCTTCCGATCCGGGCATTGAGCTTCCTCACTCTAGAACACGAGCATAATAATCTCTTATCTTCTCCTTCTCTCATTGGGCTAGCTTTGTGATCTCGATCATGAGATCTCGCTTATTTCTATTGTTCACCAAATTCTTCAAGAAAACTTTCGCTAATAAATCCCATGAGTTTTTCACATTATCACCTAGTGTTTCAAAACCACCTAAGGGCTGATCCATCCAAAAAGGTAGGAAAAATTCAGTCCATTGTTCCTCTTCTTATAAGGCCATTACAAATACAAGATCGTTTAAACTCTTAAATGAAAGAGGAAGCATCTTCATTAGATTGGGCTGAAAAAATAGGAATCTTCCCCATTTTCAAAAGTAGCCACAATGAAATACCAACACAATCAAAGACTTATGTGCACAAATAATTGGAATCACTATAATAGAAAATAGAAATGACCACGGTAAACTATGGTAAAACTTGATTTACTGCGGTAAAAACTAACTTTACTGTGGTAAACTCTATTTACGGTAAAAATGAAGTTACTCGGGTAAACACTATTCATGGTAAAAATGAAGTTACTTGTGGTAAATATTATTCATGGTAAAAAGTAAAGTTACTTGTGGTAAATACTATTCATGGTAAAAGTGACTTTACCATGGTAACTCCTATGCACAAGAAAACAAGGTTACCCTCCAAATGTTTTTTGACTAAGTGGGAATATCTCTCCAGAAAATCCACCAACGAGGAATGGTCCTGAATGGAACCAAAATGTCAACACCAATCCCAAGACTATGATAATTCTTCACTCCTTGCTATGATTATTAACTAATGCACAACTCTTAGTTTGGTGGATGTAATCTAGAAACACAACAAAAACATAACACAAGAATACCGTAGACTATGATAAGAAGGAATAATAATAAATTTGAAATATCAGTGTAAATTATAATATCAACATGAAATTGTTACAATCTCACCCATGAGGTTCTTCAAGTGTTATTAACTTCACTTGCCTTCAACAATAACTATGGGAAAATTCACAATTACACCTCTTAATGGCTTCTTTAACACATCTTCAAAATGATGGCTTCCTTTACATACTTACTCATACAATATTTCTCACTACTTTTCTCTATACTAAATGAGGGGGTGGCCTCTTTATTTATATGAATTCAGGCTTATCCACCTTATCTCTAAGATAGGATAGGAAATCTCTTCCGGCCAATCATATTCCATGCCTAAACTCTTGCTTTACATGTAGGCTTATCTTCTATGATAAGATAAACCTTATCATCTCACATGGGTTCCACCTTTCTAGACTTTTCCACAAATAAAATATACAAAATATTTATGACATCACTCTTTGTCCTTATTACAAATATAATATTTCTAATTCCTAATCATGTAGACCCTACTTCTCTACTTATCCCAACTTTGACATTTTAACATTACCGGACCACTTACGACAAATATTTACTTTTACAACATTCCTATTGTACTTTGATTGTTACCATACTCTACATTATTGGTGGCACCGTTATCTTCTATTGACGCCACTACTAATTATACTTAACAACATCCTATTCCTAATACATACATTAATAAAATAGAAATTACGGAGGAAAATTTTAATGTCGATAGTCCCACACGGGAAAATTTCAATGTTATGCAAATCACACCCAATGACCTTGTCGTAGAAAAGTAGATTTTTAGAGCTCATTTGGGGGTGCTATGATTTTGCACTACATGAATGGTGTAAGGAAAGGATTAATCACACGTGCAACATTTAGCTCCCTATAGTACACACAAATTCTAATTCTTCCATCTTTATTTATGTTGATTACCATAGGGCTAACCCACTCTGATTCCTCTATGGGCTCAATAATGCCAGATTTCAACATCTTGTCAATTTCTTCTTTAAATTTTATATGTAGGTTAGGGTTCATCCTATAAGGTCTCTTCCTAATTGGGCACGCACCTTGTTTTAGCTTAATTTTCATCTCACACAAATATTCATGCACTCCTTTCAACTCATGGTATCCTGTAGGAAACAAGTCCTGGAAATCGCATAGTAAATCAATTATCTTAGCCACTTCAAAGTCAGACAAGTAATCTCCAATTATGGCCTCTTTAGGTTCAACATTTGTGCCAATGTTCACTTTCTTCATCTTCATAGGTTCATGGTAGGTGCACGACTTCTCATCCGCACTTTCTAAGACCTCACACGTACCCTCTAAATGATCTATGTCCAAATTTTCCACTTCTTCATCATCCACCATGTAGACCATCTTTCCTTTCTCCTTCTCTAGGAAAACGCACTCACGCAGTTTTGCATCTATCTCATCTACTTCGTTGAAATGTGCTTCTAGGCCTGATATTAGTGTAGGTTATTATTTATCCTTTTATTAATTTATTAGGATAATTCTTACACTTTTGTTAGCCCTACACTTGTTGGGTTAGCTTGCTTAGGCGTAATAGTTGTGTGGAGTTAGCTTACTAGTTGTGTTGAGTTAGCTTCTCAGTTATGTGGAGTTATCTTGCTAGTCTTTTGGAGTTAACTTAACTACCATTATCAATTAGTGGGAGTTCTTCACCACTGATTTAGGTAGTAGTTGAACTTCCCTCCTCCTATATGTACATATTTTTTATTGATTAATTTAAGTCATTGTATTGTAATGTATTGAGCATTATGGATTATGATGGATTTCCATATATGGTATTTTAGCTCTTATGTTTTACAAATTTAATGTGGTGTGCTATTATCATCTGAGATCATAGCTTGGAACAATATTCTTATCATTCCTTTCACCCGACTCACCAAATAACTCCTAAATGAGTTCTTCAGCCTTTACACTATCTCTCATAGTCAAGTGCTTCATAACCTGTAATGCCTCATTCACTAGAGGTTTAGTGGAGAAATAGTCAAAAGTCTATATCATACCTGCAATCAAGTCTTGTCAATATCTACTCTCTCTATTTAACTCCGCATAAACATACCATGCACGTGTGCAGCCTCGCAAGGTGAAATAAATCTTGTGCACCCTCAATGAAGCTGGTGGAGCTTCCTGCCCCTTTGTCCAAAGTCTCTCACATTTCTGAACGTGGTGTTGAACATGATTATTACCATGATATTCACATATTTGAGTAGGTGCATTACTTCTGAGAAACCTTTTTGATAGGGAAACTCTCACCTCTCTCCATTCTATTAGATTATCCCTATGAACCATCCACCATCACATTGTTGTCCCATGCAGGGTATAAACTAACATATTCCTTCTGTCCACCTAATCCTTCCATTATACTTCCATGGCTTGTAGGAATACCTCAGGATTTCCTTTTCTAATGTACCAAGGTACAAGGTTGTTTCCTAACCACCTAACACAACGCATCCTACTTATGTGCGCAAATTCACTTCTTACCTTGTGCCTAGCCATCTCATAAGTGCCATGTGCCCAATTGTCACAGACAATACTTGTAGTACCACTGATGGATTGTGCATCATCCCACTGGAGGACTCCTTCCTTAGATGGCTCAAGCACTTCTGGATCTCGAATGGTGTGCACATAAGTTCTGTTCAAATCTTCTTCACTTAAAAGCTCAACATAAGGTGTAGATTTACCATTTGTCAAAGGGATAATAACTCGTTACTCTTTGTTCTCAAAAATTATATATCCCTTGTTAAAACGTAGATCAACATTATTTGCATAGCACCAAGGGTGCCCAAGTAGATCTAGGAATTTGTCCACTTCTAGCAAGTGCTAAGACCTCAAAGTCCCCAGTGAACTTGGCCCCCTGTATAGTAATAGATACATCCTTTAAGACTCTAATTGGCATGGCCTTAGTTTGATTTACCATATATAGTACATTAGAAGATGAATTTAATGGAGGTCTACCCATATGAACCCATGCATCTAAATTAAGCACATTCACTTCTGCGCTATGTCAATCAAGATATTTCTCAAAAGCCATCCATCCACAACAACATTTAGAGTGATATCCTTGTCATAATCCAAACTATGAGGTGGTATATTAGCATGCATAATCTACCATCCGTTCTCAATACCATCATGCGGAGTGTTTCCTTTTAGCCAAATCCCTAGTAATGGAGTAATGTTCTCCTGATGCAGCATACTTCCTTAAGATCACCAACATAAGGACATTAACTCGAAATTCTTGACTGCCTTCTTCTGTTCCAACTTCCATGACTGTTCCTTTAAACATTGTATATCACCCTGCATATTTTTGAGTACCTCCATGCTTTCCTAATAAAACTCCTTCTGATGTGTAGGGTCTGGGTATTTTACATGTAAAAAATCATCCTTAGCAATGGTAGGCTTTTGTTGTAACATTTATCTAGCGCAACATCTCTCATACTTCCTTCAGATCATCAACATCTGACTGGAAAGTCTCGATTGGAATAATGTTTTTAACCAATTCCCTAGTAATGGAATAATGTTCTCTTAATGCATCGTCTTGCATACTTCATTCAGATCATCAACATTTGAATAGAAAGTATCAGCTACCTTCTTCGTACCAACTTCCACGATTGTTCCTTTAAACATTGTATTTCACCCTACATATTTCTGAGTACCTCCATGGTTTCTTGATAAACCTCCTTTTGATGTGTAGGGTCTAGGTATTTTACATGTAAAATCTCCTCCTTAGTAATGGTAGGATTCTGTTGCAATGTTTCTCTAGCACCCACAACCTCAATGTGTGTAGTAATATTCACAGGTACTACCTTAGGATCCGTTTCTAACTTTGGCATCCATTGGTTTTCCATGGCACGTTGTATTCGAACCATCCTTGCACCCTTGTTCTCATGTTTTTGCTTCTTGCTCAAATGTTCATATAAGTCCATGCACTCTCCATAGTTATGATTCTTTCCGCAAAAAGAACAAGTAACGTTCTGTGGACATTCATGCCTGTAATGGTCAAGAGATCCGCATGTATAACATGTTCCACAAGAGAACTCACCCCGTCCACCACCACGGCCTTAGCCTTGGCCTCTAAGTCCACCATGGTATGCTCGACCTCTACCATGGCCTCACTCAAAGTGCCCTTCATTTTGAGCATAGCACCCTTGAGTGTGATCATGATCATGTTGCCCACTTTTATCCTTAGATTTATTCAAAACTCTCATCTTTCGTACACCAATATCAATGGCATCATGGATCCAATCAATCAACCTACAATCTTCAGTATTGTGAGTTGTGGACCGAAAAATATTATAGTAGCAGGACATGTTCTTCCTTATCACGTGTTGCAACAATGGACAGTGGCTTACATCATGGTCTAAATGACATATCTCACATTCTAGTAACAAGGAGTACACTGATCTATGAGGACAACTATCCTTAGTATGCTCCTCTACTTCAGAATTTGTGCACCAAATTTCAGTGCATGTCTCATGTGTTGTATTGGCTGATAGTTTCTCTAACTATTTTTCCATTGCCATAATTTGAGCTTCCAAGAATGGGCTCACTTTAGTGTCTATGCTCCCAATTTCTTCATTTCACAAATCTTCTTCAAGTGCATCGCGCGGGTCTGTAAAAGTCTTATGTGAGAGTGCACTCCTAAAAGGTGTGATCAAACCTCTGACGAACAACTGTGCATGTTGACTTGCATGGATATCATATGATAGTTTAGACAAGAGTATTTTGAAATGAGCATCATATACCCATAAACTCTTAGTAGTGCCTTGCTTGATATCCTTGAGCACACTTATACTTTTCTACTCAAACTCAGGGATATAAAATTCTTTAATGAAAGCATCTCGTAATGCCATATAATCCACACAAGTATGATCAGGGTCAAACTTCCTGTACCAACCGTGTGTGCGCGTCCCTGCAACGTAGTTATAAACTGATTGGCCTTGCCCTCAGAAGCTATAATTCCTTTCATGTGCCATAGTATCTCACACATATGGACATGCTCAACAACATCTTATATTCCCCTATACTCTAGGAGATGAAGTCACATCTCCATGTAAATATTCTTTGGTTGATGAGGACCATGCCCACTAGATCCGTAACCTCTCTCTTTACCTTCACCTCTAGATCTGCCGATCTCGAGCCATCTCTTCCACCCGATTCTCCCCTATAAGAGGAATTGGACCAGAGGATGTATTTCCTTGTGACCCAATAGTGGTGCTAAAATGAACTCCTATAATCTGCAAATTTGTGTTACTCCCAGATGTGATTCTAGAGTTTTACGTGCCTGTGTTCTGCATGCTGATGATGCATCTGAAAAGGTTCCTCCAACTGGTCCTCCAAATAATAGGGAAAACATCTTCCGGCCATAAATGTACTTGCTATTTTATTCACTCTTGAACTTGCTGATAAGTCAACTTTACCTCTTGCTACTCTACTACCCAAACCATCTTGTTGACTACTGGCTGTACTAGAAACTAGAAAACCAATCGCAAGGGCTAGGTTTCCTGGTAGATTCAGATGTGTGGCCATGACCCATGTTATCTCTATTGGTTGGATCTCATAAGAGGTTGATGGAGGTTCCCTTTCATGCTTACCTAAATGGGGGAGTTCAAGATGCTCTTGTTCCACGTCCTCTGCGTGAGCTCCAAATCCTTCATGAGCCATCTCTCTCCACAACACCATCCATTATGCAACCTCACACTACTTCTCTAAATCCCTCTCATGTGCCTCATTGAACCTAAGCCACCTTTCTCCTCTTTTCCTCTTTGCTGCTATGTCTTCCATCCTTCACCACACCTAATCTTGCCCCCCACGTGTGGTGGGGTTTAGCTAGCCATCGATTTTCTTCCAAATTCAAGGTTACCATCAATATCTTGATCGCCAACGGAATTTTGTACATATATGATCCCTTGGGATAACATAAAAATTGAAACTCATCTACCTCCAGAAAAGAGTAAGTGGAAATTGAGTACTCTAAAATATATCTATTTAGAACACCACGGAACCAAGTATCCACAACACGCATCTAAATTAGATCAGCATCATAGAGAGCCTGAAATTATTCTTGTGTCTAGACAAGTGTGCAAAACCTCTAATTCCTTTTGGATGCATAAACAACCAGCCACTCATATAACTCTATTGGAAAGATAGTAAAGAAGCTCTCATATAAGCACTTATTCAGATTCTGCTCCACCCACGTGCGTGTGTCAAAATCAGATCTAGTGTTTAATCTCCAAGTGTATTCTTCTTCCAAATCTAGCATCCACTCCTCAACACTTGCTAAGGTCAACCGATACGTCTTCATCACACAACATCCTGAAAACAACTGAAAAAGAGGTCCTGGAAAACGGAAAATAATGATGCAGCCTAAAATTCATTGTGAATAACCTAGGTACACTTGCACATCACTCAGAATGAGCTGAGTGCTCACTCAAAGCATGTAAAGGCACCAAGTCCCTCTTTAGAGTTTCTTATAGAAAATGTTATCATGATGGTGCATATAGGTATTCAGATTCATTACCAATAGTAAACAACACACAGTGCATAAACCAGATCTAGATCTTAGAGTATATGTAAGATGAACTAAACAATGACTATAACAAGATTTACCATGCAAGAACTAGATTTAGTCATGTTCAACACCATTATCCAACCAATATGAATCATTTCATTAAATATTGTAAAACACATAAGCTTTATACATTATAAAGTATCTCCATGAGTCATGCGCGTGAAAAAACTAGCAACATAACTCTACAATAATTCACTCATACAAAACCGTGCAAATCAATACATATATATAGGGGTGGGGACTTTCCCTTCACCACCCATGTACTTCTCAAAATAGGTCACATGCTAATAATAGCCATGCACCTTTATAAAAGGATGCACAACATGCAAGTGCTCTTAAGAATAGACTTCCTATAGTTAACTCTAAGTAGAAATCCTATTATTAGCCTAAACTATGCATGGTGCTCAATTGTTTCTTGTTCCCAAAATACCATTGCATGGAATGCAAGTCTTCATGTCTTTGTGTACTCAAAATGCTATCTCCAAGAATATCCTTATCCACAAATAGCCTAAGTCCTGAATTCAAAGTGTTCTGGCGCACTTATTCTACTATTCTTCCATGCCCTCAAATGCACCTTGCTCCAGTGCATGCATCCTTTATGTGCCTTCACCTTAGAGCAATATGCTATCTTCTCAACACTAATCACTTTTTGACATTTACATTCTAGCACCCACCGTGGGGCCTTTCCCCAATATTTAGCTTGATTTTAGTTAAATACATTGAGTAACACGGGATGGGAAAGTATATTTGATATTTTATATATATCGTCTTATATTTTGTTTTCATTTGCTTGTATATATCCCCCTTGTATGCTTGTCATATCCCAAAGGTGAAACTATGTATGCTCTCCTCTTATGGCCTAGGATGACCTTGAGAATCAAAAGTGGATAACCTTACCCCTTTTTCATTTATAGGGATAACATGATGTGGAAGTCACATCTATGCACTTACCATAGTCCTAGGAGTCTCGTGACCATGGGCTTCACCTCCACGCACGTAGACACACCCCATGTTCCAACGAGGTATATAAATTTTTGGATAGTTGTTATTGGCTAAGACCTCGCTTGTTTTAAGAGCAATGTGAAGTGAGGGGATTTCACGTCCCAATAACCAAGCCTTAGATGACATCTTTGCAACACAAAATTGGGCCCCACATACCACGAGGTATATTAGGGATGCCCTTAACGAGCCTATACATCCTAGTCTAGGAAACCTTCTGGCCATAAATCAAACTATAGTGCAAGGAGGTCGCACTCCTAAGACTACTCATTATTCAACCCCACATTGACATATAGGTGGAGAGATAGATTGTGGCACCATCGTGGTGTGTGGTATTAAAATCGGGCTATAGTTTGGTTGCAACTATACTTGATTAGTTAGGTTGTGCTTGCATGATTGTGATTGTTTGAGTGTTTTTCGATACTAGTACACAACTCCACACTACTCCTCTTTCATCATACCATCCTATACACTCATCATTCATCCCTTTGAACACACCATTTGACTTTAAATTGACTATTACCACATCACCTTTGAGCATCATACTTTTGTCACTTTGACTATCCCCATACATATTTGACCAGACTATTGTCATACATCATTCACTTAACATGACTCATATCCTTCACACCTTCCTTTTAATATAAACAAAAATATCAATAAATATTTCCACATAATCAATAATCTTTATAAACTCAAAAAAAATTCACATACATCCACCATTTCACGAACACATCTAAAATTCACTTAGACATCCCTTATTTTCTACATTATATATAACACCATACCACATTGTATATAAAAACACCTTTACATCTACATCACACTTCACTTATCACTCATACATCATCCCTTACTCCCTTCAAATTTATTATAAAATATCGTTACCCGCACTTAATCACACATCCCCACTTTATATATGTAATTTATTCCACAACATCGCATACACCTAAACATTTATTCATCTCATTGTCACAAAACTTCTACCTAATAGCTCAAGGTTTCCTTTTGACATGAATACACTTATATAGGTCCAAAATATCCTAAAACATATCACATCACACATCCCTTCCTAATCACAACATTTACTACCATTAAACATCCTCACATTCTCACACAATCCTACACATACGCTTTCACACTCAAACACCTTATCTAAGATTCCCTATTGGCACAACTAATTGAGTCTCATCAGTCAACACCTTGAATATAGACACAAAATCATTATCTCTTATCCAATCATCCTAATCCCTCAAACATCGAGGCACATCCTAAGCCCTCTATCATTGAGGCACATCCTTCTTCAATCCTCTCATCCTAAAACAAGGTTCGGTTGTTGGGATTATATATTTCTCAATATAACTCCATCCCTTCCTCACATCTCAAAGCACTAGGATATAATGGAACCTAGGAAGAGATTTACTTGACCTCAAACAAGAAACGATGACAAAACAAGCCACCAAATAAATACAAAAACCAAAAATGGCTTATTTAATAAAAAAATGTGATGCCAATGCAGAAGAGAAAAACCGAGGGGGAGACAAAGAAACAATGGTTGATACCAGTAGCGATGATGGATCAAGCACCTATTTCACATAAGGAAGATGGCATGAAATGCTTAATCACTTAGTAGAAAAAAATAAAGATGCTCTCCTCCTCCAATTATATAACATGAGAGAAAACTTCCTTCTGACTATACCTATGACCAACTTCATAATATCCTCTCCGATGAGAATGAATGCATTGGGAAACAATCCCCATCCCCACTTCACCACAATTCAAACAACCTAAATCACAACAAATTTTGCGCTACACGTGGATGGGATAATAGAGAGAATACCCATAATTCTCATGTATCTAAGGAGGTTGTATTGTCCCAACTACAATAAATGAACAACCAAATTACCCCGATATCCTCCCAAATTTATCCAAAATGTCCAAATGACCATGGTAACCTTGCTTCTGAACATTCTCAACATCCTAATTTAAACCTACCACCCATCGGCCCTCACCCACCTTGAAAATTCTTCAAGGATTGCAACTCAGTAGAAAAGGACGTCAATATAAGTTTGAGTAACTTTTTCCTTATCCATTTGACCATGATATCTTACGCATCCCTTTCCCCCATACTTCGGACCACCCAAATTTGAAAAATACAAGGGAAAGGGCAATCCTTGTGAACATGTCAAGGAGTTCTATATGTCATGTTAGGAAGTAGCCTATGATGAATCCTATTTATTGAGACTCTTCTCATGAAGCCTAGGCAGTCCTGCTCTTGAATGGTTCTTTCACTTGCCCAAGTGTTTTGTCACCACCTTCACTGACTTATCGAAAAATTTTCAAACACTTCTCGTATAATATGGAGCATGATGTCATAATGATTGATCTATGCAATACCAAACAACACAATGGTGAAATTTTTCATTCTTCTTGCAACGATATAGATCTTTTTGCTAGTTGCATTCCATGTCCCATCCTTGAAAATAAATTGGTCACTATCTTTGCTACTAACCTCCATCAAAAGATAGCCTTCCACCTCTAAGTCCATTGTGAAAATACCTTTGATGACATCATAGAAAAAATAATGCAGATAGAAAATCTCTTGTCTCTAAAGGCCTCATCAAACTATATTCCCAATGCAACTATAATCAATCTAATCATCCTTCCACATTTAATAAGCCCAAGTATTTTAACAAGAATAAGAATGTTGTTGGAAATAGAGTAACATATACCAAACACATCTAAAAATCCGTTGTCATATCCATTCCTAAAGTTCAACCTTGTTCAACCCAAGATCCAAAGAAAATGTCATACACCCCTCTTGGTAAGTCCATTGAAATAATCCTTGAAAAACTTGTTGCCACTATATGGTTTTCTCCCTCAAACCTAGCCACTTGATGAGTCTAGACCCAAACCTTCTTGGTTTGGGGAAAATGAATATTGCAAGTTTCAAAAATTAAGGGTCATGCCACCACCAAGTGTATGAAGATAAAGAACTATATACAAGAATTAATTGATTGGGTGAAATCGAAATTGAAGACAATGTATCCTTCTCTTCTCAAAATCAGAAGTTAGGGATTTATCAAAATCCACTCCCTAATCATGGTTAGATCCAGAACTTCAAATCAAGGTCAACAGAAGTATGGTAAAACC
This sequence comes from Taxus wallichiana var. yunnanensis, assembly GCA_018340775.1. Classification (NCBI taxonomy): domain Eukaryota; kingdom Viridiplantae; phylum Streptophyta; class Pinopsida; order Cupressales; family Taxaceae; genus Taxus; species Taxus wallichiana. Next base: position 873,694,676 of record CM031239.1, on the reverse strand, counting down.
CCTTAATCATCCAATCATCAATCTAACAATATAAATTACCAATGCGTATCCTTCTAATATAAATTTCTCATCGACCATATTAACCATTCCCCCCATCAAGTAGTGACCATAAAAGTCATGGGACCTTCCCAAAACCCTCAGTGTGATGCTACTACTCACCAAAGTTGTGCAGTGGTTCAAGGGGCTGCTCCCTCTTCTTCCAATCCACCTCCACAAGCTTAATACAAAATTTGAACAATTTGAAAATACCCCCACAAATTTCCATCATGGATCTTCTCAAAACATCTTCCATACATAAAGATATCCTTTATCACACTTCAGAGACTTGCATTCCAACTAATATCAATCCCATGCATTTTCAAGCCCTCTTTGCCCACCTTTACCCTTATCAAACACTCCCACTTATGCTTACCTAGTAAGACTTGCCATTACATGACCCAACCTACAATTTTCCTATTCACATTGAGGTTCCTATAGAAAATACTCGTGGTAAACGAGTACTAGTGGACAATGGGTCTAGTGTCAACCTTTGTACTTTATCTCTCATTCAACACCTAGGGTATAATGCATTAGATTTAAGACAAGATATAATAAATATCAAAGCATATGATAAAACTGAAACAAAATATGTGGGAACTTTAGACCTTCCCATTAATGTGGGGCCTGTCACGCTGCCCACCTTAGTACATGTTGTGGACATCTAGTTCCCTACAATTTACTGCTTTGTCACCCTTTGATCCATGAAATGCATGTTTTCCCATCCACATTACATCAATTCCTTAAGTTTGAGCATGCCGATGTGGAGGTCACCATCCATGGTGACCCTCAACCCTTCTAATTTTTCCAAGAACTTGAAGCACAAACTTATGAGGAACTGTATTGTCCCATTGCTAAAATTGTCACTTCACAATTTCCATCTCCATTGTCCATGACATCCACCACTTCATATGATTTACCTGACAATATTCCATCTGCTTCACATAAATATTCATCGCCATCTGATCCTATATTCCCCACTCCTATCTTACTCACTCCACATCTCAAATTCAAAGCCACAGAGTTTGGAGAATACTAAACTTTCAAAGATTGAAAACTCCCGATTTCACCTAAATAGCATGGTAGGCCTAACATGTGTAGGAATAATAAGAAAACATATTCATTGGGCTCTTCAAATTTTATCTACTTTTGGTATCTCACCGAAAAGTACCTAGATCCATCTGATATTACATGGCTCATAAATGATTTCATACTATCATGCTACCTGAGTAATGAATATCCAATCCCTAGGTGTATGATGACTCACATGGGTTAATTTGGTCGAGGACTAGGTCACAATGAACAAGGCATTTCTGAACCCCCTATTACTATCCCCAATATTGATGGTCATGGATTAGGGTAATAGCCATCTAATGAGGGTATCTGCGATGATCTAAGTGACACACTGAGATAATTGAGGAGGCCATAGATGTCATCGAAAAAATCTCTGTTTATAGCCAATACAAAGAGATTTCCACAAAAAACCTCTTCCATGACACTTCCATCCTCACCATTGACATTTCTCTCACCCATCCCCAACTCATCCTATGGAACCAATAGTCTAAACATATCCCTCTCAACACATTTAAAAATGATGAAGAAATTATCGAATTCATGAGAACTTGGGACAATATACCAGTCGACGACCATAAAAAGGGTTTTGAATTATGTCTAAATTTCAATGTCTATTTTGGTGAGTAAGAGCCTATCCTACCTATCCAATCCCAATCCAACATCCCCTATCCTTACTCCTCTTCCATACGGATGAGGAGCATCCCCTTGCTGAATTTTTCAAAAATCCCTCACATCCATATCATGACCCAACTATGGATCGACTCCTTCCGGCTCCTTGAAATGCTACAAGATGGTTCAACATCACTAATTGAAGAAACCATTGATATTAATATTAGAACTGAAGAGAACCCTAATATTCTCAAACTAGGGGCATCTTTATTTATAGAAGAATAAGCCATCTATTACCTAAGTCAAACATTAATTTATTTCCCTTGCACTAATAATATAGTGAATATGAGGCACTTATAGCTGGACTCAAAATGGCTATCCAATAAAAGATAAAAATATTAATGTCTTTGGTGAATCGTAACTCATAATAAAATAGGTTAATGATGAATACTCAACCAAAGATGAAAACTTGTTCCATACAAGTAAATGATGGACAACTTCAAGATTTATTTTCAGCATATTCAGTTCGATCAAGTTCCACAAATAAATAACAAATCAGAAGATGCAATGGCTACCATTGGTTCTCTCTTCAACATGTCTTCAGATGCCCATAACTCACAATTCTTGGTTGAACAACTCATGGTTTTGACATATGATGTCCCTGAATATGAAATGGTATGTGAGATTGTTGGTCCCAACTCCCCATGGTACCACGACATCTAGACTTATCTCCATGACCATATCCTTTCACCCGACCTTACTCACAACCATCGCAAATCCTTCATCCAATGCGCATCCAAATTCACCATCCTTGGCAACACCCTCTACCGTAGAGGATATGACAAAACCTTGTTACGATGTATTAACTCACAAGAGGATGAATTAACAATCAAGGGATTTCATGACGACATCTGCAGTGCTCACACCAGTGGTGTGGTACTCGCTAAGATTTTTTTACGTATTAGATACTACTATCCTTTCATGGAAAAATATGCATGATCATATGTCCGTAAATGTGTCCCATGCCAAAAACATACTGACCTCATCCATGTTCCTTCTCAAGATTTGTAGCTCATCACTACTCCATGGCCATTTTCTATCTGGGGTCTTGATCTCATGGGCAACCTTAATCCTACCTCATATGATGGTCACAAATTCATCATTACTGCTATGGAATAATTTACCAAATGGGTCAAATCCATTCCACTCACCTATGTCACCAACAAGCAAATATCAAGATTCAACCTTAATCATATTATTTTCCACTATGGTATTCCATATTTCATTATCATAGAAAATGGTAAATCCTTCAAAAATCATGACATTCGTGAGCTTTGTGATTACTTCCACATCAAGCTTAAGTTATCCACCCCATACTACTCACAAGGAAATGGCAATCCGAAGCATCCAACAAAATTCTCAAACACATCCTTGGCAAAATTGTTAATCAAGCAGGACACAATTGGCATACACAACTCTATCCTACCTTATGGACATATCGTACATCTATCTACACCCCCACTAGCTCCACCCCATATTCCCTTGTCTTCGACACCAAAGCTATCATGTCCATTGAGATGGAACTTCCTTCCCTCCATATTTCTCTACAAAACTTTATCTAAGATGAAGACTATCATGCACACCACCTTAAAGAACTCAATCTATTGGATGAGAAATGCCTCCAAGCCTTAGAGCATCTCAAAGCTTACCAAAATCACCTTCATAGACAATATGGAAAACACATCAAAACTCATGAATTTGAAGTTGGCAACCTAGTCCTTAAAGAGTACCAACGCAAAAATAATGTCGATCATGAAAAGAAAGGAAAGTTTGAACCAAATTTCCTGGACCTTACGTCATCATAGAAAATTTAGTCTCTGGTGCTTATAAGCTTACTACCCAGGAAGGGTATGAGTTGGATGAGCCCATGAACATGATACATCTTAAATTCTTATATTCTTAAGTTCCCACTATCAAACATCCAAAAACCTCCAATTATTCAAAAATAAATAAGAAAAAAATTGTCCAATGGTGAAAACCACTTCGGTGGCGCCTTGGGCAAGTACCATGGTGAAAACTAGATTCTGAATTATGGTAAGCTATATCCTACGTCCACTAGTGCCTCGCATACACGTTAGCACACTGGGGGAAAGCCCCTTTATCCATACCCATATTTTCCATCCCTATTCGCATTCCTCTCCTATTATCCTAATCTAGACTTCTTTTGGTCCTGACTAGAAGTAACGGTTCTATCACGACCAGGAATGCTATCTTGATCCTCGTAAAGGTCACATTTTCTACAACAAAAATTTATTACTACAACATTGAGAAGATTCACGCCTCTACATCAATGCTAAGAAATGCAACCCTTGAAACATCTTGAGGCTTTCATTCCTTTTCATCCCCCCCATCCACTGTCATCATCGTATCCTCCTCTTTTTCACATTTCTTCCTACCCTACCCCAATTTCCCCTCATCGCAAATAAAAAAGAAGAAAATTGTAAAATTTAAAAAAATCATAAAAATTCAAAAAATAAAAAAAAATTCCAAAAATAAAAAAATTGTAAAAATTTAAAAAATCACAAAAACCATAAAAAATGTAAAAATTGTAAAAAAATTCAAAATTCCCCAAAAATGGTCAAAACGCATCCATTTGGTCAAACTATTTTCAAATCCACACCATCATCCCAATCCAATAAATCTACCCCGACCTCATTCACTCACTTTTTTTTTTGCATGTGTGAATGTGAATGTTTACTTTATTTCTTGTATCTTTTATTTTTCGGCTGATGATATGAGGCCCCTTTTGTTTCTTTTTATTTTACATGGTCCAATGATATGAGGACCATCTTTTTTGTCCAATGATATGAGGGCAAGGGAATTTAGCAATTCAATTATCATGGTCTTTATAACTTGGTGCATTTTACTCTATGCCACATCAATAACATTGTTAATGATGAAAATGTGGAAATTCCATGACAATACCCATCCCCTTTAATCATCACCCAATACTAACTGTCTAACGTCATCCTCCTCTCATTTGATCATCTATCCATCCACATTTATCACTCTAAATCTTCTTAGCCCCATCCAAACAATCAACCACCCTAGCCAACATATTATTGATCTTTAAAATCCAAACCAAGAGTGCACGATGTGCACGGTGTGATGGCACAAAAATCCAATCAAATCAATCATTGGCTAGCTGAGCCAAAATCACACCACCAAATTTGTCTTTCTTGGGAGGGATTCCTAACTAGTCAGACATCCAATCTTTTAATTAAAAATCCTAACCCTTTCTAAATACAATCCTATCTATTAATAAAAACCAATATACACACACCCCTTTCATATATCGTTGACTGAGGCATCCAATCAAATTCATCCAACTCGATCTTCCCGGCTAGGGCATCTTATCAATCCAATTAATCCAGTTAAACCAATCAATCCTATCAATCTAATCAATGCAATCAATCAATCTAGGCTCATCCTCTTGTCTCGGGTCCAATCAATCAATCTAACCCCCCTTCATTGGGGCATCTTATCATTTGGCCACCTTGGTTGGGGCACCCTATCACTCAACAATCTCTCTTGATCTCAACACTTCTCGTATGATTCTACTAACACGACCCTCTCTTCATTACGAGTGGTCACTCGACTCATTTCCTCCCCACCTAACCTCTCGAAGGGGTGTCACCTTCACTATCTTAACAATATCTCTTTCTTTGAACAATCATTACTCTGCAATAAATCACCCTCGCTATCCTAGCTATCTCTCTTTCTTTGAACGGTCAATTCTCCGCAATAACCCTTCAAAGAGGGGCAACATGTAGACATGGAAAATGTCGACATAATTAATAAATAAATAAAATTGATATTAAACATTATTAATTCCTAACATATATTTCCCTCCCTATTACTAATTCATCATTCCACAATTCCCATCTTGATCCTATAATAATTAATCATGAGATTAATTATTACTAACCCTTTCCTAACTTCCCACTAACCTCATTTAACATTTCTAGGAATTTAAAATTCCTTTCTACCTACCCACCTACTCTACACCTACCCTACAAATAGCCTCTCCATGTAATCACATCATTAAATCCTAATTAAACATAAACTAATTTAATCCCACCTCCTCTATTTCTAGAGGCTTCTAATTCTAGAAGCCTCTCTAACTTTCTACTCTTCTCCATTGAATTTTAAATTCAATGGATATTTCTCCATAATTATAGAATTTTCTAATTCTAGAATTAATCCCACCTCCTCTATTTCTAGAAGCTTCTAATTCTAGAAGCCTCTCTAACTTTCTACTCTTCTCCATTGAATTTTAAATTCAATTGATATTTCTTCATAATTCTAGAATTTTCTAATTCTAGAATTGATCCCACCTCCTCTATTTCTAGAAGCCTCTCTAACTTTCTACTCTTCTCCATTGAATTTTAAATTCAATGGATATTTCTCCATAATTCTAGAATTATTTATGCTCTTCTATCTTCTCATTTAATACTAACCATTGATCTTCCATCTACTTGGAAAGATCCTAGCCCTCCATTTCTTCTTCCAAAAACTATAAATTGGCATGCCACCCTCCATGGAAGCAATCCTTAGAAATCAAAATGATGTACTACTAAAATTCCTACAAATCTCTCTAATATCCATTTGCATATTTATCAAGCATCCATAAGCATTCTTCAATACACAGAGGGAAGTGTTGTCTGTTTACTTCCACAAATTTTAAGCAAACAATTCTATCTAATCATCATGACCACAACTACAACATCAAGGGAGGTTATTCTTTGGTAAGTTATAGGTATTGCTTATATCTCCCTTTCAGCTTTTCTCAATCTGAGGTAGTGTTTAAGAGTATTAAATTTAGGAAATCAATTTGGTTTTGATTTCTAGTTTTCATATATATCTAATCACTTTTTGGAATTTACACCTTGCAAGAAATTTAATGTTTGGGTTGAAGTGTAATTTTGCACCACCTACGTCGGTACTACTACGAAGAGGCCTCAAACCACATGAAGTTTTCCACCTAGCAGGGAAGATCTATATGAATGTAACGAGTTGGAAACTTGAACCAATTTCAACATGCTTGAGATGATTATACTCTCACTAATAATTTCGAGTAGGGACCTTGGTGTGCTTATAAGTGAGGGAAGCTAGACTCGACATAGTCGAGTCCTTTGAAGCTATATTAGTGGTTTCCCTAATGGATGTACATAAACTTTAGGAAGGTTTAGATAGTCTTGAGTGACTTTAGCATGTATTGTAATGAGTGTGCCAAGTGATTCATTATATATTTTCTAGGTGAGTAAATGAGGTGATTTAACTTTCTTATACAAGGTTATGAAGGTAAATCATTATGATAATGCCAACCCAAAAAGATGAAAATACCCAAAAAATGTTATTACATCGAAGTAAATTTGGAAGATGTGTAAGTCCAAGACCATACAGGTCAGCTAGGACTAGATTTTACATCTTGACCTTTCTATACATTTTTAGACAGGGGAAAGGTAGATGAAATCTGAAAGTTACACTTTGATTGTAAGAGGTTAAGCATTGATTTCATGGACTTATATTCATAATTTTTCGACACATCAATGTGTGGGAATAAACAAGTTAAGAAAGAGATAGCAAGATGTATTGAGTGGGGATAATATGTGGTTGTTTATCTTATAAAGGGGCACAATCACAATTAGTAGTGTCAAAGGGTAAATTACCAAATTTGAGTGTCTATAATGCACTAAAGTAAACAATCCAACCATATTATATATTTGGAAGGTATTGCAAGCATATTTTGCTCTTGAGAGAGCCATGCAAGGACATATCCCATAGAAAAATCCTCCTCTCTGAAGTAAACATCAAACATGATTGCATAATGGTTGAGGCCATCAAATAAAATGATCACGAGATTAGCTCCAAGAGGGAGCACAACTCCTATTAGGAAGTTGACTGTGTTGAAGATGATGATAAATCTTCCTCACAAAATGAGAATTTGCTTCACAAATCTCCAATTTGATGTGCAAGTAGTATCACAATGGGTCATATTTGAAGTCCCATTGACTATGTCACAATCACAATTGGTAGTGTCAAAGGGTAAATTACCAAATTTGAGTGTCTATAATGCACTAAAGTAAACAATCTAACCATGTTATATATTTGGAAGGTATTGCAAGCATATTTTGGATTTGAGAGAGCCATGCAAGGACATATCCCATAGAAAAATCCTCCTAGCTAAAGTAAACATCAAACGTGATTACATAATAGTTGAGGCCATCAAATAAAATGATTGCGAGATTAGCTACAAGAGGGAGAAAAGCTCTTATTAGGAAATTGACTGTGTTGAAGATGATGATAAAGTTTCCTCATAAAATGAGAATTTTCTTCACAAATCTCCAATCTGATGTGTAAGTAGTATGACAATGGGTCATAGTTGAAGTCCCATTGACTATGTGTTATAGATTATGATATAGTATGAAGCTCCTTATAGATGTCATCCCATCTTACCATTATACATGGGTGTTCAATTTTTATAATCACCAAGTAGAAAATGGTGTTGAATACTAATTTCTCTAAAAATGTAGGAGTCAATCACAAAATTGATTTTCATATGTTGGCAATCTTCTCCATATAAATAATTACATGAAACATACATATGAGGGGAAATATTTAAAAATCGAACAATATATCTCATACATCAAGGAACGAGTGGAATGAATCCACTACACATGGTGCCAAGTAAGGGCCCACCAAGTCATTTCATGAATTCCATAATGGCATAACCATAATTGAAAGTACTCAATAACACATTATCCTCAATATGAGTCTCGATAAACTTCATAATGGGTACTCATTTATAAGTGAGGTATCACCAAATGATTAACAAAGCCTTATTAAGTATATAAATAAAATAAAATAGAAAAAAATGTAAATAATGTAAAATCAAAACTATAAGCACACCAATAAATTCCTCTCGAAAAATATACACTTTTAAAGAATATTTCATTAGAATTTTTTTTTCGTATGTGAAAGTTATCACAAATTTAATCATAAATTGTCTAAAGGGTGTTTGAACAAACTATGAATAACCAAAACAACAGGTCCGATATGTAAAAATCAAATACGCCACTTTGTAAAGCTATTAAAAATAGACACTTTGAAAATAAACTACAAAATACCACAACATGACAAATATATGTCATGTTAAAGTCTAGTTGCAAACAATGGACCAAAACCTTGAGAATTGATGTGCAAAACATTTCCATGCAATTCCCAAATTAGAATAATAGTTTTACGCAAAGTACTTTAGAATTTGCGTGGTTCTATTTTTTAACATTCCTTTTATTTAAACTTTTTTTTTCAATTTTTTAATATATATATATATATATATATATATATATTTCAAATTTACAAAACAAACATGATAAAGATAAATTTAACAAAAAAACATGCATAAAGGTATATATAGCCTATTTTCAAACCTCTTTTTCATAAATAAAATTCAAAATTGATTTTCTATAATATTCAGATGCATGGAATAGCTAAAAACTTTTCATGAAGTATATAAAAGTGTGAATCAACAATGTATATTTGATATATATTATATGTATCTCACAAAATTGAAGAGAAGATTTCGAAGATGAAAATCATAATCCAATGAAATGAAACTTGGGAAAGCTTATGATATGTTGTAGTTCTAGACATGATATATTTTGTATAAGATTATCTCTCGTTATATATGTATATATATAAATTTATGTATATAATATAAATATAAATATAATCAAGGTATACCTAATGTAATATTATCTATATGTATATAATGAGCCTATATATAAATGTATTACAATGAATATATCTTCCACAATTATTACCACACACTATTCTATGCTCTTATAAAAGGCTAAGAGGCTATATTAGAGCAATTTCTATCCATATCTGTTAGCTAAAAAAACTATTAATAACATATATATCATGTAAGTCAATAACTTGGTCGATACTATATGTATATTATAGGTGTGGATAAGTGTGCACCAAGGTGAATTATCCACATACTAAATTACAAATAATATTCCAAATGCATCTTAAAATCATACAATAGTTAATGTAAAATTAGATATCAACCCTTTGATATGGAAAAACCTTTCTTATATGATGATATAATGTATATAAAATATATATTATCCAACTATATGTATATGCACTAATGATATACATAAAGGAAATAAATATGTATATATATATACATATGGATATGCATATGTATATATATACAATATGTATATTATATATGTATATATATATATATATATATCATATAATCCTCTATAGACTTATATATCCCCATATATAGACTTCATATATCTTTACCTATATGCTATCAATAAACTAATGATATCATTCTCTCATATATATATATTATGTTATATACTTGTTTAAGGAAAACTTTGGATGGGCTTGACTAACTTTGATATTGTATATGCTTGAAATGATCTCTTATATAGCTCTAAAGTGTATATAGAATGATGTTCATATGTATAGATATATATGTGATTGTTTTGTGATAAATAACATATGGGGTGAAAGTATATATACATGTTCTATAGGTATTTATCACATATGCCGATATATAGGTCACTAACGATATATATATATCTAGTATATATAGGTTACTAGGTATATATATATCTATCTATCATAATGATGACTATATATATATGGTATATATATCTATAATATATATATATATATATATATATCTAGATATATATAGATGTACGGATATTAAATATTATAGTATTTATACATATATATAAAATATATAATATATATATATATATAATACTTATATATATATATATATATATATAATGTATATATATTTAAGTGTCATATATATATAAATTATATATACCACATATATACCTTCTACCAAATTAGGTATATATATGTATCACAAGATTTATCTCGTAGCTTGACACTTATCTTATAGGGAGTATATATATATATGCAAGGTGAAAAGACCCAAAAATGTTATTATCATGTATCCCAAATTTACCCCCCTGTATTAATTTGATAAATCATCATAAATGGACTTAGCCATTCATAATTTTGGGTGTGCATGAACAAAGTTAAATTTAACAAAAAAAGCATGCATAAAGGTCATAATTAGCCTATTTCTTTCAAACCTCTTTTTCATTAAATAAAATGGGCAAAATTGATTTTCTAAGACAATTCGCCGATGCAATGGAATAGCTAAATTTTTTCATGAAGTTATAAAAGTGGTGAATCAATAATGTATATTTGATGCGACTTCAACAAAAATCTTACAAAATTGAAGAGAAGATTTCGAAGATGAAAAATCATCAATCCAATGAAATGAAACTTGGGAAAGATTTGATAGCCGAGGTTAGAAATTCTAGACATGATCAAGGATTTTTGCACCTCAAGTTAGGGATCGACTGAATTACATATGCGTTTGATACATGTAAATTTTGAAGCAATATAAACACAAATATAATCAAGGTAGAATACCTAATGTAATATTAATCTCGGATATATGTTAGTGGCTACAGCCAAGGCTAGAGGTCACGGCAAAATTACAATGAATCTCTCTTCCACACGGCTACCACACACTAGTTCATGCTCTTATAAAACAAGTCCTGCTAAGAGGCTAGGGTATGGGTTTGGATAGCAATTGCTTTAAAGAAACTGGCAAAAATGTATTAATAACATAAAGTCACTCAAGCAATAACTTGGTTGATACTATTACCTATTAATAGATGTGGATAAGTGTGTACCTATAAAAATTATCCACATACTAAATTACAAATAATATTTCAGGAGTGCATCTTTGCAATCATACAATCCACTTAACGGAAATGATATACATCTCTTGGGCCCTAGATATGGGAAAACCTTTATGGATTGGCATGATGATGGTTTGTGAATGTCAAATAAAATGTCTTTTGGTGATCCAACTTCAAACCCTAGAATGCACTTTTATGAAACATAAAGGAAAAGAAATAGAAATGGATCGCATGCCTCTTTATTGGAAATTTTGTGTTTTATGGAGTTTTGATGGTGGAATCAGGAGGTCCATGTGTAATCCTCTATAGACTTATATATCCCCATTTTCCCTATACTTCTCATCCTCTCTTTACCTATACCTGCTCAATCAATGTTAAACTAATGAATCATTCTATGCAATTTCCCTTCCTTATCTCCTCAAATTGATTAAGGAAAGACTTTATGGGCTTTTTACATTAAGTAGTTTGAATGCTATTAGTAAGGAAGCTTCTCGAGAGGAATAATCTCTCAATAGCTCTAAAGTGTAGTAGAATGATGTTACAATACATGTCAAACTCGATACGAGATGTGATTTTTTTGACATGACAATAACATATGGGGTGAAATTTATATACCATACATGTTCTTAGGATGGTTTTCACATCTTGACCTTTCAGATAGAGGGGAAAGATAGATGAAATCTAGTTACACTATGGGTCACTAAGGAGTAGGTTAAGAATTCTATTTCATATGATGACTTAGGTGGTAAAATTTTAAACAAAAGTGTATTGAGTTTGGAGAATTAAAGATGTCTAATGAGAATTGAAAGTGATTATGAGTATTTTAGAGCACAATCACAATTAGTAGTTTCAAAGGGTAAATTACCAAATTTGAGTGTCTATAATGCACTAAAGTAAATGATCCACCCATATTATATATTTGAAAGGTATTGCAAGCATCTTTTGGCTCTGAGAGATCCATGCAAGGACATATCCCATATAAAAATATTCCAGGCTGAAGCAAACATCAAAAATGACTTGCATTAGTTGAGGCCATCAAATAAAATGATCATGAGATTAGCTCCAAGAGGGAGCATAAATCCTATTAGGAAGTTGATTGTGTTAAAGATGATGATAAAACTTCCTCACAAAATGAGAATTTGCTTCACAAATCTCCAATCTGATGTGCAAGTAGTATCGTAATGGGTCATAGTTGAAGTCCCATTGACTATGTGTTGAAGAATACCATATAGTATGAAGGTCCTTATGGATGTCATCCCATCTTACCATTATACATGGGTGTTTAATTGTTGTAATCACCAAGTAGAAAATGGTGTTGAATACTAATATTTCTCTAAAAATGTAGGAGTTGATCACAACATTGATTATCAATATGTTGACAACCTTCTCCATATAAATAACTACATGAAACATACATGTGAGAGGAAACATTTAAGAACTAAAAAATATATCTTATAGATCAAGGAATGATTGGAATGAATCCACTACACATGGTGCCAAGTAAGGGTCCACCAATTCATCTCTAAAACTTTCCATGAAGCTATAAAAGTGGTGAATCAACAATGTCTATTTGATGCAAGTTTAACAAAATCTCACAAAATCAAGAGAAGATTTCTGAAGATGAAAAATCATCAATCCAATGAAATGAAACTTGGGAAAGCTTTGATATCTGTGTTAGAAATTCTAGACATGATCAAGGATTTTTGCACCTCAAGACTATCACTCGTTATTACATACGCATACATGTAAATTATGCAAGCAATATAAACACAAATACAATCAAGGTAGAATACCTAATGTAATATTAATCTCATGTATGAGTGGAGAGCCAATGACCCTTGCAAAAATATTACAATGAATCTCTCTTCCACAATTATTACCACGCACACTAGTTCTATGCTCTTATAAAAAGGCTAAGAGTCTAGGGTGCGGGTTTGGAGAGAAATTGCTTCCAAACAAACTCTTATAAAAACTATTAATAACATAAATCAATCAAGTTAATAACTTGGTTGATACTATTATATATTAATAGATGTGGATAAGTGTGCACCAAGGTGAATTATCCACATATTAAATTACAAATAATATTCCAAGTGCATCTTAGAATCATACAATAGTTAACAAAATTAGATACATCAACCCTTTGATATGGGAAAACCTCTTTTGGATTGGGATAATGATGTGCGAATGTCAAAAATGGTTTTTCCCGATCCAACTTCAAACCCTAGCAATGCACTCAATGAAACATAAATGAAAACCAATAGAAATGGATCGCACTGCCTCCAATTGGAAGTTTTGAGTTGCATATAAAGGTGGAATCAAGGCTTGTGTAATCCTCTATAGACTTATATATCCCCATGTAAGAATAGACTTTTCATTCTCTTTGCCTATATGCTCAATCAATGCAAACAAATGAATCATTCTCTTGGCACAAATTACATAACAATTTGATTAAGGGAAAACTTTGGATGGGCTTGACTAACTTTGAATGCTCTTGTAAATGCTTGAAATGACATCTTAATAACTCTAGAGTGTAGTAGAATGATGTTCAATGTGTATAAGATGAGAGATGTGTCTGTTGTGTGAGAAATAACATATGGGGTGTTAGTTATATAGGTGTTCTTAGGATGATTTCTCGCACAAGTCGATGCAAATTCATATATAGGCCAGCCAACAAAATGAACCCAAGTGATGCAAGTGGTCGTGGGATAGAGGGGGTCACTAACGATTGTCACTAGTGTCATGGGTCACTAGGGAGTGATCGCTAGCATCCCTCTACGACAAATGATGACTTATGTGATAAAAGGCGAAACAAAAGTGTATTGAGTTTGGAGAGGAGTAAGAGATGTCTTAAGACTAGCAATCTTACGTGAAATGTAAGATGGCAACGCCGAAGGTGATAGAGTGAAGAATTAAAACTTAAGGATGCGAATAAGAGGGAATGGTATTTGTGATATACTTCATAGTAATGTACATTCAAATCATATTTATGTAGATTGTCTGAAATTTTTGAAAAATAGTTTTATTCAAAATTAATTAGCATTTTTCTTATCGAAAAGTTGTTGATGTTGAAGTAAGTTGCCTTGCGTTACCCTTTAGGCCGATGTATATATGATATTTTCCAGCGATCTATTATTTCTATATGTATTAAAAAACACTTTGAAATAAACAAAATTTATTATAAAAATTAGGGTGCCTCCAATACAATTCAGTCGAGGCAATTTGATTTTCCAGCAAGTAGATTGCAAATTTTAGTTCATAACAGTGTTGAATGTATCTAGCAAGACGAAGAACGTTATGGCTTATTCGAAAGATAAAGTCCGTGGGCTGGAATTATTTGACTATTTCGTGGTTTGACTATTTCGTGGTGGATACGGAATTTCTCTTTTAAAAGTGCATCGACAAATATAACAAGAGCACTGTATTCAGATTGAACATTACACCCGGGCCACCACTGTTTCCAG